>LR738716.1:71756544-71896981 GCA_902687465.1 Secale cereale
CCCCGGCAAACTTGTGCGCGAGGAACACTTCTTCTGCTTGAGAGAAAAAGGAAAAGGGAGGAAACACAGATATGGAGTCTTGCGGCTTGTTATTGCTTACCGGGTGTGTGCTGCACAAAGTGTCAGATAACACATGCAATGAAAACAAGGATGCATGAAACGACAAGCCGTGCGAAGCACAAAAGTTTTACTGATGCACCGGGTCTGCGCCCGGCTTTGTACAAAGGTTTACATGCAACAGCGGCAAGACTTGTACAAAAGGTGGTTGCCGGAGCGGATCACGGCAACCGCGCCTTATAGGTGAAATTTGCGAAGATACTCTATGTTCCAGGAGTTGCTCACCGGTAAGCCTTCTTCGGTCTCAAGGCGGACAGCGCCGGGCCTTGTGACTTGTCTCACCCGATAAGGGCCTTCCCACTTCGGCATCAACTTGTTGGAATTCTTGGCGGACTGAACACGCCGAAGAACAAGGTCGCCTTCCTCGAGACTCCTGGCCTTGACTTTGCGGCTATGGTAGCGGCGCAAAGCTTGCTGGTACCGAGCAGCTCGTACAGCAACCTGGAGACGGCCCTCCTCGAGGAGCAGTGCATCATCTTGCCGCAGCTGCTCTTGCTCGAGCTCATCGTAAGCGAGCACTCGAGGAGATTCGTATACGAGTTCCGTGGGGAGAACTGCCTCTGCTCCATAGACAAGAGCAAAGGGTGTCTGCCCGGTGGCTCGACTTGGTGTCGTCCTGATTGACCAAAGAGCCGCCGGCAACTCCTCAATCCAGTTTCTTCCACACTTGTGCAGCCTGTCGAAAGTTCTTGTCTTTAGTCCGCGCAGCACTTCAGCATTTGCCCTCTCCGCTTGACCATTGCTCCTTGGGTGAGCAACAGAAGCGAAACAGACCTTGGCGCCAAGGTCTTGGACGTATTGCATGAAGGTGCGACTTGTGAACTGTGTGCCGTTGTCGGTGATGATCCTGTTAGGGATTCCGAAACGGCAAACAATTGACCTGAAGAACTTGACTGCTGACTGTGCGGTCACCTTTCTCACTGGTTCCACTTCCGGCCACTTTGTGAACTTGTCGATGGCAACGTACAAGTACTCAAAGCCCCCGACTGCGCGGGGAAAGGGGCCGAGGATGTCGAGCCCCCAGACCGAAAAGGGCCAGGACAAAGGGATCGTCTGGAGAGCTTGAGCTGGCTGATGTATTTGCTTGGCATGAAACTGGCACGCTTCACACTTGGTTACTTGTGCAGTTGCATCTTGGAGGGCATCAGTGCTGCTGCAGGAACGTCAGCTTCTACGGCAAGAACCTGTGGCTCTGCCGGAGCTGAGCGCCCCCCGGCAAGCCTGCCGGGGCAAGACCTGTCGGGAACGCCTGCTTCAACTGTACGAACCCTAGGGTCCGCAGGAGCAGACTGTTCCTCAGCAACTTGGTCGTTGATCTTGGGGACCTTGGCGGCGGCTTCAGGAAGGTCCGCCGGCAAGTAGTCGCTGGAGACCAACTTCCTCTTCTTGCTTTGCCCAACTGATGGTGTAACGGAGGGTTGAGTCAGCTTGAGTACAAAGATCCCTGGTTCCACAGGTAACTTCGTTCCAGCACACTTTGAGAGGCCATCTGCGATATCATTTTGAGCTCTTGGAACGTGCTCCATCTGCAGGCCCTCAAAGTGTTCTTCAAGCTTTCTCACTTCGTCAACATAAGCTTCCATCAATGGGCTCTGGTAGCTCTTGTTCACTTGTCGGACAACCAACTGCGAATCTCCCCGCACAATCAGCTTCTTGATCCCAAGTTCTGCTGCAATTCTGAGGCCGGCAAGCAAACCTTCATACTCTGCAGTATTGTTTGTTGCTTGCTCCTTGGGAAAGTGCATTTGGACAACGTACTTGAGGAGCTCTCCGGTGGGTGCGACAAGCAGCACACCAGCACCGGCGCCTTGCAGCGAGAAGGCTCCATCGAAGTACATTACCCATTCTCTGCTTGCTTCCTTGACGGGGATGCTTGTCTCTGGAACTTCTTCATCCGGCGTTGGTGTCCACTCCGCTATGAACTCTGCCAATGCTCTGCTCTGGATAGTTGAAGTACTCTCAAACTTGAGACCAAAGCTTGACAGTTCCAGTGCCCACTCGACAATTCTTCCCGTCGCTTCTGGATTTTGCAATATCCTCTTCAGCGGAAAGCGAGTGACCACTGTGATCTCGTGTGCTTGGAAGTAGTGGCGCAGCTTTCTCGAGGCCATGAGGAGGCCGAAAAGCAGCTTCTGCACCCCAGAGTATCTTGATCTAGCCCCCTGCAAGAGGGAACTTACAAAATAAACTGGGCGCTGCACCATCTTCTTTCGCACTTCTCCTTGCATCTGCGCAGACTCGTCCTTGTCGGGGCCAGAGCTTGCCGGGGAAGCCCCCTGCTTGTCGCTGGATGCGCTTGCCGGGGCTGTGGATTCCTCATCTGCCTCTCTTTCCGCTACTAACGCAACACTAACCACTTGATTGGTTGCTGCTAAGCATAGCAGCAACTTCTCTTGCGGCTTAGGTGCGACAAGTATTGGAGCGGAGGACAGGTATCCTTTCAAGTCCTGTAGCGCCGCCTCCGCTTCCGGAGTCCATTTCATCGGACCTGCCTTTTTCAAGATTTTGAAGAAAGGCAGGGCGCGTTCTGCAGACTTAGAAATGAACCTGCTGAGGGCAGCCACACAACCAGCAAGCCTCCGTACATCCTTGACGCGCTTCGGAGCTTCGATCTGCTCGATGGCTTTGATCTTGTCGGGATTGGCTTCAATCCCCCTCTGGGACACGAAGAACCCGAGAAGCTTGCCGGAGGGGACCCCGAACACGCACTTCTCGGGGTTAAGCTTGAGTTGTATCTTGCGCAGATTTGCAAAAGTTTCATCCAGGTCTTGGATCCGGGTATCCTTGTCCTTGCTCTTGACCACTATATCATCCATGTAAGCTTCTACATTCCTGTGTATCTGTGGCTCAAAAGCAGTGTGGACCACCCTTGCAAATGTTGACCCCGCATTCTTCAATCCAAAGGGCATGCGTATGAAATAGTAAGTGCCACATGGAGTAATGAATGCGGTCTTCTCCTCATCTTCCTCAGCCATGAATATCTGGTGGTATCCGGAGTATGCATCAAGAAATGAAAGCAACTCACATCCAGCCGTGGAGTCAACGATCTGGTCAATGCGCGGCAAGGGAAATGGATCCTTGGGACAAGCTTTATTCACATCAGTGAAGTCTATACAAAGTCTCCACTTCCCATTAGCTTTGTGCACGACAACTGGATTGGCCAACCACGTGGGGTGAAGTACACCTCTAACAAGGCCTGCCGCTTCCAACTTCTTGATCTCTTCAGCTATAAATTCTTGGCGCTCCACCGCTTGCTTCCTGACCTTCTGCTTGACGGGCCGCGCGTGAGGACAAACAGCAAGCTTGTGCTCAATTACTTTCCTGGGAACGCCGGGGATGTCGGACGGTTGCCATGCAAACACGTCGACATTCGCCCGCAGGAAAGCAACGAGCGCGCTTTCCTATTTGGGGTCGAGCGTAGCACTGATGGTGAAAGTACCACCAGTGCCGTCCTCCTTGGCGGACACCTTCTTGGTTGCAGGTGGAGCAGCCATTCCCTTCTTGCACTTGCCGGTGGAGCTCGATGGTGCGTCCTCGACGGCAGCGCAGCACTCCGAAGAGGTGCGTTTGCCGGAGTGGGCCCCAGAGCTCTTGCCGGACTTTGTCTTGTTCTTCCCCCCGGGAGCTTCAGCGGCAAGTGTCTTGCTGTCCGTTGCGGCTGCTGCATCCCGGTAGATCTTGTCGGCACAGATAAGCGCGTCCTTCTTGTCGCCGGGGACAGAGATGACGCTTATTGGCCCTGGCATCTTAAGCATGTTGTAAGCATAGTGAGAGGCTGCCATGAACTTGGCGAGCGCCGGACGGCCAAGTATCCCATTGTATGGCAACGGGATATCGGCAACGTCGAAGGTGATCCTCTCAGTCCTAAAGTTTAGCTCTCCGCCAAAGGTCACTGGCAGTGTGATCTTCCCCTTCGGCTTGCTCCTCCCCGGGTTGATCCCTTGGAAAGTCCCGGTCTCTTCGAGCTCGCTGTCGGGGATCTGTAGCTTCCGGATCACAGCGGAGGAGATCAAGTTTAGGCCGGCCCCGCCGTCAACCAGCATCTTGGTGACCTTGAGGTTGCGGATGGTTGGTGAAACCAACATCGGCAAGCACCCGACCGCAGTTGTGCGGTCAGGGTGGTCCTCAATGTCGAAGATGATGGGCGTGCTGGGCCACTTCAGGAGTTTGCGCGACTCGACGGGCGGCTCTGCTGCATTAACTTCCCGCACCCATTGTTTGAGTTGGCGGTGGGAAGTATGCAGCGAGGCGCCTCCATCGACGCACAGAACTTCCGTGGCCTTCTGGAACTCCTGCTCGCTGTTGTCTCCGTCATCCATGTCCTTGTCGTCATCTTCGTCTTCGTCCTTGTCGCGGCCGCGGGGAGGTCTATCTCCTTGCCGCTGCTTGGCCTTGCCGCGGCGTCCTCCCCGGCCATTGAATGGCCGCTTCTTGCCGGACTCTCCCCCGCCTCCTTGGGCCTTCTCCTTGTCGCGTCGCTCGTACTCAGCCTTCTGCTGCTCGACGAGGTATTCGACCCTCTTGCAGTTCTGGAGATCGTGGCCCTTGGTGCGGTGAATCTTGCAGTACTGCTTGTCGGAGCCGTCCTGCTTGTCGGCGGCGGCTACAGGGGTAGCATCCTTGCCGGAGCCACCAGCCTAAGCTTTCTTGTCGCCAGCCTCCTTGCCGGACTTCTCCACAGCCAGTACTTCCTTGTTCTTCTTCTTCTTATTGTTCCGCCGCCGGTTTTTCCTTGCCGGGGCGGCATCCTCGCTGTCCGTTCCTCCTGCTCCGGGGAGTCTCCTCCCTTCTTCAGCGCGCGCACACTTGTCAGCCAGAGCGTAGAGCTCGCTGACGTCTCGAATCTTGGTCATCGCCATCTCCTCCCTCATCCGGCGGTTACGCACGTTCTGATGGAACGCGCTAATAACCGCGGCAGGGTGGACGTCCGGGATGTTGTGCTGAACGCGGCTGAACCTCTGGATGTACTTTCGCAGGGACTCTCCCTCCTTCTGGGCAAGAATGTGGAGATCGCTTTCCTGGCCGTGGGGCTTGTGGCCGCCTGTGAAGGCGCCGACAAACTGGTGGCACAGGTCGGCCCAAGAAGAAATGGAGTTTTCCGGCAAGTGCATGAGCCAAGATCTGACGGTTGGCTTGAGCACGAGCGGGAAGTAGTTTGCTAGTATCTTCTCGTCGCGTCCCCCGGCAGCCTGCAACGCAATGGTGTAGATGCTGAGGAACTCCGAGGGATGGGTCTTGCCGTCGTACTTCTCGGGTACGTCGGGCTTAAAGTTCTTCATGCTAGGCCACTGGACTTGCCGCAGCTCACGGGTGAACGCAGGGCAACCTGCCGCGTACGGCAAGTCTCCTGGTTCACCGGGCGCGTGCATGTCGACAGCAGTCCCAGTGCGTTGATCGGACTGTCTTCGTGCTTCTCTCCGACGCTCGATGCGAGTTCGAGCGTCCTCTTGTCGCCTGTCGTCGAGGACTTGGCGCTGATCGCGGCGAGCCCGCGGATCCGACGACGCCGTGGAGTCGTCGTCGACGTTGATCCGGCGAGTCGGCGATTTCTGCTTCCGCGGCGGGGAGTGCACGGTAGTCGCACCCCCGGCGGTCTTGTCTCCATCAGCCTTCGCTTGGCTGACTTGCCGCGGCCGTGACGTTGCCGGCTGCTGCGGCGTGTCGTTGTTGGCGAAGGCGATGAGGCTTTGGATCGTGGCCCTCCAGTCTTCGGCCTTGTCTGCCGCTGGAGGGAAGTCGAGGAGCAGCTGGGCTCTAGCAAGAGCTTCTGCTGGTGGCGAGCGGTGCGAGGAGCGAGATATGCTCGGACTTCTAACAGCGTTAGAAGGAGCAGGGTCTCGCCCCGGCGACCGCGCCTTGCTCGTACCAGTGCGCTGGCCTTGAGCGTCCCGCGACCCGCCAACTTGGCCTTGGCCCAGCAAACGGATGGTACCCTGTGTACCACGCCGCTGCCGTTCCGGCACCTCCTGAGAGGGGCGCGGTGCGTGCACGGACACCGAGGTCTTGGAGTGGGTTCGGTCATCCGTCTTGTCCTTGGACTTGGCGGCGCCGTGAGTCTCCTCACCGGCGTCCACCCTTCCGCCAGCGTCTACCCCACCAACCGTTGGTTCTGGTGGTGGTGGGACCGACGCGGACGGGCCTCCTACCTCCGAAGCTTTCTTCTTCGGCGGCATGTCGATGAAGTTAACGAAGTTGCTGAAGATTGCGCCCGCGTGAACGCCGGATCAGGTTCGCACAACCTCGACGCCCCCTACCTGGCGCGCCAAAGATGTCGGGGAAACTGATCACCCACGAACACCTATGGGACCGGAGCCCCTTTTCGGTACGGCAAGGGAGCGGAGGGAGCACAAAGAGCGGATCGAGGCGCACACGTGAGCAGTTTACCCAGGTTCGGGCCGCACGGATGCGTAAAACCCTACTCCTGCCTTGGTTGTATTGAGTTCTTGGGCTCGGGAGCAAGCAGATCTACAGTGCTTGAAGCTAGCTACACCGAGCGTGAGAGTGATCTAGTCCCGGAACCCCCTCTACGTTGTGCATGGGCCTCCTTTTATAGCTCAAAGGGGTCACCGACAGGTGTCAACGTAGATGAGGGTAAAAACGTAAAATTGGTGGTAGTTGTAACAGTGCATGTACAGTGTATGCACAGTGGTCTATACCTAACCCTGACGGTGGGGGACAAGGGCATTGAATGCCCGTCACCGTCGCCCCAAACAGTGTAAAAAGCGTCCGTCCGGGCGTCTCCGTTCGCCACGACGGTAGCCTCGTCATCGTGGCTTGCCACCGTGTACCCCAAGCTGCACAGCCATCCGCCACGTGCCCCTGGAAGGGCCCCGGGGCGACGCGTGGCCAGATGAGCTGGAGCGCAGGCACACAGTGAAGGCTTGCCGCGGCAAGCACCTTGCCGCGGTCGCTACCTTGCCGGGCCCGGAAGCTTGTCGCTCTCTGGACCTTGCCGGGGCGGGCGATGCACCACGGCAAGTCTTCTGCAATGCCATGTTTTGGCCTTCCTGGCAAGCTCCTCTTGCCAGGGTCTTGTGCTAAAGGGATGGTTTCGAGCCTGGAGTGGCCTTCCCGGCAAGCTCCTCTCGCCGGGGTCTTGTTTCTTAACTTGAATACTTTGTTCTTGAATGGCTTCAAAGGGGACCAGAGCGGGCCTTGGCGGGCGCGTGGTGAGCCCTGCCACGGGGTGCTGCTACTGCCCCTGCACAAGTTGGGATACTAAGGTACCCCTACTTTAGTACACCGACACCCCGGGATTGCATGTATAATGTGCAAACCCATAATACGAGAAGGAACTGGCATTGAGTGCGCCCGGCTCAAAATTAATATAACAAACAAACCCTCCTTCACGCTTTGTTCATGAGAAATCAGAAAACTTTGGCAGTGATAAACAAAGGAGATTAAGAGGATGTGATCGTCCTCATTCGGGAGCCGTTCCCTCGAAACTTGTCCATCTCAAGAAGTGATTGAGTTATCTGCTAGCATTCGTTGACGAAACGTGCATGATCTAAAAAAAATTATTACCTCTGTTTTAAAACCAAGAGCTCTGGTACATGTTTTGTCTTTGTTTCCGACTACGGGTTTTCAACCTTGCCAACAAAAGCCACGGTTCGAGAGTCTCCACCTTCTTTTAAAACCACCAACTACTGAGAGCATGATTGTCATTCTGAGTGTAATGTGCATTGTCCCAAAGTAGCATTGTCTTTTGCATGATTGTGATATCGTTTATTCTGAAATCATTGTATCTAGTCATCACTTAAACCTTGGAGGTGCCCCTGCATTTATGTTTTGCTTCACTAAAGGGGGCAAGCGAGATATCACTTTATCATATTTGCACACCATGTTCATTACAAATCTATTTGATGTTTCAGTATCATATTGTAAAACTTTCAGTTCTTTGTGATTTTCTCATGAGGCAACTTAATTACTATTGATTCATTGTCTCAGTAAGCTTTTGTCATATGACTATGAAAAAGTCCTATATGGTTAATAGCATGTCACCACAGAAATTATTCTTGTTATCATTTACCTACTCGAGGACGAGCAGGAATTAAGCTTGGGGATGTTGATACGTCCAAAACGTATCTATAATTTCTGCTTGCTCCATGCCTCTTTTGGGTGATATTGCTATGATATTTATACACTTCCATACACTTTTGATCATATTTGGACTAACCTATTAACTCAGTGCACCCCAGTGCCAGTTTCTGTTTTCTGCTGTTTTTGTATTTCAGTTTTTCCCATTACGAGAACTGCCAGAAAAATCCCGGAAAAATTATTAAAAAATCAGCGTTCCAGAAGGTTCCCGGTAGCCAAAGTACAGCCGGGGGGGGCACCAGGGCTCCAGGTGCCCTGGTGGCGCCCCCCCCCCCCCCCCTGGGCCGCGCCGGGGGGGCGCCTGGGCCCCCCGAGCCTCGTCTGGTGCCCCCCTTTGGCATATATTTAGACCGTCTCCCAAAACCCTCGAGACGGAAACCCTTTTTCGCGATCTCATCTCTGTTCCGCCGCCGCCGCCGCTTCCAAGATCGGGAGCACCAGGAGAACTCTTCCCGGCACCCTGCCGGAGGGGTGGATCACCACCGGGAGCTTCTCCACCACCATGGACGCCTCCCGGATGAGTTGTGAGTAGTCTCCCTTGGACCATGGGTCCATGACCAGTAGCTATGTGATGTTCTCCTCTCGTTCTTGTGCTTCACTAATTAGTCCTCATGAGCTGCCCTACATGATCGAGGCACATATGTAATCCTTATGCTGTTGCTATGATGAGTTTGCTGGGATCCGATGGATTATGATATTATGTTCAGATTGTGTTTGAGTAATATATTTGATTCACCTCTTTTATATTTATGTTCGTAAGTAATTCTTGCATGTTCTCTGTTGTTATTTATTGCTTTGGCCAAGTAGTAGGTAGTGACTCCAAGAGGGAACGTTATGCTTGATTGTGGGTTCATGCCCCTCGATGACTAGCTTGAGTGACAGAAACATGAGTCTAGGGGATGTGCTGTTGCCACAAGGGGGAAAACAACGGTGCTTGTGCCCGCGGGTGCAAGGATTGTTTACTTTACGCAAAGTTCTTTTAATGCAGTTGTCTGTTGCTTTGAGTTTACACTATGGGTGGGACTCGCAACTTAATACCAGCGAGATGTTCTGGATAGATATCTCAAGGTGGATGATTAGTAGTAGATGCAGATGGATTTCGGTCTACTTACCTCAGCGTACCGACCATGCTTTGAACCTCTACCTTTCTTGCAACTTAGTCAGCATTGGTTTGCGCACATGGTCCTGTCAATTGCCCAGCTGTAATTCGTTTACCTCACATAGCTATTTTATCGTCTTTTGGGAGAGAGACATCACTAGTGAACATCATGAGACTCCGGTCCACATTACCATCATTGATCACATCCGC
The DNA here is from genome assembly GCA_902687465.1 of Secale cereale. NCBI lineage: Eukaryota > Viridiplantae > Streptophyta > Magnoliopsida > Poales > Poaceae > Secale > Secale cereale. The sequence continues at coordinate 71,766,068 of LR738716.1, forward strand.
TATTTACTTTTCCGCTTTTACTTAATATTGCAATTATACCTATCACTATTATCACTTGCGTTTGATCCTTTGTAAACTACAAGGCCGGAGGGATTGACAACCTCTCTGTACTCGTTGGGAGCAAAGTTATTTGTATCTGTGTGTAGGTCCACGTTGATTGCTAATATCTGGCGCCGTTAGCAGTTGACACCTTCTTGTTGAAACTGGGAGTCTCAGGGAAATCGATCCTTGGTATTGCCAAGGGAAAACTTCCGCTACACTGCATCTCAAACCTTCCACTTGGGGTAACCAACGAGGGGCGAGAAGCCATCAGCAGGGTGCCGGGAAGAGTTCTCCTGGTGCTCCCGATCTTGGAAGCGCGGCGGCGGCGGAACAGAGATGAGATCGCGAAAAAGGGTTCCCGTCTCGAGGGTTTCGGGACGCGTGTTAAATATATGCCAAAGGGGGGCATCAGCGGAGGCCTGGGGGGCCCAGGCGCCCCCCCCGGCGCGGCCAGGAGGGGGGCCGCGCCACCAGGGCGCCTGGAGCCCTGGTGGCCCCCCTCCGGCTCTACTTTGGCTGCCAGGAAGCTTCTGGAACGCTGATTTTTTATATAATTTTTCCGGGATTTTTCTGGCAGTTTTCGTGATGGGAAAACCTGAAATACAAAAACAGCAGAAAACAGAAACTGGCACTGGGGTGCACTGAGTTAATAGGTTAGTCCAAATATGATCAAAAGTGTATGGGAGTGTATAAATATCATAGCAATATCACCCAAAAGAGGCATGGAGCATGCAGAAATTGTAGATACGTTTTGGACGTATCAGTCCATCACATCATTCTCCTAATGATGTGACCCCGTTGATCAAATAACAACTCATGTCTATGGTTAGGAAACATAACATCTTTAATTTAACGAGCTAGTCTAGTAGAGGCATACTAGGGACACTCTGTTTCGTCTATGTATTTACACATGCATCAAGTTTCCGGTTAATACAATTCTAGCATGAATAAGAGACATTTATCATGATGTATAAGGAAATATAAATAACAACTTTATTATTGCCTCTAGGGCATATTTCCTTCACAACTATGCTATCCTACTAATTTCATAGCTTCGGTTTCATCAGTCATCGTATTAACATATATGCTATTTTGCTTTGGCTAGATCAAGATTGATTGGCTGGCTATTTAAGTACATTCTTTTGGTTTTGCTCATTACTGCTATTCCTCATGTGTTATGTAAGAGGTAATGCCTTGGGAGCATGATCTGGAATAGAAATTCTTATCAAATGTTATGTGGCATTGCAGTCTTTCATTGGAGCATGAAATGGAACAAAAATTCTTATCAAATGTTATGTGGCATTACAGTCAAGGGCCTCTATGCTTTTGATTCCTCGACTCCAGCCAGCTCACGCTGATGATCCAGTGACCCCAAAACCTGGATATCACATAGAGAAAAGACCTGACGTAAAATAGAAAGACTTTCCTCTGGTTCAAAATTGATAAAGCAATCCAATCACACTGAATCCATCAGACATAAAACAACAGCTGATCAACAGATGTCACACGTCTGTGTTCTGGACGCAGCAAAGCCAAGTATCCCACTAGTACATATTCTAAACTCCCAGGAAATGAAGGCGTGGGAGAGCTGCTGTAATTTTTTCCTCCAAGTTGACCCTGTTTGTCAAGGTCAGATCCTGCAACCGACGTTCTTATGTCGGTCAAAATCGGGGGGGGGGTGTTGGGTCGCCCTCGGCTCCTTGCGTTCTCCTCTGACCATTCCCCGTGTACTCTAATTTGCATAATTTGAATAAAACTAACCCGAATTGACACAATTTTCAGCAAAATTACCATGGTGGTGTTTTTGTGCAGAAATAAAAGTTCTCGGAATTGGACGAAACTTTTTGGAGATATTTTATGGAATAAATAAAAAATACTGGAGAAAAGAACCGCTGGAGGGGCGCCACCTGCTGCCCACAAGGCACCAGGGCGCGCCCACCCCCTGGGTGCACCCTGGTGGCTTGTGGGGCCCACGAGCTCCATTGACCCTAATCTCGAGCCTATAAATTTACAATTCCCGAAAGAAAAAATAAGAGAATATGTTTCATCACGCTTTACGATATGGAGCCGCCGCCACCTCCTGTTCTTCATCGCGATCGGGAGGGCTGATCGGGAGCCCGTCTAGGGCTCCGGAGAGAAGTAGTCGTCGACATCATCCTCACCAACCCTCCTTCATCACCAATCTCATGATGCTCACCACCGGGAGTGAGTAATTCATTTGTAGGCTTGCTGGACGATGATGAGTTGGATGAGATTTATCATGTAATCGAGTTAGTTTTGTTAGGGCTTGATCACTAGTGTCCACTATTTTCTGAGATCGATGTTGTTATGACTTTGCTATGCTTAATGCTTATCAATAGGGCCCTAGTGTCATGATTTCATATCTGAATCCTTTATGTTTTCACCGCATACCCCAAGGTGATAATAATTGGGATTCTTTCTAGTGATTACCGTAGTTTGGTGAGTTCATGTATTCACTATGTGTTAATGCTTTGTTCCGATTCTCTATTAAAAGGATGCCTTAATATCCCTTGAGCCTTGCTTCCCGTCTCGGCTGGCCCCCCATGAGCTGAGCCTGAGAATGAGATACCCGCCTATGGTCACCGTGCGCTCGTACGTGCTCGTCGGCTCCTACTTGCTCATGTCGCTCAAGTCGGCCACCCATGCGTTCCACACCGTCTCGGCCAAGTGGCAGACGGTTGATGATGCCAGGAGTCTGCCTTTCATCGGCCTCGCCACCGTGCACGGCGTCTACCTCGGCGAATCATCTGGGGACAACCGATGGCGGTCTAGCGTTGGTCAGGAACAGCCAGCCCTCCTAACTGCTTACCGCATCAAGCTCCTTCCTAGCAACCATGACAAGGATGATCCTGCCATCAAGTTATCCGTCACCGCGAGTCCAGTAAAAACATCCTCTGAGACCATGACGACGACGACGAATGGTAATGGTAATGGTAATGGTGGTGATGTCGCCGCCGTTAAGGGGATCTTGTGCCGTTCGCTGCATAATGGTGGGAGATTCTGTTCGCTCAACTGGAGATCTCGCAAGCGCATACGACGGTCTCGGGATTATGACCTCCTTGCTCATAAGATTTATCTGCCAAAGAAGGCTTACATAACCTTGAAAATCTATCAAATGGAGGAGGAGGACAGCTCTGTTCTACAGTCGGACAAGACAAGACACAAGATTGCATTCCTTGAGCAACCTGCAGAGCACGAGTTCAAGATTCGCACTAAATCTGGAGGCTTGGTTTACCCAGATTTTCTCGCTGTTCTGTAATACATACATGAGCAAGTCCCTTAATTTGAGTGAATTTGTGGCACCTTCTTTATAATAAATAAAAAAAACATCTATCTCTTGAAATGATTACATATGAACAAATTTAATCCCTCCTGACATGCCCATGACATCATTAGTTCACCTTGTGTTGGTTGCATTGCTTGTAGCTTAGCTGCAAAAGTAAGTTTTCATCCTCCACCATACTGATTCGGTCTCCACCTAGGAAAGTGAGATGAAATGTCAGGCTTTTGGGAGTTGTAGTTAGTTTTGATTTGCCTGTGGTACTGTCTGCCCATGTTGCGAACAAAATTGTTTTTGTTTTGGTTCAGATTGAATGCTCCCTCCCTCTTGATTCTAGTTGAAGCTAGATCCGCACCGGTAGTGATAAGTGCGAGAAACACACAAGATCTGTTGGCTGTTGTTACATAGGTTGAGAAATTAACAATTTCAGACTAGTTTCAGAGTTTCAGATTTGGAACAGTGTGCATGTATGGTTTGTCACTTGATTTGGAACAGAGTTTCAGAGTTTGTTGCTATGCTATAAAGAAATGAGTAAAATTCACCGTTGGTACCTCAACTTGCGACGCGCGGTCACTTTGGTCACTGTACACAGGAAGTCACGCAATACGGTCACTGTGTACGGTGAACAGTGAAAATACGGTCATTGTGCGCCGTACACCGCTCGTACGGTGCAAGTTTGACCAGTCCACGGGCTCCACGTAGGCGGGTACAAGATTTAATTTAAAGTGTCCTTTTGCGGGAGGTTGTTTTTGCAAAAATGCCGTTTAGATAGAAATCCCCAATCCCCCCTCCAAATCCCTAGTTCTCGCCACCGCCGCGCGCCCATTCTGCCCTCGTCGCCGCACGCCCGTTCTGCCCTCGCCGCCGCGCGCCCATTTTGCCCTCGCCGCCGCGCGCCCGTTCTGCCCTCGCCCATGTCTTCTGCTAGTTCTGCACGGTCAGGTCTCCGCGGCCGGACAGTGGTGGTGCCACTCATCCCATGTCCTCACTGCCAGGCGACGGTGAGGTACTATGTTTCGAACACAGAGGATCACGATGGATGGGTGTTCTACAGATGTCCCAATCACTCTGTAAGTAATTTGAGTTGATTTTGTTCTTGGCAGAAGTTTTCCCCTCTCGTTGGTCAAAAGTTAACTTTTTTGCTGTTGGTTTGCAGCCTACTGGGTGTGATTTCTGGTTTTGGGAGATGGAATATGTTGCGTACCTAGTGGATGCTCGTTTCTTAGTTGGAAACAATGTTGTGGATGACGTTGGAGCAATAGAAGATAGGAGGGAAGAACTCATAAGGGCTAGGAATGAAAGGAGAAGGATTGCAACTCAACTGGCAACTAGTAGAGCTGCTTTGGCAAGGCCTGGCTGTCTGCAGCAGAACATGAGCAGGCATGAAGAAAGTGCATTGATTGGATTAGGAGCACAGATCTTGGTGCTGCTCAAGCTTCTGTTAGGTAGTGTGATGTTGTTGTGTGCCCTCTGTGTTCTACTGTTGATGAAGAAGTGAGTACAGGTGCTCATTTTGGAACTGCGGAAGTGAAGAAGGAGTACTGTGGAAGAAGAAGAAGAAGTGATGAAGACAAGTGCTCATTTTGGTGCTGCAGAAGTGAAGACCAGCTTCAGTAGTTTAGCATGTTTAGTATTGTCAGTAGTTTAATGTTAGGACATTGCTATGAAGTCAGTTTGGTTGTATCAAATGTTATGGTTGTCAAGGCCAGAAATGTATGAAAGCAGTATTGTGCTATCTATCTATCTATGTATCTATCTTGAAAGCAGTATTATGTTATCTTTCTTGAAAGCAGAGTTCCAGAAATATTCTGTTATCTATCTATCTATCTATCTATCTATGAAATGAAAAGAATGGCAACAAGAATGTAATGTGGAAGCAGTATTGACATGAACAATAGAATGACAAGAATTGGGTAGACAGACAAGACAGATAGATTCTGTAGTGCATCATCATTAGCACTGCTCAAAATAGAGTACCATAAGATCTTTAGATAAGAAGAAAGGGAAACACAATCATATTTTACATTGAAAGAGTGCTCTTGCTAAAACAACACAAAGAGTTTCATAGATCATCTAAAGATGTCAAACATGCTTGATCTTTGTGGCACATTCCTAGCTTCCTCCATGTTCCTTTGTGCTTCTTTCCTCAGGTGTTCCTTCCTTGCTGCAAGGGAATGCCTCTCTGCTTGTTTCTTTGCAGCAAGGGCTTGTTTCTCTTCCTGCTTCTTTGCTAGGAGTGCTTGTCTCTCTTCTTCCTTTTGTGCAGCAATTACTTTCTTCTCTTCTAGTTTCTTTGCAGCAGCAGCCTCCTTTTGTGCCTTCTTCTCAGCAGCCAGTTTCTCCTTCCTCTCAGCAGAAATCTCTATTTGTGTGTCCACTATTATCTGCCTTGTCTCTGCTCTTGCCTGCTTCAGTATTGCCATTGCTTCCTTCTTCTGTGCAGCTGCTTCTCTCTTCTTCTCAGCTTCTCTAGCCTTCTTCTCTTCTTTCTCATGCCTTCTTCTAGCAGCCTCTTCTGCTTTCTTCAATTCTGCTTCTATCCTTGCCCCTAGTATAGCTTGCTTCCTGTCTTCTAGTTCCTTCTCTCTTTGTTGCTTCATGGCCAGCATCTTCTTAGCTAGCTCTCCCTGCCTGATTGTGTTAGTGCTTGTATGGGCCTGGTTCAGCATTGCTTGTGCATTTGTTAGGAATGTTGATTCTGGGATTGGTGTGTGCTGAACCACTCTAGGCAACGGCCTCTGTACATACACATGTCATGTGTCAACAAATGTAACTATGTCACTAAAGCATGATTGAAAAAGAGCATGATTGGTGCATGATTGAAAAAGAGCATGATTGGTCTATGTATGAAATTACATGTTGAAGCATGTGATCCACCATAAGATCTTCTACTACTGTACTGGTCTCTGCACTTGTGTTGGCCGGCTGGTAATCAAACAAAAAGCTTGTTACAGTGTGTTGGTCCATAAGATCTACTAGAGGTTGTGTACAAGAAAAAGACAGTTACCTGGGCTTGTTCTGGAGGTGGTTGTTGCTCCATATTAGCTTGTGAAGTTTCCAAATTGCCATCATGTTGGGGTGGAGGAGCTTGTGCATTGGGAGGTGGTAGACCAGCTTTCATATATATGCATCCCTTGATATTGTGGTCAGTCTCACCACAGTAACTACAGTGCATGATGACACCATGCCTTGACATCCTCCTGCCTCCATTACTACAAATAATCTCTTCTGGTCCCTTCCTTCTGCTTTTGCAAGGCCTTCCAACATGCTTCTGGTAGTCTGGTGGATTGATTTCAGGCACATTCATCTTCTCCCACTCAGTTATGTCCTTGCAAGGGTAGATGATGTTGTTATAAGCCTTCTTGAACATGGACACTGAGTAGCATTGATCCACTAAAGTTAGTGGATCTACTCTCTCATTCCTACAGCATGCTATAACATGTATGCAAGTCACTCCACTTTTTTGCCATCTCATACAGCTGCAGGACTTACTGTGACAGTCTACTATGTAATCTGTTCCTCTATCCACCACTTGAAACACTCCATCTCCTGATTCATACACATAGCATGTGTTGGCCAGCTCTGTCAGCTTGTCAACTAGTTTCTTGATCTTAGGGCACATTACTCCTTGCATCTTCTCACCCTCATAATGCTTAGTGTAGTGCCTTGCAGTCCACTGTTGCTTGATCCTCTCAAACATTGAAAGAATTGGCAACTCTCTTGCCTCCAAGATATATCTGCACAAGCATTGCATGTTATGTTAACAAGAGTGATAGGAAAGCACTGCATCTTATGTTCAAAAGAGTGAGAGGAAAGCATTGGAACTTACTTGTTGAACACCTCACACAAATTGTTGAGCAGAATGTCACACTTAGGTATGTCACTTTGGAAAGCCCTCACCCAAGTGTTTGGCTCCAACTCTTTCAACCAGTTGTATGCATCCTCATTCAGCACCTTCATCTCAAGCATGTACTGCTCATACTTAATAACTGTTGTGCTCCTAGCTATCTTCCACAATTGGTTCTTCAAAGCATCACCTTTGTACAACTGTTGGAAATTCTTCCACATATGCCTGACACAGAACCTATGTTCTGAATCAGGGAAAAGTTCAGCCACAGCATTTATCAGGCCCTACAAAACAACATAGGTTAATACAGAAAGTGTTTAACAAATTTGATCATGGGAATGTGGTTGCATATACCTTATGCTTGTCAGACATTACTGTCCATGGGGATGTGTTGATAATGCCCAGATCATTCTTCAGCCTCTCAAGAAACCAAACCCAGTTAGGCTTGTACTCCACTTCCACAACACCTATTGCTATGGGGAATATGCAATTATTTGGATCTATTCCTACTACAACCAGCAACTGCCCTCTGTATCTTGTTTTAATATGGCAGCCATCTATGAAGATCATAGGCCTGCAACCTTGAAGGTAGCCTCTCTTGCATGCATCAAGGCACATGTAGGCTTTGTTGAACCTAGCTTGATTATCCAGTGCAAGGAAAAATGAGCTACCAGGATTACTTCTCCATATCTCATTTCCATAATCCCACAACAGCTTGTACTGCCCTTCTTCATCTCCATGAATTATTTTCATAGCCAGCCTTCTAGCCCTCTGTAGCTTGGACCTAGTTGGTGTCATGTGCCATTCCTTTTGAACAACCCTTGAGAAGTTTCTAAGATTCATATCCTGATCTGCCCTGAAACTCTCAAGGTACTTCCTGGCTAGAAAAGTTGCTGTGAAAGCCTTGATTTTCCATTTTTTACAGCAACTATGTTCTTCAACATATTTCTTTACCATGAAACATTTAGTTCTGCTGTCATAAGAAGCCCACAAATACCAGGTACAATCTTCATCACAGACTGCTTTCACTCTCTTCCTGTCATTCACTGGTAACTTGACATCAACTCTGTTCTTGCAGCTGTATTCCTTAATTGCTTTCCTAAGCAATTCAACATTTTCAAACACTTGTCCAACATGAAACTTTGGACAAGTCAAATCCTCCTTTCTAAATGCTCTAAATTTGGTTTGCATTTCATCATCTGAATCAGGTGCCCAAAGATCTTCACCTTCAGATTCATAATCTGACATGTTTTCTTCCTTTCCTTCCCCTACAACTCCTCTATCTTTTGCTGTTGTTTTCTGCTTCACCTTCTCCTTCCTTTCAACTAGTTCATCCTCATCCACATTGTCAGCATAAAGGTCATCATCACCATCACTGATTTCAAAGTCACTATCTACCATGTCACCAGGATCAAAGTCACTGTCATCTGAGTCACTATCTGTTCCTACATTGCCTTCAAAACATCTCTTCTTTGGTGTGCTTCTCCTCAATTGATGTGCTTCTGCATCTTCATCAACTGAATGTTGCTCTGCATCTTCATGTGGCTCTGCTTCTCCTTCTTGGCCTACATGCTCTGCATCTTGGTGTTGATGTACATCATCATGTTGCCCTTGTTGCTCTGCATCCTCCTCTGCTCCTTCACCAAATGTGCACTGCCTTGTTGCTCTACCATCTTTTGAAGGGCTAAACACTGATGGAAGTTCAGCCCTTGGGAATTGGACCACATCATCAACAACATTCTTACTAATCAAGCTGTCATCATGATCAAGATAAATATTGAAGAAATGATGCCCAATAGACAGAAACATCATCATTTGATCAGTATCTGCCTCAGATCTGATATGTCTCAAAGAATTCTGAGTAATGTCAAGTATTGGGACTTGATAATATGCCTTCAACCTGCCTGCCATCTCCCAGCCAATCTCTTCTACTAGATGTTCCACCATTATTAGAGACCAGGTGAGCCTATCCAAACTGCCATACCAAACTTGACGCCCATCAACATAAGCTCTATTGCTTCCTTCACCCATGAAAAACCCACCATGATGAAACTGCACTGAGAACTTCTCACTTCTTGCTCCTGCAAAAAACAAAGCATAATTGATCTCATCATAACTGAACAAAAATGACCTTTTTGAACAGTACAACACCACAAATCCCCAATTTTCTCCATAAACCTATGCCTATTCCAACTGCCAGAAAAATTTGACCCTTTCGACAAGAACCTAATCCTATTTCATGTGGAATCGATGAAAATTTGAGCCTTTAGACAAGAACCTAAAACCCTATCAGCAACATTGGGTTCGAAAATCCCTAAACCTAAATCGCCATACACACAACAAATAATACCACATATCATAGGCGAACACAATGCCAGCCCTATCAAAGAAGAATCGAAGAGGAAGAAGAAGATTTAGGGCAGTAATCAACACTTACGGTAAAGGGGGGCAGGGGCACCGTGGGGGCGACGAACAGGAGACATGGTGGCGGCGCCTCCTCTTCACCACCGCGAGAAGAACCCCCTCCGCGCCCGCTGCTCCGACCACCACGCCGCAGCGGAACACGGCGACGACCACGCCGCACACGCCTCAGTCACCTTCTACGCCGGTTTGATCGGCTCGAACAAGGGAGGTGGAGAGACAGGGGAGGACTGCGGGTATCTATCCGGCAACGTGGGGGGTGTTGCTGCAAATATGCCATCGGGTCGCACCTCCTCGCGACACCTGGCGCGCGGACTGGGAGCCGATCGGTCAACAAGTGATCAACTTGGGGCGTACGGCGCATAGTGACCATATTTTCACTGTTCACCGTACACAATGATCGTATTGCGTGACTTCCTGTGTACAGTGACCAAAGTGACCGCGCGTCGCAAGTTGAGGTACCAACGGTGAATTTTACTCTAAAGAAATATACTAGTGTTTGTTCATGGTACAAATTTCATGCTCATGTGTCGTAAAGAATGAGACAAGATTACATGGTTTGTTTCATTTTATTTGAATGGATGAGTGCTCTGCATAATTGTGAGCAGAGAATCCATGTTTCAAATGCAATCACAATTGTTAGTCAGGATTAATAACTAGAGAAACCTATCATATAAAACTTGTTGCATTTTTTAATGTGGACAGCTTGAAGCACAACAGATTTTCTATCATTTTACCTCAACATTATTAAGCCCTGAAACAAGTGCAATCCACACTTGAAGCACAACAAGAAACAAACCAAAAGAATGCATTCCATCCTAAACCACACAGGATTCATTCATTCATTCAAACAATTCAACGACCATGGCATAGAATAGCATTCCACCAACCAATTCCAATTCCGAATCACAGCGGCTTTGTTCGATTCAACAAACTCATCATCACTAACAGCTCAACGGTTTCTCCCTTGCCTTCCCTTCCCCCTTCCCTTCCATGAGGATCAGGATCAGGCTAGGTAGCTAGGGAACACGACAACATAGATAGATAGCCTAACATAGCAGCATAACGATAAATCTCATAGGGCAGACAGACGGATCAAAATAATAAGCCAACATCCTCCTCTTCACTTGGCCTCGTGCTTGGCCTTGGAGTGGGAAGCTAGAGCAACCTCGCTGTTGAATGTCCTGCGCAAAATCAATCACGACCATGTAAGCAACACGGGAACCAACAATCGTCTAAAAACTTGTCCAAACAGATATACAAGCACAAGAGAAAAACTTCTTACTTGGTGCACGACTTGCACGCGATCGACCCTCCAGACTTGGGCGACTTCTCGCTGGTCGCCGGGGTCTTGCCTGCCTTCTTGGCCGGGTGGGGAGTCGCCACATGGACAGCCCCCTTCTTGTCACCTGCAAACAAAGGCCATCATCATTAGCAAACAACATATGATTGGCTGGTTACATTCATATCACACAATGTTATACCTGTCTTCTGGCCTGACGGTGTTGCAATCTTGGCCTTCTTGTCACTAACAGGGGTCTTCAACACGCTTCCAGCAGCCCTCTTCTTCCCAGTCTCTTGCTTCTGCATATGATACCAGCATCATGCCGGGTGTCAGCTAACAAACTAGCATCACCAAGAAAAAAAATCTAATAAAAACAGGGACAGGAGCACATCAAGAACAAACATACTACCTTGGGTGTTTCTTCTTCCTCCTCATCAGAGCTATCCTCATCATCGTCAGAGGAATCATCACCATCCTCACTATCATCCTACAATAATAAGACAACAGTTTCAGTCTACCATCAACCAATACAAATCTACCGAAATAGGCCATCAACAATTTCAATCTATGCATATCTACCATAATAAGCAATTAACAATTTCAGCAAAGCATCAATCTATGCACAACAATTTCAGTCAGCTTCATCTATAAATATGTACCATAATAGGTGATTAACAACTCCATTGAGCATCAATCCATGAACATCTACCATAATAGGTGATTAGCAATCTCAGCCAGCATCAATCCATGAACAACTACCATAACAATTTCAGTCAGCATCAATGAATAAATAGCTACCATAATAGGTGCTGACAATTTCAGTCAAGAATCGATCCAGATGCCTATCTACCATGATAGGTGGTTAACAATTTCAGTGAGCATCAATCTATGCATATCTACCATTAACTGGTTACTTATTTTCATATTCCCGTATCCTTTAATAAACTATGAAATACCAGGCCTTATAACATAAACAAATTATGGGATGTCAATTAACTCACAGAATCGTCCATGGGAATCAATGCTCCATCATCGCCAGAGTCATCCTCGCTGTCGTCCTCATCACTGTCATCATCATCATCGCTGTCAACATCCTTCTTAGATTTTCCCACATCCTTGGCAGCAGCCTTGGGCTTTGAAGGTGCAGCAGTGTCAATCTTAACCTGCTTCTTCTGCTCCTTGGCTTCAGGTTTGCCTTGAAAAGGAAGAACAAATGCACATTGACAAGAGTCATATCTCCATTTCCCCTGATGTTCCATCCAAGACAGGTGTAGAGATGAATTAAGGAAGCACAAACTAGAAGCAAGGAAGAAAAATGTGCATACCATTTTCCTTGGTGAGTGCTGGGATGATCTTGTCTTCCTCCTCCTCAGATTCTTCCTCGGAATCAAAATCCATCGTGGAAAAGGCAGGTCAAGGAAACAAGACTCAAGTAGCATGGCATAGTACTCGAGAAGACATGTACTAGATGTGTACTTGATGGAAGATGGAAGACACATTATTACTAGTACTAGTATATAAATAAAAAAGGATATTCATCTCCCTCGGCAGGCTGGAAGACCTTGTAGCCAGAGAAGAAGACGCTGGACGTCTTGGAATTGTGTGACAGCTCAAACTCCTTCTCGAAGACGAGGTCGAACTGGATCTGAGGGAACTTGTCAGTGGAGAGGGTCCCGATGGCTAGCTTCTGGTCGGCGACCTTGACGAACATGGTTGCCTTGTCATCCTTCTTCACTTCGCCAAGGGCACCCTGGAATGAATGAATATTTCAATCAATACTATTAACAGGAACAGTTAACTGAAATGTTAAGACAAAAGCGGAAGCAGGAGGAGGATAGATACCTGGGAGAGATGGAGAAAGTGGTCGTCGTCAGGTGAAACCTTGACGGACTGGTTAGGCTTAACCTCAAGACCTGCACAAAAGTTAAACAGTAATTTTTTCATCAGGTAAAGAAGGTGGAAATATGCAGTTTAACATGTTTGAGCAAAAACACAGGGATTGATTGATTAAAAATAGTAAAAAGGACTTGGGGTTTAGGGTGAATCATACATACATAGATACATAGATACATAGATAGTTGGGGAGGGGTAGGGAAAGTGAAATGCTGTAATCTAATCAGTCATACTATTTCCATTATGGGGGCAGTTGAAAGTACATACATGCATACATACAGGCAAACCTAGATAGAGAAAGCCTAGCTAGCTAGGGTTTGACTGACGGCTCGGACATGGCCAATCCAATCCAATCCGCTAAACTAATCATCATCATCATCATCATATATACAGAGAGAGTCTATATATAATCTGCTAAACCAACCAACAAACGGACGAACCAACGGACGGACGGACGGTCGATTAGGGGCGGCTAAATCGACATCGAAAGACGGAATCAAAAATGAGAGGGGAGGGGGATGCGCTTACCCCAGAACTCCATGGCAACCGGCGGCGGAGGAGGAGGGTGGCGGCGGGCGGCGGTGGTCGGAGCTAGGGTTTAAGCCGACGGAGGGAGGGAGGGAGGGATTGGGGAATGGCTGAGGGTTTGGAGCCTTTTAAAAGACCCCGGGCGGGGCCGCGCCGTCCGATCAATGCGCTCCGCGGCATCCTCGCCGTTCCCTTCCTCCCTAAACCTAGACGCTCCTTCCTTCTTCCCTGGACCGGACCGGACTGGACTCATGCCTGGGTCGATGGGTGGGCCGACTGCATGGGCTGCACTGCACTACATGCCCCTACTACTAACACCACTTGTGCGAAATTCTTTCTTGACTTTGTTCAAAAGAATAACACTTCATCTTGCAATTTTCTTTGATTTGAAATTTTCTTTGACATTCCTCTTGCAATTCACACGACTTTTCTGTTGCATATTTTCTATTTCGACGACCATAGCCGAGTAAATCTACATCCTCCTCATGAACTCTACATATGCATATGTGTGGTATGTTTTAATTACACTCCTTAATCTCTTTCATCCCTTTTAATCACTCCTCTCGGCCTCCTCTCCCGTGCCTTGTTGCACTGTCACCATCGTTCCTGTCAGCCTCATCGCATGTGTCCTGCTGCACTGGCGTCGCACTCCTTCGTCGCGCCTTGCTGTACTGCCACCGTCGTCGCTGTTGTTCCTCTCAGCCTTTTCGTCCACGTCCTGATGCATTGGTCATCGTTCCTCGGCGTCCTCGCCCATGCCTAGCTGCACTGTCACCATCATCGGTGTCGTTCTTCTCGGCCTCCTCGCACGTGCCTTGCTGCACTGTCATCGTTGTTGGCGTCGTCCCTACTGGCCACAACCGTTGACTTTTGTTTTTTTCTAAAAGCAAAAAAACACAAAAAATAAAAAAATCATGAATTAAAAAATGTACATGATTTTTAGAAACAATCACAAACTTTAAAACGTTCATCAGATTTGAAGAAAAACAATGAATTAGGCAAAAGTCCGTTGATATTGAAAAACAGTTCATCAAATTTTTAAAAAATCACATTTTTTTAAAAAAATCATTAATTTTTTAAAAGCATAGAATTTGTATAAGGTTGATAATATTTTAAAAAAAATCATCAATTTTGAATTCATTTTTTGAAGTTCATCGGGTTTTTTTGGAAAAGGTTGATAATTTTTCTAAAAAAATAATCAAATTTGAATTCATCAACTTTGGAAAAACATGTTTTTTTCTAAAATCACACATTAAAAAAGATAAAAAAAAGCAAAAGAAATAGAATAAAACCGTCCGTAAACTGAACAGCGAACCGGGTAAAACCAGTTTGGGAAGCTTCCCAAACCCGAGGCTTTCGTGAACGTCATGAAAGGAAATAAAACGAAAAAAAGAAGTAACTTTGCACCAGCTGGTCGATGGCACAGCCCTCGCGACAAAGAGGCTGCGAGTTTGAATCCCGGTGCGTGCAACTTTTTTGACATTTATAAACAAGAAGAAAAGAGTAGAATGGCCATAATGATCACACCAAAAAAAAGGTATGGTGTGATCTGTTATGGTTTGAATCCCGGGAAGATGCTTCACTTCTTGATACATACATAAACAGATCACACCATACTTTTTTTTGCAGGGAATCACACACACGCACACAAGAAAACACCACACAAATATACTCCTACTTAAAAAATAACCACCCACATCTGCGACAACACATGAATATATCATCACATCACTTCCTTCAAGTAGCTATTCAAACTAGTCATAATGCAATTAATTCAAATCTGATGATCGACAGACATCATCATCATCTAGCAACTACAAAATACACCCAGTCAAGTCAGTCCAGACATGAACAAGCAAAGAGAGTCTTGTTAGCAAGCAAGGAAGGACACAATAACAATAACTCATGCATGCAAATTCAGACACACACTTTCAAACCAGGTCAGGTACTCTTCATTGCAAGCCAAGCGAGTGAGTGAATCAACAACATCCCTGATAGATACCATACCACACAACATCAATCTATCATCATCCCACACCGCACAACCTAAACTAACATTCATCCCATCTCATCTCATCTCATCTTTGCGACGAAAGTAGTCTCAGTACTACTCACTGACTCACTGAGCCGGTCTTGTTGTCTGTTGTTAATTAGGCAGGCCAGTCCTTCCTGATCTCAAAGCTGTACCTCATGTCCAGGTACACCTTCTCATCATCGTCCACAAACTGCGACACCAACCAAAATCAATCCAATCCAAACCCAGTCAGTCCACACATCTTGACTACATACAGTATTAACCAACTCTGGTTTTTGGTATGACAAAGATAGATGTGATTCACTGCAACAAAATAGCTGCCACATACAAACTTGTTCTATACATGTGATGTACCTTTAATCTAGCAGAATAGGAGCCCCTCGCAAAGATGCCGCTCGGGGTGCTATCTTCTTCAGCCGTGTACGTGTAGGGCTACATGCCCCTACTACTAACACCACTTGTGCGAAATTCTTTCTTGACTTTGTTCAAAAGAAAAACACTTCATCTTGCAATTTTCTTTGATTTGAAATTTTCTTTCACCTTCATCATGCAATTCAGACGACTTTTGTGTTGCATATTTTCTGTTTCGACGACCATAGACGAGTACATCTACATCCTCATCATGAACTCTACATATGCATATGTGTGGTATGTTTGAATTGCACTCCTTAATCTCTTTCATCCCTTTTAATCATTCATCTCGGCCTCCTCGCACGCGCCTTGCTGCACTGTCATCGTTGTCGGCGTCGTTCCTCCTGGCCTCATGCCGCATCCTGCTACACCGGTGTCGTCGTGCAGCGTCATTCCTCTCCCTTGTCCTACTACACCGATGTTGCCATGGCGCGTGCACTGCATTTCTCCTTCTCTATCCTCTGCTATAGCGCCCTCTTATTTGTCCCTCTGCACGGACTTTCTCTGCGGTGACGATGCTAGGAACTAGTTCGTTGTGTCACCGATGGGATCACTCGCCCGCGACTTCGTGCTTGTCGTATCGGATGCGACGTCGCGGCCACTATCCACCGCAGTCGCCATGACACTATGTAACTCTGTGTGTTATGTGTAGTTGTTAACTTTTAATTATGATGCATGTATGCAACCAAACACCGTGTAGTTGCATCAGCACAACCAGTGCATGACACTAAACGACATGCTAAAATTGCTCCCCTAGTGCAAGAAGCCTAGATGCGGACAACCAACAACATTGTATATGTTGGCTTCTTGTTTGTTTTTCCTCAACCAGGCTCAACTGAGACACAAATACAATGGATACAAAAATATATAGCCACAGCAACCAAGCACATCCCATATGAATTGACTAGTCAGTGCTATACGGATTTATAGTAGTGTACACAAAGTTAAATAGTAAAGTGGAGATAGGATCCCCTTGTCCAAGGCCACGACCGTTTTGAAAAAAAAAGGCCAACAACCACACTGATGGATTGATGTGTACGGTGAGGTGCCGTAAATCATGTGGCTAGCATTTTAGGTCCTTCAGACACGTTTTACATTCCTGTGATTTCTCCCACCACTAACTGAATTTTGTCTAGTGCAATAAGTACCACTTCACCTTCTCCCTCGCACAGTCAAAGATCGCCCTCGGTCAGTGATGTGGTGATTATCATCGTTGTCGGTGGCCTCCACGCCCATGACCTCATCTATGCCAAGCCTCGCATCACTCGGTTATTATGTTATCTGCTTCCATGGATTTAGCACTGTGACTGATGTAGTGCCATATGGAAATATGATAGTTTGATGTATGACTTAGTTGAGTTCCCTCTTTATGAAAAGATCTGAATCAACATTTAGTTGATAACTTGTGGCAACAAAGAATCTTTTGCAAACAAGACTCTCACCCCTTATATTTATTAAGGCATGGAAAATAATTGTGATTAAATCTGTTAAGTACGCCCTTATGGCAGACTAGCAGTAAGCTTAATATGAATGGACCTTGAATGTTGTTATTGATAAATCAAGGTTAATCAAGTTAAAATTATGACCATTTTTCTCAAACATTTAAAAAAAATATGAACATTTTTTTGTTAGTCAAGTTTAAAAAATCATCAATTTCAAATTTGTTCAATTTGACCATCAAACATAAAAAATGTTCATTCAATACATTTTTTTTATCAAATTCAAAACTTGAAATCATGAAGATATTTTCAAATTCTTGGACATTTTTTGAATTCGTGATTTTTTCGAGTTAACAAAAGTTTTTTGAAATCATGAACACTATTTGAATTCAGAAATGTTTTTACAAATCACAACATTCTTTAAAAATCTTGAACAAGATTTTGAACTTATGAAGATTTTTACAAAGTCACAAACTTTTTATTGAACCAATGAACATTTTCTAATTTGCAAACATTTTTGGAATTCGTGTACATATTTTCAAATTTGAGAACATTTTTCCAATTCATGGACATGTTTTTCAAATTTATGAACATTTTGAAATCTGAGAACATTTTCTAAATTTGTGAACAGTATTTTAAATCCAGGAATATTTTTGAGTTTTTTGAATCTTTCTTGAATTTGGAACTTGTTTTTATCCTGTATATTTTTTAAATAATCAAAAAAGAAAGAAAAAAACAAGGGTTGAGTGTCTAAAACACTTTAGTTGATCCAAAGGAAGGCAACAATGGAGGATGCGCTTGCTCTTAAGAAGAGAGGGTATTGACCTGATCAGTAATACCCACTCCTCTGAATTTGTTCCTTGGGGGAGCAAATGGGTTTTTGTTCATTCGAGGAACAAAAACAATAAGTTGTTGAGACATGAAGCGAGGCTTGTAGCACTTGGGGTTATCCTAATATGAGTGGAACAATGTTCCGATATTTGATATCATTGGCAGTGAATAATGAAGTCGAGAAGATATATTTTAGTGGCTAATCGTTCTATAATCGTTGATTCGTATGAAGCATCACATGAATGTATGTGACTTCGCAGAATGATGAATGTTGTTGAAAGTTCAAGTGAGACTGGTTAGTAGATGTTGTTTGTATTACGCAGATGCAGCAGATTATAAAGAGCAACATTAGAATGTGGATGGGTATTTTTTTGTTTCTTTAAAAATATAATATAATAGTTTTACTGAATTTCAGTCCACTGTTTTTCAGTTAGCTTCAGCTCAAATTTGCAGTCCGTTTCCAGATTGAAGTGCGCATCGTAGCGCACGGCTTTTCTCCCGGATGGTTGGTTTCCCACGAGACCAGACCAACGAACGTGTGCCTCAGTGCTGCAGAGGGCATCTCTTGAGCATCTAATAAGTAGTATGATAATTTGTGTATGCCAAAAATTATTCTTGATGGTTGCACGATAGTTTTTTTTTTCTTTGCAAAATGGCAATTTCTGCACAGTAGTTTGTTAGAACTTCTCCCTCGCCGTGTCACTTATTTACATTTCTTACAAGTTTTTTTCTTAGTTTTCGTTTGCTCATGTAACATCGGTTTCAATTTTCACTAATTCAGTTTAGTCTTGAGCCTAACGGTCTCTATTTCACCAGTCTTCAATATACCTTGTTTATTAGTAGGAGTATTTTATAGTACTTCATCAATCACACTTGCTTTTTTTCCAGTTAGTCCATGATATTTTTGGTTTTTTTTGCTACTCGCCATACCATCTCGCCCACCATTTCGTCTTCGCGGCATTTTGCGGATTCACAAAAACACTGCATTTCCATATGAATTGACCCCCGTTGACCTTGGACGACCCAGCAGGCCCACTGGCCCATTGCCAATCAATCTCCAGACTCCAGGCTCCGGCAGCCACAACTGTTGACTTTTGTTTTTTTCTTTCTAAAAGCGAAAAAACATAAAAAAAAATCATGAATTAAAATGTGCATGAATTTTAGAAATAATCACAAATTTTAAAAAATTCATCAGATTTGAATAAAATCACTGAATTAGGAAAAATTTTGTTTATTTTGAAAAGCAGTTCATCAATTTTTTTAAAAGTTCATCAAATTTTTTAAAAAATCACAAATTTGAAAAAAAAACATCGAACTTTAAAATTTTGATAATTTTTTTAAAAAAACTTCAGATTTGAATTCATTTTTTAAATTTCATCGATTTTTTGAAGAAAAAAATCGCATATATACTAAAAATTCACCGACTTTGGTGAAAACATGGTTTAAAAAAAAAACCACACATAAAAAAGAGAGCAAAAGAAATAGAGTAAAACCGTCCGTAAACTGAATCGCGAATCGGGTAAAACCAGTTTGGGAAGCTTCCCAAACCCGGGGCTTTCGCTGACGTCATGAAAAGAAATAAAACGAAAAAAAGAAGTAACTTTGCACCAGCCGGTCGATGGCCTTGTGAGTTTGTATCCCGATGCGTGCAACTTTTTTTGACGTTTATAAACAGAAGAGAATGGCCCGGGCGCTGAGGCGGGTTGTGCGCCGGTTTGCATAAACAACTGCAAACACCAATCGTAAAAATGAAAAAACTGCAAACACCACACCCCAGTGCCTTAGAGAAAACATATTTGATGCTATCCTGCCAGTCGCTCGCCCAAATAGGACATTTCTTTCTTTTTTCTTTCAAAAAAAAAAAACTCTATCCATCAAACGTTTGGACACATTTCAAACATAATTTCAAAAAAACCAGACGATTTTCGTGCAAGCTGAACGATTTTTATTTAAACCAAACCAAATTCATTATATTTTTGACATATTTCAATTAAACAAATGTGGACATGGTGTTTTTCTAACCTAGTATAAATCTTCCCCGGTTGTGGTGGCGGCCGTGTTCCGCGTCCTGTCTTCCCTTCCCCATGTCCGGCGAGCCCAATGGCCATGAGCTCCGGGAAGATCCTTCACTTGACTCACTAGGGAAGATCCTTCACTTCTTGATACATACATAACGAACCACAGCAGACTTTTTTGTTTGTTTGCGGGGAATCACGCGCACGCGCAAGAAAACACTCTATACTTAAAAAAATAACAATATAATCTGCAATTAATTCATATCTGATGATCCACAGACAGTACAGACTAAGGAAAGGATTCCTGCAGCCGCACTTATCTTTTTACAACAACAATATAATCTATCTGTGTTACTCGCACATGCACAAGAATTAATGTCGGGTTAATAATTTACTTTTTGCAATGCACATGACAAACTGTTGAAGATTCTCTACATGAACAAGTGGAGAATAAGCAAAGAGAGTCATGTTAGCAAGCAAGGAAGGACACAATAACAATAACTCATGCATGCATGCAAATTCAGACACACACTTTCAAACCAGGTCAGGTACTCTTCATTGCAAGCCAAGCGAGTGAGTGAATCGACATCCCTGATACATACCATACCACACAACATCAATCAATCGCCTAACAACTAACATTCATCCCATCTCATCTTTGCGACGAACCCTGGGTAGGTGGTCTCAGTACTACTGACTCACTGAGTCGGTCTTGTTGTTAATTAGGCAGGCCAGTCCTTCCTGATCTCAAAGCTGTACCTCATGTCCAGGTACACCTTCCCATCATCGTCCACAAACTGCGACAGCAACCAAAATCAATCCAATCCAAACCCAGTCAGTCCACACATCTTGACTACATACAGTATTAACCAACTCTGCTTTTTGGTATGACAAATATAGATGTGATTCGCCGCAACCAAAATAGCTGCCACATACAAACTTGTTCTATACATGTGATGTACCTTTAATCTAGCAGAATAGGAGCCCCTCGCAAAGATGCCGCTCGGGGTGCTATCTTCTTCAGCCTTGTACGTGTAGGGCTCCTGCTGGGGGCTGAATGTCCCCAGCATCACCTTCTGGTTCTCCACTGCAAAACACCCAAGACAGTTATTTACTTATGATGATGGACAACGTGTATGTAGCAACATTCATTCATGGCTGTCATCACAATGGATGGATCAATGCAGTCAAACAGTATGCATCCAACATATAACACTGTGGGCGCCTTCTTCCTTCAGAATTAATTATGGACCATTCTGCTGCTACACACAGCATTCAGTCGTCCTATTTTTTGTTGAGACATATAGTTCACTTAAGAATCGTTTCCTGACAATGGAAATGAGATCAAACCAAATCCACAGTGTTTAAACCCAGCATATCTTGAGAGAGAGAGAGAGAGAGAGAGAGAGAGAGAGAGAGAGACAGCAGGTGTTTATTTTCACCCATGTGACTGTTTCCTAATGACTTGCTGGTGTTGATCATATTGTAGAAAGTACAACATATGCAGTGCAATCAAAACCTGCTAGAGATGCAGCAGCAGAGCCTAAGATGGAATTAGAAAAGTTAAAACCAGCGGGTGGATTCGTTTTGTGTCGTGAGTGGAACAAATACGGTCTCTCAAAAGATGGTGAACAAATATGGAAATAAACCTTTGATGGAACAGAAGAGCAGGAACATATGACCTGGGATAAATAAAATATATAAACGACACCATGCATGCCCAGAAGTCAAATCAGATAAGATGTGAACTCAACTCATTGACAAATAAGCAGTGAACTGAGGAGCAGATTCAGATCAAAGCAAGTATAGTATATCGGGAGGAGCTGGCATTGTTCAATCAAATTCTCGTTTTATGGAGGCACAGCTGCAGAGCATATATAACAAATTCTCACATTCAGCTCAACATTTGCTAATGCTATATTCTTGGGGTGTCTTCCTATTTTTGCAGGGATATATAATTCTCGTAAGGACTATTTATTTCCCAACAATGGAAATGAGACAAAATCCACAATGTTGAAACCCAGCATGGCTTGAGCGACAGCAGGCGTGTTTATTTTCACCTATGCTACTCTTCCTGTTTTGTTCATCATAATGTCGAAAGAATATATGCAATGTAACCAAAACCTGCTGGAGATGCAGCAGCCTAAGATGGAATTGAAAGTTAAGAGCAGTGGATTCATTTTGTATCGTCAGTGGAACAATTATGTTCTCTCATAGATGTTGAACAGACAAATACGGGAGTAAATCACTGATGAAACAGAATAGCGGGAAAATATTACTTGCAACTACATACATGCCTAGATGTAACTGGATAAGGTGTGAATTCGATTCAGTGACAAATAAGCAGGAAAATGCAAAGCAGATTCAGATCAAAACACGTGTAGTGGTATGTCGGATTTTGAAACAAATTCTCGTATTATGGAGGCACAGCTGCAGAGCATATATAAGCAACAAAGAGGATGGATGGACAGGTATAACAATGCACATAGATAGATATAGATGTGTGTGTCGGTCTGTCTACTTAATTGGATAATAAGGTGTGAATTCAATTCAGTGATAGACGTACAGTACAGATGGTGGCGCCATGGTACTTTATACAAATACTCCCTCCGTAAAGAAATATAAGAGCGTTTAGATCATAAGCTGTCAAGCAGATTGAGATCAAAACAAGTACGTACACTAGTAGTATTTCTCAAGGAGCTGTCCTCCTTTTTCAAACAAATTATAATGTACATTACATATATGAGCAACAAAGAGCACATACATAGATAGATAGATACATTTAAGGAGTTGTTTGCAAGGAAAGGAAAGGAAAGGAAGGAAGTGGTCACCTTTTACTCCGGTCTTCCAGACGGTGTGCGAGTACTTGAGACCGGACACGATGTTGTTGGAGACGGCGAAGGAGAAGCGGAAGCTGTATGGGGTGCCGTCCTTGAGCGCGAAGGCGTGGCCCTTGTCATCGGGCACGAACGGTATGGGCAAAACCAGGTCAGGCCTCCCTGGTGCCAGGATGGTGAGGTCAAGTATGGTCACCTCCGGCTCGACGGTCTCTGGACATAGCCGCAGCGCATAGGAACGCAACAGTCAGTCAGTCAGTCAGTCAATCTCACAAACAGTGTGCCTAGTGTGATAATAGAAGATAAATTACATCATCCCTGCCAAGTGCTCTTGAGAAGGAAAAGCTGGTAACAAGTAGTAGTAGCAGCAGGGAAAATTTGTCTGACAGCGTTTTACTTATAATATATAGTGGAAGAGAAAGAAATTAGAGGCAGCATTGCATTGCAGACAGGCACCTCCAAGTTCAAGGAGGGTGGTGGTGTGGAGAGCATCTGGTCCGAGGAGCTGCTCCTTCCATCTGCGGAGGCTGTCGTCCTCCTCCTCCTCCTCCTCCTACATTACATAGATCCGTCCATCCAGTTTCAGTTTCAGTGGGTGAATCTATCTACTGTATGGATGTACAGTATCTATTAAAAAGAAAGATGCAGATGGAGGCTTGCCTTGTGGAGGTGGAGGTGGAGGAGGTCCTTGAGGGGAACCTGAGGGCCCAGCGCCATCTTCACCTCCTCTCCTTGGTCTTCTTCTTCTTCTTCCTCCTCCTCCGGCACGCTGACGGAGACGGAGACGGACGCTTCCTCATCTTGCTGATCCATCTTCCTCCCTCCCCTCCCCTCCCCTAAAGAGAAGCAAAATCAAATCTTGGAGGCGGCGAGTGTGCCCTGCCCTGCCCGCGTGATTCAGGGATTGATTGATTTGGGGGAAAAAGGAAGGGAAGGGGGTGGGGATTTTTGCTCAGCAGCAGCAGCAGCTCAAAGCAGGGTTGGAGAAGGCCAATTTCATTCTAGACCCTTACTAGACTCACTACTCACATTTACCCCCAATTTGAGTGATCCATGTGAAGGAGCTCCAAGCAGTGGCGGAGCCAGGAAAATTGGATTAGGGGGGCCAGGTGATGTTAAAATTGCTTGAGGAGGGCCAAACCATAGAGAAAATAGGCTCTTACGTGCAAATGCTCACTAATTCAGCACTGTTCATAAGTAAATTAGCACTAAATCCTTGATGTTAGGGGGGGCCAGGGCCCCTGCTGGTCCCCCCCTGCCTCCGCCACTGGCTCCAAGGGCCTCTTCGAGTAGATACTAGATACATCTAGATACATTCATTTTGATGACAAGTATTTCCGGACGGAGGGAGTAGTTGTGGGTCGGTGAGCCGTCTCATGTAGCGTTCCTTCAATACAAACATTACAAGGACGATCTTTGGCAAAACTCACATTTGTTAGTCCACGAACGTGTCCCCTTTGAGGAGACTTTGCAAAGACCTCATATTGACATGGCTAGTCAGCAATGCCAAAGCCATCCCACATCAACTTTAGACATTAGGCATGTCGCGGTCTTAGTGGGTCGCTCCGAAAAGTTAACCACATACAAACCGATCTCGACATGCCGAGCAAAATCTACTTTAAGAGTCTTGCTCCACAAAAGGGCCACTCTGTCAACATCAAAGAATGTTGCAAAACCCATGAGTGCAAGTTGATGAACGGAAAGTAAATTGTATGCAAGGGACTCAACAAGCATGACCTTCTCAATAGATAAATCTCGAGAGATGACCACCTTGCCAAGACCCAATACCTTAGAAGATGAAGCATCACCAACTTGACCATAGGTGGGCATAGATGGAATTGCTTGCACATCCACCACCAAGTCCTTGCTCCCGGTTGTATGATTTGTTGCTCCACTATCAAGCAACCATGACACCCCACCAGAAGCAAACTCCCGCAAGAGATTAATGCTTGGATTTAGGTGCCCATTTTTGAATGAGTCCTTGAGTAAAGTCTGTTTAAAACCTTGAACTTGTATCGATGGTCGAAATCGAACCGCAAACTTCAAATCCCTGAAATCGGCACCCTGTATTTACTAGTCCCGGTCAATTTCAACCCTATATATGTTTGCCGCACCGGGAAAAACTGAATCCTGACCGGGATCACACACTTGTCTCACTTACTATGTGGGCCTACATGTCATCTTCGTCCTCTTCCGCGCTTTATGCATCAAAGAAGAAATCCCAAAGCGAATCAGACTAAGAAAGCACTATGAAGTACGAACAAATACTACTAGGACAGATCGGCATGGATCAGCAACGAACGGACTAATACGTACTCAGCCGTCTATGGAGCGCCGTAGCACACGGTCGCCGTTGTCTCGTCCTCAGCCGTCTATGGAGCTGCTCGCGCTTGGCATGCAACGCACGGCAGACGTCCTGCCAACGTTGTTCGACATTGTTGCAGGCTCTTGAGAGGCCGGGATTGGACAACGCGACCCCGACGGCACACATCTACCGGGACTGCAACGAGACGCCGAGCGCTGAATTGGCCGTCAGAAGCGCGCGAGCGAGACCTCGAACACCTTACTCATCTCTGATGCGTTGCTGCAATAATACAGTACTACATAAGGACCTCTTGTAGCACCACCATTCTGTCAAACACTTGATGTGCGTGCAGCCGTGCACTCCCCTACAGGTCACCTTGCCTCCAAGCTCGCTCCGACCACCCCTGTAGCTCCGCGCGACTCGCCTTTCCGCGTCCTTGAGTTACATTCATCCTCTCTCCATTGATTTCTTCCTCCACTGCTCACGCTAGGCGGCTGCTCTGCTGTGAGAGCACACCAGGTGCAGCGTGGACGACGCGCACGGTGCCTTGGCTCTTCTTTACCATGCTCTACCTCTGCACTTTCCTGCACCCTGCCCATCCTCCTGCGTCCCAGCACAAGGTACGCCAGCCGCCGAGCCTACCGAACGCCATGCCGCAGTTTTTGGGAGCGAGGCAAAGAGATTGTAGGAGAGAAGGTAAATATGACATGTGGACCCATGCAGTCAATGAGAGTAGAGTAGGGATTGTTATTTTCCTACCATGACAAACAGGTATATACAGGTCCAAGGTCGAGATTGACCGGGATCAATGAGTACAGGGTACTGATTTCAGGGATTCAAAGTTCAGGGTTCGATTCCGACTAACCATATGAATTCAAGGTTTAAAATAGACTTTACCCTGAGTCCTTTGATGTTAGTAACAAGGGTCATGGGACCCAAATGGACCACTCAATGTACTCATAAGAAGAACCAACAAATTTGGCATAAGCATGCCCATCATTAGCATGACATAAAACATATGAAGGGGTAAAATTGCCGGCTTTGTTGAGAGGGGTGGTCTTGCCCTTATTGGCATTACTACCCACACCCTTGTCCTTCTTCTCATGAGCACCCTCTCACGCCATGACGAAGGCTTCCTTGAGCGGGAGTGGTTGCTTGGTCTTGTTCTTCTTTTTCTTATTCGACTTGGGTGCAAGGTCCTTCTCAAGTTGCTCTTTCAACTTGGCATTCTCCTCCACAAGATGCACATGCTCACAACAAGGGTTAGTAGCATGGGCGTTATCAATTAACACAAAAGGAGGACGCATGGTAATCTCCTTGGTTAGTTTCACTTGGAGTTCATCATGAGACTCCTTGAAAGAAGCATGGGCACTCTTCAAGGCCTCGTGAGCCTTGTTAAGTGTGTCAAACTCTTCTTTGAGTCTATCCTGGCCAACCCCAAGTGCAAACTTCTCAGCTTTAAGCACACGAGTAAGAACAAGATCATGATCATGGTCTTTCTGTATTTTGGCAAGATCAACGTTGTGTGACTCCTCAAGAGTCAAATGAAGACCTCGATCTTCCTCAAGAGCAATGGAAAGATCTGCAATCTCATCGGCATAGTCACGGCTATGCCTTCCATCTTAGAGATGGTTTCCTCATGAGACTCAATGATATCATTAGCCTCACCAAGTTGTTCCAAGAGAGCAACAAAGCGCTCCTTGGTCTCACCTCTTAGTTTACTCAATAACTTATTAAAATCATTCTCATCCACCTTAGCCTCCACATGATTATCCACACAATCCAACAAAGGAGTAGTAGTGATGGATGTTTTGATGTTGGAGGTTACCTTGGTGGTACCTTTGGCCATGAGGCACTTGGCAATGAGGTTCTTGTTGGGGGTATCGAAGAAAGACACCTTGGTTGGGGAGGATGTGGCAATGGCCACGGTGGCCGTTTCCATTACTTCACCACTTGTTGCTTGAGAAATTTGCGCTTGATCCAATTATCATATGTATCCTTGCTCCCATGGTCTTGAAGAGCAACTGCAAGAGTTGTCAATATTTGATAGAGATCACGAGGGTCCTCATCTTCATTAATCACAAACTCATCGGCCTCATCAAGAACCACCTCAAAGTTGGACCTTTGAATGCTTGAGCTTACCTTGTACAAAGATATAATATGTTCCCGACAGTCCTTTGCATGGGAGAAGGGATAGAAGTGAGATAGGTCTTCGGGAAGCACTGCGGTTTGGAGGATGAATAATGCGGAGTGATTGTATTGATTGCCCTCCTCTCCTCTTGGAGTGAGGTTGTTTGGATCATGAGGGTAGAAACCTTGCTCGATGATTCTCCAAAGATTTTTTGAGCTATGATTCAAATGACAATTGATACGGAAAACCTAATTAGCGAAATCACCCTTCACAAGCTTAGGAGTAGGAACAAGGTTGTTAATATGCGGGGTAGGAACTTATCCTCCATAGACCGAGGGAGGGGGCACCGAGGCATAGGTTCCCGTCCCATTCTTACCAAGAAGGAATTGGCCTCCGACTCCAATGCGATGGGATTAACCACGAGCAACGGATCGGGAGAAGATTTCAACCCCTCAAGGAGTTCTTTAACTATGGACTTGACTTTGTCCATCATAGACGTCTTAAGTGAAGCCATAGCTTCATTTTAGTTGTCTCGAGTAATCGAATTCAACTCCATGGCCTCGGGTACTTCCTCATCCCCATCCTCGTTGCTGAGAAGGGATCGATAAGATGTGTCTAGAGGGGGGTGATTAGACCCTTAATAAGAAAAAGTGGCAGTTTTTAAGTTCTTCAAGTTAAGGTGGAGCTTTAGCACAAGTTTCAGTATTCATAATACATTTCAAGCAACCATGGCAAGAGTATAAGCAGCGGAAAGAGTAAAGCATGATAATTGCAAGAAAGTAAAGGGATGAGATTGGAGTGTGCAAACGCAATGAAGACACTGAGATTTTTGGCGTGGTTTCCGATAGGTGGTGCTATCGTACATCCACTTTCATGGAGACTTCAATCCACGAAGGGTAACGGTTGCGCGAGTCCACGGAGGGCTCCACGAAGAAGCAACCTTGTCTATCCCACCATGGCCATCTGAAAGCACAAGTGCTCCCTGGGTGATTTTTTGGTAATTAATGTCAACATATCCCTTGTTGGCTAATACCTTCACCTAGTGTATTTCAGATAAGTTCAACATTGGAGTGGCAAGGACAAGAGGATGTGGAACCATTTCAAGCTGTCAAGGACAAGAGGATGTGGAACCCCTTCAAAGTGCTAAGGACAAAGATTGGCAAAAGCTCAAGACTATACATTTCCATTTTAGTGATCCAAGATCACATTGAGTCTATAGGAAAGTGTAGGATCGAAAGTAGGTCTAGAGGGGGGGTGATTAGACTACTTGACCAAATAAAAATCTAGCCTTTTCCCAATTTTAAGTGTTGGCATATTTGAGCAATTAGGACAAGTCAAGTAACCAACCTACACATGCAATTCTAAGAGTGTGGCAGCGAAAAGTAACGCATTGCATATGAAGGTAAATGGAGAGGTTTGGAGATGCAAACGCAGTGGAGACACATATATTTTTGGCGTGGTTCCGATAGGTGCACTACAAAAAAACGACACATCCGTGACATTTTGGGTCGAACGAATTTTTTTCCCGTCATACTTATGACACTTCTATGACGATAATTGTGACAAAACCTGGTATCATCATAGATGTGGTGGGGTCCTACTTGTATGACAAAAAATCATGATAGAAAATGGGCTTTTCGTCCTGGGCGGGCCGGAGACGCAGCTGCATGACATTATTTGGGCCGTCCATGACGGAAAAAACCATGGTAGAAGCGAGGGCGAGGAAAATATCGGGGTGTTCCCGGTTACGGTGGGTGGTCGGGGCCGAGCGATGCGCGTTTCTCTCGTACACGCACGCGCGTGGGTGCGAGGCGTTGGGCTCTAACTGAACCCGAGCGAGGCGTTGGGCTCTAACTGAACCTGAGCGATTGCACTGCAGGCTACACGTTACTAAACCCGAGCGATCGATCGATGGCTGTTAACTGAATCCGATCGAGCGATTCCTTCGCTACTGCTGCCAACTGAAGCCGATCGATGCTGCATCTGGATGAATAGTGAGCATTGCTGGGGGGTTTGGATGAACAGTTCTCGGTGGGCGAGGATGAACAGGACCCCGTGGTGTTGCCTCTGGATGAACAGGACCCCGATCAATCGAGCCGGTTGGGGCTGGATGAACAGGACCCCGTGGAGGGCTGGATGAACAGGTTCACCCCGTGGAGGGCTGGATGAACAGTAGACGGTGGAGGGCTCGATGAACAGTAGCCCGTGGAGGGGTGGTTGAACGGGACCCCGTGGAGAGGGCTTGTTGAACAGTAGCCGGTGGAGTAGCGTGCGGTGAAGCGGCTGGATGAACAGGAGCCCGTGGATGAACAGTCGCAGGTGGAGGCAGGAGGAGGTCGACGGTGGATGAACAGTAGCTCGTGGAGGCTGGAGGGGGTCGACGGTGGAGATGAACAGTATCTCGTGAGTCCCGTTTTGCGGTACGCCACACCCCTCCCGATGAACAGGACCCCCGTTTCGACCGTAGCGCTCCAACACAAGTCTGTTTCCTCCGTTTTGCGGTATGCCACACCCCTCCCGATCAACAGGACCACCGTTTCGACCGTAGGAGGTCCGTTTCCTCCTTTTGCGGTACGCCGGACCCCTCCCGATGAACAGGATCCCGTTTCGAACGTGGCCGGTCGAACACAAGGCCGTTCCTCCGTTCTGCGGCACGCTAGACCTCGTTTCCATCGGCCGTTCCGTCCAAGCCCTCCCGATGAATGCGACGGCGCATTCCGTTCCGACCCAGCCGGTTGGCTCCCCATGAACACGACGACGACGTTGTTTCTCCATTCCGACCCAGCCATGTACACGAGCCCTGGCCGTACGTACGCGTGAGTAGGCGTTCGAGACCCCGCCCGTATGTACGTACGTGGCCGTATTTACTTTCTTGCACCATGGACGATGTACGTACGTGTACATGCTACGTGCGCGCCTCTGCTACGACATATGTGCGCCTCTACATCGACCAGTATGTACGTACACGTTCGCGACCAGAATGACAACGCTACGTACGCTTCGACCAGGTGGGTCCCGACTGTCAGGCACTTCCTTGCGTGCGAAGATGTAGCTGGTGGGTCCCAGTGTTCAGGGGGCGAATCATTTTTTTTTGCCCGGACGCACTTCCTTGCGTGCGAAGATGTAGCTAGTGGGTCCCAGCAGTTAGAGGGAAATGTTTTTTTCATGAAATACGATGGCCCGTCCGGCGGGTCCCTGCTATCAGGTGGAGGAATAATTATTTTGCACGTAATAAGGAGGCACTTCCCTGCTGCGGCCGTAGACCCAGCTGTCAGCCTCTCCATGTATAGTCCACGTCCGATGGAAGCCGTTCCTTGACCACGTTGACCACGCCGCGCCGAGAGCACCAGGGCGGTGGACGACGGCGAGGCTTAGGAAGGGGACGACGCGGAGCCAGGGAAGACGCGACAGTGGATGCCCACGCGTACAGGAGTATGAGGGTTCACTGGTTCGCTGCGGTGTGAGGCTGCCGTCGCCGCAGAATAACAGGGTGTATGGGTGAGTAGATGGATGGTCTGGCCAGCGGTGGGAGTAGTAGGGGGCGTGAGGCCTCCGCCGCATCGCAGCCGGCCATGGGAGGCAGGAGCACGAGGCACGACCGGCTGTGGTTTGGGCGGCTGGAGCAAGAAGACCAGAGGTTGAAGAAGCACTACGGCCGTTGGATGAACATCGTACGGTCACTGGAGCTAGAATTGTGCATATTGACTAAGTTGACAAAGCCCTCCGTCCCCGTCAACTTACTAGGCCCACAAGTCAGCCTGCCACTATACTGGGTCCCAACTAGCAGGGGGAGTATTCATTTTTTCGTGCGTAATAAGGAGGCACTTCCTTGCGTGCGAAGATATAGCTGGTGGGTCCAAGCTGTCAGCGGCGGTAACGTTTTTTCCGCGAAATACAGAGGCCCTTTCGGTGGCTCCCATATGTCAGGTGGAGGAATCATGATTTTGCGTGTAATAAGGAGGCATTTCCTTGCGTGCGGTCGTGGACCCAGCTGTCAGCCTCTCCACGTATAGTCCACTTCATATGCATGTCGGTCGTTGACCACGTTGATCAGGCCGCGCCGAGAGCACCAGGACGGTGGACGACGATGAGGCCTAGGAAGGGAACGAGACGGAGGCAGGGAAGACTCGTCATTTGTTTCCCACGCGGAGGGGAGTACGACTATACGAGGGTTTATTGGTTCGTCTGCCGTCGCCGGAGAATACCATCAGGTGTGTGTAAGTAGAGGGATGGCTAGGCCAGCGATGGGAGTACGGTGGGGCGGTGAGGCCTGCGCGGCAGCACAGCCGGCCGCAGGGAGGAGGGAGCAGGCAGTCCCGCCGGCGCTTGTTTTAGCGGCTGGAGCAGGAAGAGCAGCGATTGAAGAAGTACGACGGCCGTTGGATGAAAATCCAATAGTCACTACTTGTGCGTCAACCTTTTTTTTAGGAAAGCCTCAAATATGTGGAAAATAGCATACAGCCCATCTGCCATTAATTCTAATAATTTACAGCCCATTTGCTAATTCTTAAGGTTTTTTTGGAGCCCATATTCTTTTTGTTAGCATTACAGCCCATATTGTGGCCACGGTAAGAAATTATACGAAATTTTGCATATTTTGGTGCGGTCCGAACTATTTTTAATCCCAAAATTTCGAGTCACATTCAAACTGATTTTAAAAATAAATGTATATCAATATAAAATCCAACAAATTGTCCACGCATAAAAATAAATGCAATTTAAAATCTCGAAATGAAAAAAAAAATTGAAACTAATTGCCGGTTTGATCTGTTTTAAAAATGTACAACCCATTTCTCATTACTGATATGCCATTTTCTCGGCCACCCGAATGAAGCTCTCCTCGTCTTGAAAGATTTGCAGCACAAAATGCCTGACAAAGCGACTTACTTGGCAAATCACAAAAAAACTGGGTTGTGGCCGTGGACCCAGCTGTGGCCGTGGACCCAGCTGTGAGCCTCTCCACGTACAATACTCTTCTGATGGAAGTCGGTCGTTGACCACATTGACCACGCCGCGCCGAGAGCACCAAGGCGGTGGACGACCGCGAGGCCTAGGAAGGGGACGACACGGAGCCGGGCAAGACGCGGCAGTGGATGCCCACACTAAGAGGAGTACGAGGGTTCACTGGTTCGGCTGCGGTGTGAGGCTGCCATCGCCGCAGAATAACATGGGGTGTGGGTGAGTAGAGGGATGCCTTGGTCAGCGGTGAGAGTAGTAGGGGGCGGTGAGGCCTTCGCGGCATCACAGCCGGCCACGGGAGGCAGGAGCACGCGGCACGACCGGTGCTGCTTTGGGCGGCTGGAGCAAGAAGACCAGAGGTTGAAGAAGCACTATAGCCGTTGGATGGACATTGTCGTGGAATTAGCACGGCAGATGTCCGGTTTAGCAGACTTGATGATGGAACCATCGCACGGGTTAGCTTGAAGGGGTTCATAGCACACAAAGGACACAAGGAGTTTATACTAGTTCGGCCCCTTCGATGAAGGTAAAAGCCTACGTCTAGTTGGTTTGGTATTGCTTGGGCGTCGGATTACAGGGAGCGGGTTCGCTTGCCTGTACTCTCGACGGGTTGATTCTTGCTTGTCCCTGAACCGTCGCCGGGTCGTCCCTTTATATAGAGGTGACGCCTGGTCCGGTTTACAGAGTCCCGAGGCCGGCTCATACTTGTGTCCGCCTCGGTCTCTGTCTTTTCTTCCTTATCTCTCAAGTTACATCGCTTGGCGGTTTACAAACCACACTTCTATACATGGGCCCTAAGATCTCATGGGCCATAGCCTTTACTAAATATTACAACCAAGTAAAATACAGCTAAGCCGGTTTACACTAGCCGGTTCATACCTGTTAGTCATATCCCTGACATTAGGCCCCAGAATGATTTGAACTTGTTCATATCAGTCTTCCTTGTCTTGTATAATTTTCTTCTTTGTCTTCACATTTTTGTAAACCGGCTCTGACGTCATCTTCGAGAATCACTAAATCTGACCGTGACATCATCTCCGCATTTAACGCCGCGAGCTGTACTGTAGCTTTGTTTAATGGTTATCCGAAAATCGAGGCGTCAAAAAGGATCTTTATCCGATCTTTGCCCCCTCGAATCCCGCACCTGTCGCTTCACATCTGCCCCTTGCTTATAAATACCGCCGTCCCCCTCCGTTCTTTCTTCTTCTCGCCTCTTCTTCCTCCGTCTGTCGCCCGAGCTTCCAGACGCCATTGACGCCCGAGCTTGAAGCGCCGCCGTTGCCTCGCCGAGTCAAGACCTTCCTGGCCGCTGCATCAACCTGATTCGACCAGAGAACTTCGCCGCCGTCCTCCATTGTTCAGGTATGTCTTTCCTTCCTCATTCTAGATCTGCATCCTTTAGGGTTCTTCCCTTGTTTTTCCGCCATTAGGGCTTTCAATGAAAGCTTCATCTTGTTCCTCGTAAATGCTCACTTCGTAGAAAATTTGTGACCTTTATACCCAGTTAATAGATCTTCCACTAGTATTAGCTTTAGATCTCGCCACTTACACTTATCATGTAGATTCATCTGCTCCGCATAGGACCCTTGCGTTTCTTCTCGTATTTTCTTGCGCTTTATTTTTCTT
This sequence comes from Secale cereale, assembly GCA_902687465.1. Classification (NCBI taxonomy): domain Eukaryota; kingdom Viridiplantae; phylum Streptophyta; class Magnoliopsida; order Poales; family Poaceae; genus Secale; species Secale cereale. Next base: position 71,799,974 of record LR738716.1, read on the forward strand.
TTCTTTGCACGCCCAGATCTGTTCCACTTTAGCCGTTTACAAGGAAACCGTCTCTTCTCCTTTGTAGATCCATTAGATATACTCCGGTTTAAACTGTTATGCCCTGTTTTTGCAAAACTTTTGAAATTGAAACGCGACGGTTTAGCTGTTCCTCTCTTACTGTCTTGAACCGGAAATGACGTAGCTCCCTGTTATTGCCGGTTTAACCATGCCATTAGTCCTCGGTTCAAACCGTTGCGTACCTTTCATAGATATTTTCCGGTTTATACTGCTGTACCCGCATAATCCGTTTTTTGCACTTTATCTTTTTCAGCACTTGTCCTTTCATTGCTATGGCCAAACAGTTCGTCTCCTGTGATTGGGTTCCTTCCATCATCACGGAAGAAGATTTGGTCAAGATTTCTGAAATTGGTACCTTAGGCCCTCAGTCTGTTTTGAAGTGGCGGGCTCCGGGGAATGAATGCCCTCCTACTCCCAGGCCCAGGGAGGTTATTGTGTTCTTTGATCACATATCCGAGGCTTCTCTCCCCCCAGTTCAAAGTTTTTCCGGGACGTTCTTGCTGCCTTCCAACTCCACCCTCAGGATATTGGACCCAACTCTATTTCAAATATCTGTGACTTCCAAGTGTTTTCGGAGGTGTATCTGCAAGAAGAACCGTCTGTCGATCTGTTCCGGGATTTCTTTCACCTGAACCGGCGCACAGAGTTCACCAGTGGACCGCATCAGGAACTCGGCGGTGTTAGTATCCAGAAAAGGAGGGACGCTGTCTTTCCTCACGCCGCTTTACACACGCATCCAAAAGAGTGGAACAAGTCATGGTTTTATTGCATTGACACTTCTCCTGAAGGGGAGAACCCCTTGCCGGGTTATCGTGAGCACCGTATTCCGGAGGATCATCCTCTACCACAACGACTCAGCTCTATTGAGCGGACCAGGTTTGCATCACAACTCTCCAGGTTGAAAGCTTTCATGGCCAATGGCTTGACTGGAACTGACTTTATGCACTGCTGGTTGTCTTGGAGCATCCTTCCCTTGAGCCGGCGATCTCAGCTGATGTGCCAGTATTCTGGTAAACCGGACGATCCTCAACGGTTTACCAAGGAAAAATTATCTGAGTCGGAGGTTATTGAATCGGCTAAAAAGATGCTCAACGTCTCCTTAGCAGACTGCAGCAAAGTCGGATTAGCACCATATTATAAGAAGAATAAACTGCCTGCGGTAAGTTTTGCTTTATCCTGTATTTGTAATCCGTTTATTTAAACCGTCCCTTCAACTGTCCTTCCTTCTTTTAAATAGGCTGATGATCCGTTCTAGAAGAGAAAACCTCAGGAGAAAACCGGCAAGCAAGCACGCCGTAAGACCTTTGCTAACAAGAAAAGAAAGGCAGCTCTTGACTCCAGCTCTCACGCCGAGGATGATGATCCAGATTCCGAGGTATGAATTAAACCGGTTTGAATTTTGCTTTCTTGTATTCATATCTGTATCTAACGATAACTTTCCACAGGAGTTGGCTGAAGGTGATAATCCGGCCGAGGTTGAGGTAACTATACTTTCTTCTGATTCAGAACCTCTTCCACAAAAATGTCGTCGGACCGTTCGAAAATACCAATTTTCTCACCCTTATGCTCAGTTGGATCCTAATTTTATTTTGAAGAAGCAACAGCATGAAGCTCTTCGCCGGACCACTCGCCATAGTGGCCTGGCAGTGGAATCATCCGGGATTTCTTTAACTCCGGCTCGGAAACGCCGTGCTGAGGTGATACTTTCTCCGACTCTCCTTCATCCCAAGGCCGGGCTTATCCGGAAACCTCTTAAACCGTCTGACCCTGATTATCAGGAAACTCCACTGTCTTCTTCTGGTGAATCGACCGCCACACAGCTTCCTCCATTGAAAGCTGTCCCAGGGTAACTTTTTAACTTTTCCGGTTTATGATTCCCTTTTGCTTCATAATGTTAACTCATTTTGCAAACTTTTTTCAGCAAACCAAAGCCTAGCAAGAAGCCCAAAGCAAACAAGCCTCCTGCTGAGACCACTGCAGATGATCCGGCCGATGATCCGGCAACGACCGTTCCTCCAGAAAGCGAGCCCATAGCTCCTCTTGAAGATCCTGCGCCTACGGATCACCTCTCCGCACCCGAAAATCCTACTGCTGAAGATGCACACCACTCGCCAAGCCCTGCCCGGGTCAACTCTCCGCAAATTTATCCGGCATCTCCCAATCCAGCTCACACTGCGACTCCCCCAATTGCACCTGCTTCTCCAGATGTTGTAGTGACGGGAGCTGCTTTCGTTGCTCCGGCTGAGCCCACCGTTTTAGCCAAGCATACGGCTAAAATGGAGAAGTTATATAAAGAGAAGGGCAAATGGAGTACTGAAGTATCCAATCTTGCAGACATGAGCGCCCAAGAAATTTATTCTGGGTATCTAAACCGGCTCCACAGCAGCCGAGACTATGAAGCGAGTTTGGTTAACTTGATGAAGGAGAAATATGAGGTAATCCTTTTCTTCTGACTTTGTACTTTTGATATGCTTCTATCCCATAACAGCCCCCAAGTTCCGGTTTAGCTGCGTGCTGAAGGTGAACCGGAACTTTGTAGTTTGAACAATTGATCTTTACATTAGCCCCCAAGTATCAAGTAGATAACTTGTTTATGTATTTGATACTTGTAAAAATTTCTGATGATACTTCAACCATCCATTAGCCCCCAAGTGTCAAGTAGACAACTTATTTGTGTGCTTGAGACTTGTAACTTTGAATTGCCGTTGCTTATTGCTTCAACTGCCATTAGCCCCCAAGTGTCAAGTAGACAACTTGTTTGTGTGCTTGAGACTTGTCTGATTTTTGCTTCTTGTCATTTGATTGTGCTTGCAGGCTGAGTTAAACCGGAACGCTGATGAAATTAATGAACTTCGGAGCCGTCTTGCTGAGACAGAATCTGCCGCTTCAAAGACTAAGAAAGATCTCCAGGTAAGTTTAAAGACTGCTGAAGATCTGAAGAAATACTTTGAAGAAGAGCGGACCACTTTTGAGGTTCAAAAGAAGGATCTGGAGAAAAGGATTCAGGATGCTGAAGGGGCGCTTAATCCGGTTACAGAAGAATTAATCGGTTTAAAGCAGCAGATTGAGCTGATGACCTCTGCAATCTTTGGTAAGTATAATCTGAACTCCTGCTTTATCCCTATAATCTTCCGTCTGTGCCGGTTTAACCGTAATATCTATATGCAGGGCGCCGTGTCTCCCATCTTGGGGATGACCTACGGAAGAAGCTTAAAGCGTGTTACACCTTGGTCGAGCAGCTGTATTCCGGCGCTCAGAGGATCATTAGTGCAACTTCTTTCGGTAAACCGGCCCCTACGACTATCCAGGATACATTGAAAAAATTATCTGTCTTGCCGGTTCATCTTGAAGAAGTCAAAAAATCTGCTGCCCGAGGTGGTGCTCTTCTGGCCCTTACCAGGGCTAAGGCCTGGGTCCCGGATCTTGATCCGGAAGAAGCTTTAACCGGATTTCCTGATACAAAAGACGACGGCTCAACTTTTACCGCAAAGGATCTCTACGCCTTGACGAAGGAGATGCGTCCCCTCGCCAGCAAGCTTGCAGCTGAATCCGATTTATCCAGGTATCATCCTGGATACGACTTGCAAAACGAGCGGGTGGAGCGGCCGGTTTATGACACCGTCAACTTAATCCCGCCGGTTCGTCCTCATACCTTCTCTCCTGATATTGAACCTTCCGAACTTATCAACGACGAGATGTATTTCCGGGCTTTGACGAAGATTGTCTGGCGTGTGCCGGACTTCCAACCGCTTCAAGAAGACGAAGATATTCTGGATCAAGGTGATGGCCAGCCATCTCAGCAAGGAGCAGCATAATTCAGAATTTACTGCTGTAATCGCAGTCTTTGTTTTACCAAACAATCTTTTTAATCCGTCGGGCTTGCTATGCCTTGTAATAGGATAGCTGAAACTTGATCTGCTTTAATCCGGATATTCTATCTTTCTTGTATGAAATATTTGCCAACTTAAATGTTATCTGATGGTGCTTATCTTGCATACCCTCTGCTTCTGCAGAAATAATACTGAAAATATGTCCTAGCGGTTTACCACTGGACGGATTAAATTGTTCTCTCAAAACGTCAAATAAGTATATACTCATACCAGCAATAAAGTTATACCTGAGATTATATATGCTCAATACTTTGATGAAGATCTTCATGGATCCAATTAGAAACCCAGGTTTTGATGATAAACTCTGGTTCATCTTGTTCTGCAAGACTTTGTTCAGAAATTTGTGGCTTGTTGCCTGATAGATGATCCGGGTTATAATGATCACCGGTTTACTCATGCTGGTATTCATGACCCAGACTTTCCATTTTATAGATATGTGGTCAGCTTCTGTAGCTGTTCCACTCCGGTTTAAAGGGTTATAAAACACAAACACAAAAAAGATGCAAATGTTGCAAATAAGACCATGTAGTCAAGGCTTTTTAAGAGCTGCCAGGCTCAAACCAAGGTTCAGCCAATCAATGGGACGTGGATTATCCATCTTTCCCAGGGGGCCTAGCCAATCACTGAACGTGGATTTATCCATCTTTTCAGAGGGCCGATAGAACCGCAAATAAAAACTGAGCCAATCAATGGGACGTGGATTTATCCATCTTTCCCAGAGGGCCTAGCCAATCACTGAACGTGGATTATCCATCTTTTCAGAGGGCCGATAGAACCGTACAGAAAAAATTGAGCCAATCACTGGATGTGGATTATCCATCTTTCCAGAGGGCCGAGCCAATCACTGAACGTGGATTATCCATCTTTTCAGAGGGCCTCCATGGTTCCTCCTAAACCGGTGGGTAAAGTTAAACCAATCACTGAACGTGGATTATCCAACTTTTCAGAGGGTCTCCAGGGTTCCTCCTGAACCGGTGGGTAAAGTTAAACCAATCACTGAACGTGGATTATCCAACTTTTCAGAGGGTCTCCAGGGTTCCTCTTGAATCGGTGGGTAAATCGTGAAGCGTCCTTTCTTTGAACCGGATGTCATCTCATGTTCTTTAGAAAGTTTTATTGCTCCTTTGTATACTCTGCAAAAAATCAACTTTTTAAACCGGCCAATATATTGAAATATAATATCTGATAAAAAACTTGTATGGTTGTCCTCACAAGATATTTGTATGTGGAAAAAGGGCTGAGCCCCCGGTTTACCGAGGGTGCCGGTTTATTCATTAATCATAATATATACATAGGATACATTGGAGCGCGTAGCTCAAGTATAGTATGGTCGTAAATGGGCGATGTTCCATGGCCTCTTCGTCTCCTCTTCTGACGTCCGTGAGTCCTTGTGTTCTCGAACGTCCACCAGGTAATATGAACCGTTGTGTAGATTCTTACTGACCACAAAGGGCCCTTCCCAAGGTGGGGATAGCTTGTGCATATCTGTTTGATCTTGGATGAGCCGGAGTACCAAGTCGCCCTCCTGGAACGTCCTTGTTCTGATCCGGCGGCTATGATATCTGCGTAAATCTTGTTGATAAATTGCAGATCGTGCCGCAGCTATATCACGCTCTTCATCCAGCCGGTCTAAACTATCTTGCCTTGCTCTCTCGTTGGCTGCTTCAACATAAGCCGCCACCCTTGGTGAATCATGACGTATATCGCTCGGAAGGACTGCTTCAGCACCATAGACCATGAAAAAAAGGTGTGTAACCTGTAGACCGGTTTGGTGTAGTGTTGATACTCCAAAGAACAGATGGCAACTCCTCAACCCAACATCCTGGGGTTCTCTGTAAAGGTGTCATAAGCCGGGGTTTGACACCTCGCAAAATCTCCTGATTTGCCCTTTCAGCCTGACCATTGGATTGGGGGTGGGCCACAGAAGACACGTCCAAACGAATATGTTCTCTTTGACAGAATTCTTCCATCTCACCCTGAGATAAATTAGTGCCATTGTTTGTGATGATGCTGTGTGGAAAGCCAAACCGGAATATTACTTTCTTGATGAATTTGACTGCCGTTGCCGCATCACACTTGCTTATAGGCTCCGCTTCAACCCACTTTGTAAACTTGTCTACTGCTACTAGTAGATGAGTTTTCTGATCTTGGGATCGCTTGAAGGGTCCAACCATATCAAGCCCCCAAGTCGCAAACGGCCAAGTTATTGGTATCATCCGGAGCTCCTGCGCCGGAACCAGAGCACGCCTCGAAAATTTCTGACAAGCATCACACTTCCGGACCAGATCTGCCGCATCTGCATGAGCAGTTAACCAATAAAAACCATGCCGGAATGCTTTAGCCACCAATGATTTTGAACCGGCATGATGACCACAATCCCCTTCATGGATTTCGCGAAGGATCTCACAACCTTCCTCAGCTGACACACACCGTTGAAATACTCCAGAAGTACTGCGATGATGAAGCTCTCCGTTTGCAATTGTCATGGACTTAGAACGCCAGATTATTTGTCGTGCTTCCTCTTCATCGTCCGGTAACTCCCCTCGGCTCAAATATGCCAAATAAGGCAGCGTCCAATCTGGAATAACATGAAGCGCTGCAACTAACTGTGCCTCCGGATCAGGAACAGCTAGGTCTTCCTCCGATGGTATCTGAACCGAAGGACTGTGCAATTCATCCAAAAAAGTGTTTGGTGGCACCTGTTTACGTTGAGAACCCAGCCGGCTTAGAGCGTCAGCCACTTCGTTCCTTCGCCGGTCTATATGATCCACCTAATATCCTTTGAAGTATCCTGCAACTGCTTCAACCTCTCGTCTGTAAGCCGCCATGAGGGGATCTCTTGAATCCCACTTGCCGGAAACTTGCTGTGCCACCAAATCTGAGTCGCCAAAACACTTAACCCGGCTCAAGTTCATCTCCTTTGCCAGCCGCAAACCATGAAGTAGTGCTTCATATTCTGCTGCATTATTAGTACAAGGAAACAATAGGCGGAGGACATAACAAAATTTATCACCTCTGGGGGAAGTTAAGACAACTCCAGCCCCCGATCCCTCCAATTGTCTTGAACCGTCAAAATGAATCGTCCAGTAAGTAAGATCCGGCTTCTCCTCAGGAGTTTGCAACTCTGTCCAATCATTGATGAAATCTACCAATGCCTGAGATTTTATAGCGGTACATGGTACATATTTCAACTCATGTGGGCTGAGCTCTATGGCCCACTTTGCCACCCTACCTGTAGCTTCCCTGTTCTGGATTATATCCCCCAATGGTGCTGAACTAACCACAGTTATTGGATGACCTTGGAAATAGTGCTTCAACTTCCGGTTTGCCATAAACACACCATACACCAACTTCTGCCAATGAGGGTACCTTTGCTTGGATTCAATGAGTACTTCACTCACGTAGTAAACCGGGCGCTGAACCGGGTATTCCTTCCCTGCTTCCTTGCGCTCAACCATGATTGCGACGCTGACTGCCCGTGCATTGGCAGCGACGTATAACAGCAACGACTCCTTATCAATAGGAGCAGCTAAAACCGGCGGCTTTGCCAATTGCCGCTTTAAATCCTCGAATGCTGCGTTTGCCTCATCACTCCACATAAACCGGTCGGTTTTCCTCAGCATCTGGTAAAGCGGGATCGCCTTCTCTCCCAAACGGCTGATGAACCGGCTTAATGCTGTGATCCGGCCAGCTATACGCTGAACATCATTGATGCAAACCGGTTTAGTCAAAGATGTGATGGCCTTGATCTTCTCTGGATTAGCTTCTATTCCTATGTTTGAGACCAAGAATCCCAGTAGTTTACCTGCCGGAACACCAAAAGCACACTTCTCCGGATTAAGCATCATCTTATAAGCTCGAAGATTATCAAAAGTCTCCTTAAGATCCTCTATCATTGTCTCCTCTTTCCTTGATTTAACCACGATGTCATCCACATAGGCATGAACATTCCTCCCTATCTGCCCTTTCAGACAATTCTGAACACAACGCTGATAAGTTGCTTGAGCACTCTTTAGTCCAAAAGGCATAGACACATAGCAAAAAGCACCAAAAGGAGTTATGAAAGCTGTCTTCTCTTGGTCTTTAACTGCCATCTTGATCTGGTGATACCCTGAATACGCATCTAAAAAGCTTAGCCGCTCACATCCCGCTGTGGCATCGACGATTTGATCAATGCGAGGGAGAGCAAAAGGATCAGTTGGGCAGGCCTTGTTGAGGTCTGTGTAGTCCACACACATTCTCCACTTTCCATTCTTCTTTAACACCAGCACCGGATTAGCCAACCACTCCGGATGAAAAACTTCCACTATGAATCCTGCGGCCAAAAGCCTGGCCACTTCTTCTCCTATAGCCTTGCGCCTCTCCTCATTGAAGCGGCGTAGATACTGCTTGACCGGTTTAAACTTCGGATCAATATTAAGACTGTGCTCAGCGAGTTCCCTCGGTATACCTGGCATGTCAGAAGGTTTCCATGCAAAGATATCCCGGTTCTCATGGATGAACTTGATGAGCGCGCTTTCCTATTTGGGATCAAGGTTAGCGCTGATAGTGAACTGCTTAGACGAATCTCCAGGCATAAAATCAACTTGCTTGGTCTCCTCTGCTGATTTAAACTTCAACGCCGGATCATGCTCTGTAGTTGGCTTCTTCAGCGGAGTCATATCTGCCGGATCAACATTATCTTTATAATATTTCAACTCTTCCGTGGCACATACTGCTTCTGCATAAGCTGCATCTCCTTCTTCACATTCCACTGCTATCTTGCGACTTCCATGAACCGTGATCGTGCCTTTATGACCCGGCATTTTAAGCTGCAGATAAACGTAACATGGCCTAGCCATAAACTTAGCATAAACCGTCCTTCCAAACAAAGCGTGATAAGGGCTTTTGATTTTGACGACCTCGAAAGTTATCTTCTCTGATCTGGAATCATGTTCATCTCCAAAGGTAACTTCCAAGTCAATCTTTCCAACCGGATAAGCCGACTTACCTGACACTACTCCATGAAACACTGTGTTTGATTGCCTTAACTTCTTATCTGTCAGACCCATACGACGGAAAGTCTCATAGTACAGAATATTGATGCTACTACCACCGTCCATGAGAACCTTAGTGAATTTGTAACCTCCCACCTGGGGTGCCACCACCAAGGCTAAATGGCCCGGATTATCCACCCACATCGGGTGGTCTTCTCTACTCCATACCATGGGTTGTTCTGACCAACGCAGAAATTGCGGTGTTGCCGGTTCAACTGCGTTAACAGCCCGCTTCAAAACCTTCTGATCTCTCTTACACAGACTTGTGGTGAAGACATGATATTGCCCACTGCTCAATTCCTTTGGATTACTTTGATATCCAGATCGCGGCTGCTGTTGCTGACGCTGTTGATTCCCCTGACTATTGTAATTCCCTTGGCCCTGCTGTTGATTGCTCTGGTTATTGTAACCACCTTGATGATGCGACTGATTGCCCTGGTTATTATAATTTCCTTGATTATTTTGATTACCGGCCCGATTTTGATAACCATTGTTATTGCCCCTATATCCTGATCCGGAGCCATTCCCCTGATGACCCGGACCATAAAATCCAGGACCTGAACCGCCATTTGGAGGCCTGTCATGAGGATTGAAGCGGCCCGCCCTTGCCTTCATAAGGGGCCTGCACTCCCTTATGGTATGCTTTGCCGGTTGACCTTGCATGCTATGTTTCGGACAAGGCTGATCTAACTCTTGATCCCAGCTAAGAGTTCCTCCGCCGGTTTGTGAAGGTGGATTTCCCAGGCTACACTGAAAATCCCCTTGAACTTGAGTGTTGGCCACGAAGTCAGAGCCACCCTCTGCCTTCCGTTTGCCCAAAAAACTCGTTGTAGCCGGATTAACTGGCGCCGGTTTACCAGATTTGCTAACCTTCCCTGTCTTGTCTCCTTCCGCTTCTGAGTACTTGGTATTATCAGAGTCTCCATATTTTACCAAGGCACTCATGAGAGTTCCCATATCATTGCAATCCCTTTTAAGTCGTCCGAGTTTTAACTTTAAAGATTCAAACCGGCAATTGTTTTCCAAAGTCACTATCGCCGTACTAGGATTGATACTATTCGAAGAGTGTAAGATCTCCGCTACTCTCCGCACCCAAGCTGCTATAGACTCTTGCTCTCCTTGCACACAAGCTGCTAGATCCACCACTGACATCGGCTGTTTGCATGTATCTTTAAAGTTTTTGATAAACTGGCCGCGTAGTTCCCCCCATGATCCAATAGAGTTCGGGGGTAAACCCTTCAGCCAGGTCCGGGCCGTACCTTCAAGCATCATAGTAAAATACTTGGCACAAGCCGATTCATCCACGTCCAGCATCTCCATGGCCATCTCATAACTTTCAACCCAAGCTTCTGGAGCTAAATCTGCTGTGTAATTAGGTACCTTGCGGGGCCCTTTAAAATCTTTAGGCAGCTTGACACCCCGTAAAGCGGGGATAAGACATTGCTGTTGGAAATATGCCCTAGAGGCAATAATAAATTGGTTATTATTATATTCCCTTGTTCACGATAATCGTTTATTATCCATGCTAGAATTGTATTGATAGGAAACTCAGATACATGTGTGGATACATAGACAAACACCATGTCCCTAGTAAGCCTCTAGACGACTAGCTCGTTGATCAATAGATGGTTACGATTTCCTAACCATGGACATTGGATGTCGTTGATAACGGGATCACATCATTAGGAGAATGATGTGATGGACAAGACCCAATCCTAAGCCTAGCACAGATCGTGTAGTTCGTATGCTAAAGCTTTTCTATATGTCAAGTATCTTTTCCTTAGACCATGAGATTGTGCAACTCCCAGATACCGTAGGAATGCTTTGGGTGTACCAAACGTCACAACGTAACTGAGTGGCTATAAAGGTGCACAACAGGTATCTCCGAAAGTGTCTGTTGGGTTGGCACGAATCGAGACTGGGATTTGTCACTCCGTATGACGGAGAGGTATCTCTGGGCCCACTCGGTAGGACATCATCATAATGTGCACAATATGTGATCAAGGAGTTGATCATGGGATGATGTGTTACGGAACGAGTAAAGAGACTTGCCGGTAACGAGATTGAGCAAGGTATCGGTATACCGACGATCGAATCTCGGGCAAGTGCTATACCGATAGACAAAGGGAATCGTATACGGGATTGATTGAATCCTTGACATCGTGGTTCATCCGATGAGATCATCATGGAACATGTGGGAGCCAACATGGGTATCCAGATCCCGCTGTTGGTTATTGGCCGGAGAGTTGTCTCGGTCATGTCTACATGGTTCCCGAGCCCGTAGGGTCTACACACTTAAGGTTCGATGACGCTAGGGTTATAGGGAAAGTATGTACGCGGTTACCGAATGTTGTTCAGAGTCCCGGATGAGATCCCGGACGTCACGAGGAGTTCCGGAATGGTCCGGAGGTAAAGATTCATATATGGGAAGTCCTGTTTTGGTCACCGGAAAGGTTTCGGGCGATATCGGTAATGTACCGGGACCACCGGGAGGGTCCCGGTGGTCCACCAGGTGGGGCCACCAGCCCCAGAAGGCTACGTGGGCTAAGTGTGGGAGGGGACCAGCCCCAAGGGGGCTGGTGCGCCCCCCACCAAGTCCCAGGGCGCCTCCAAGAGGGGAAGGGGGGCAAACCCTAAGGCAGTTGGGCCCTAGGGCCCAATAGTGGTGCGCCTCCCCCTCTCTCCCCCTTGGCCGCCCCCCTAGATGGGATCTAGGGCTGGCCGCACCCTAGGGGAGGGAAACCCTAAAGGGGGGCGCAGCCCTCCCTTCCCCCTATATATATGTGAGGTTTTAGGGCTGTTTGACACACGAGAACGTCTCCCTCTTGGCGCAGCCCTACCCCTCTCCCTCCTCGTCTCTTGCAGCGCTTGGCGAAGCCCTGCTGGAGTCCCGCGCTCCTCCACCACCACCACGCCGTCGTGCTGCTGTTGGATGGAGTCTTCCCCAACCTCTCCCTCTCTCCTTGCTGGATCAAGGCGTGGGAGACGTCACCGGGCTGCACGTGTGAAGAACGCGGAGGCACCGTCCGTTCGGTGCTAGGATCTTCGGCGATCTGAATCGCGGCGAGTACGACTCCATCAACCGCGTTCTTGAACGCTTCCGCTTAGCGATCTACAAGGGTATGTGGATCCAACTCTCCTCTCGTAGATGCATCTCCTAGATTGATCTTGGTGAACGTAGGAAAAATTTTGTTTCCCATGCGACGTTCCCCAACAGTGGCATCATGAGCTAGGTTCTTGCGTAGATGCTTTCTCGAGTAGAACACAAAAGGGTTTGTGGGCGTTGATGTTTAAATTGCTGCCCTCCTTAGTCTTTCTTGATTCAGCGGTATTATGGGATGAAGCGGCCCGGACCAACTTTACATGTCCACGTACATGAGACCGGTTCCATCGACAGACATGTGACTTTTGTTGCATAAGATGGCTGGCGGGTGTCTGTCTCTCCTATCTTAGTTGAATCGTAATAGAACAAGGCGGTCCTTGTAGAAGGTTAAATAGCAACTTGAATATCACCGTTGTGGCTTTGCGTAGGTAAGAAGCGTTCTTGCTAGATACCCATAGCAGCCACGTAAAACATGCAACAACAAATTAGAGGACGTCTAACTTGTTTTTGCAGGGTATGTATGTGATATGATATGGCCAATGACATGATGAGATATATTTGATGTATGAGATGATCATGTTGTAATAGTTAATATCGACTTGCATGTCGATGCATACGGCAACCGGCAGGAGCCATAGGGTTGTCTTTAATTTTTGTATGACCCGCGTGTCAATCATTAAGCGCTTTGTAATGCTTTACTTTATCGCTAAACGGTAGCAATAGTAGTAAGAGCATGGTGGGCGCGCGACAACCCCGATGGCGACACGATGATGGAGATCATGATGATGGAGATCATGGTGTGGCGCCGGTGACGATGGAGATCATGCCGGTGCTTTGGAGATGGAGATCAAAAGCACGAGTTGATGGCCATATCATGTCACTTATGATTTGCATGTGATGTTAATCCTTTTATGCATCTTATTTTGCTTAGGACGACGGTAGCATTATAAGATGATCCTTCACTAAAATTTCAAGATAAAATTGTGTTCCCCCCGAGTGTGCGCCGTTGCGAAGGTTCGTCGTTTCGAAGCACCACGTGATGATCGGGTGTGATAGACTCTACGTTCGCATACAACGGGTGCAAGCCAGTTTTGCACATGCAGAACGCTCGGGTTAGACTTGACGAGCCTAGCATGTACAGACATGGCCTCGGAACACGGAAGACCGAAAGGTCGAGCATGAGTCATATAGTAGATATGATCAACATGAAGATGTTCACCATTGACACCACCTCATCTCACGTGATGATCGGACTTGGGTTGGTGGATTTGGATCATGTCACGCTCGGATGACCAGAGGGATGTCAATTTGAGTGGGAGTTATAAGTAATTTGATTAGTTAAACTCACTTATCATGAACAATAGTCTAAGTTGACTTTGCAAATTATGTTGTAGATCAATAGCTTGCGTTGTAGCTCCCTGTTTAATACGATCCTAGAGAAAGACTAAGTTGAAAGATATTGTAAGCAAGGATGCGGACTGGGTCCGTAGTCCGAGGAGTGTCCTCACTACTGCACAGAAAGCTTACGTCTTTGATGCACCGCTCGATGTGCAAACCCCTACAACGTTGTCTGTGGATGTTGTGAACACCTGACAGAGACGTCCTGATGACTACTTGATAGTTTAGTGCACCATACTTCACGGCTTAGAATCGGGTTTCCAATGACGTTTTGAACGCCATAGAACATATGAGATGTTCTAAGAGCTGAAATTGGGATTTCAGGCTCATGCCCGTGCTGAGAGGTGTGAGACCTCTGACAAGTTCTTTTGCCAAAAGGATGGAGGAGAATGGCTCAACTAGTGAGCATGTGCTCAGAATGTCTGGGTGCTGAAATCACTTGAACCAAGTGGGAGTTAATCTTCCAGGTGAGATAGTGGTTGACAGAATTCTCTAGACACTATCACCAAGCTACTAGAACTTCGTGATGAACTATGACATGCAAAGGATGGAGATGATCCCGGTGCTGTTAGCGGTTCTTAGTACCGCAAAAGTAGAAATCAAGAAGGAGCATCAAGTGTTGATGGTTTAGCAAGACCACTGGTTTCAAAAGGGGCAAGGGCTAGAAGGGAAACTTCATGAATGGCAAACCAGTTGTCGCTCTAATAAGGGAACCTAAGGTTGCACCCAAACCTCGAGACTAAGTGCTTCGATTGTAAGGGTAACGGTCACATGGTAGCGGAACCACCCCAAATACATGGTAGATATGATAGCTGGCAACTTCAACAAAGTATATTTGATATACGTGTTATTGATGTGTACCTTAGTAGTACTCCTTGAAGCACCTGGGTATTGGATACCGGTTCAGTTGCTATTATTAGTGACTTGAAGCAAAAGCTACGGACTGAACGGAGACTAGCTAAGGGCGAGGTGACGATGTGTGTTGGAAGTGTTTCCAAGGATGATAAGATCACCATCGCACGCTCCCTCTATTTTCGGGATTAGTGTTGAACCTAGATAAATGTTATCACGCGTCTACGTTGAGCATGAATATGATTAGATCATGTTCATTGCAATACGGTTATTCATTTAAGTTAGAGAATAATGGTTATTCTGTTTACATGAATAATACCTTTATGGTCATGCACCCAATGGTTCGTTGAATCTCGATCATGGTAATACACATAATGATAATATTAATGCCAAAAGATGTAGAGTTAATAATGATAGTACCACTTTCTTGTGGCACTGCCGCTTAGGTCATTTTGGCATAAAATGCATGAAGAAACTCCATGCTGATGGACGTTTGGAGTCACTTGATTTTGAATCGCTTGACACATGCGAGCCATGCCTCATGGGCAGGATGACTGAGATCTCGTTTTCAGGTACAATGAAACGGGTAAGTGACTTATTGGAAATCATACATGCTGATGTATGTGATCCAATGAGAATTAAGGCGTGTGGTGGATATCGTTATTTTCTCATCTTCACTGACAATTTGAGTAGATATGGTATATTTAATTAATGAAGCAAAAGTCTGAAACGTTTGAAAGGTTCAAAAATTTCAGAGTGAAGATTAAGAATCATCATAACAAGAAGATCATGTTCCTACGATCTGATCAAGGGGATATTATCTGAATTATGAGTTTGGCAATCACTTAAGACATTGTGGAATTGTTTCGCAGTTGAAGTCCCCTGGAACACCACAGCGTAATGGTGTGTCCGGACATCGTAATCGAACCTTATGAGATATGGTGCGATCTATGGTGTATCTTACCGATCTACCGCTGTTATTTTAAGGTTATGCATTAGAGACAGCTGCATTCACTTTAGATAGGGCACCATCTAAGTCCGTTGAGACGACGTCGTATGGTTTGGCAAGAAACCGTGGTTGTCGTTTCTCAATGTTTGGGGTTGCGAGGCTTATGGTTTCAGCCAGGAAAAGCTCGAACCCAAAGCGGACAAATACATCTTCATAGGATACCCAAAGGTAACAGTTGGGTATACCTTCTATCTCAGATCCAAGGACAAAAATTTTTGTCGCTAAGAACGGGTCCTTTCTCGAGAAGGAGTTTCTCTCGAAAGAATTGAGTGGGAGGAAGATAGAACTTGATGAGGTTGTCGAACCCTCACTTCAACCGGAGAGTAGTGCAACACAGAAAGATGTTTCTGTGGAACCTACGACAGTTGAAGAGGATACTAATGATAGTGATCATGAAGCTCCAGATCAAGTTGCTATCGAACCTCGTAGGTTGACAAGGATATGTACTACTCCTGAGTGGTACGTTGATCCTGTCTTAGAGGTCATGTTGTTGGACAACGATGAACCTACGAACTATGGAGAAGCGATGGTGGGCCCAAATTCCGACAAATGGTTAGAAGCCGATAAATCCGAGATAGGATCCATGTATCAAAACAAAGTATGGACTTTGGTGGACTTGCCCTATGATCGGCAAGCCACTGAGACAAATGGATCTTTAAGACTAAGACGGACGTGGACGGTAATGTCACCGTCTATGAAGCTCGACTTGTGGCGAAGAGTTTTCCACAAGTTCAAGGAGTTGACTACGATGAGATTTTCTCACCCGTAGCGATGCTTAAGACCGTCGGAATCATGTTAGCATTAGCTGCATTTATGAACTCTGGTAGATGGATGACAAAACAAGTTTCCTTACCAGTTTTCGTAAGGAAAGGTTGTATGTGATACAATCAGAAAGGTTTTGTCGATCCTAAGGATGCTAAAAGATATGCTAGCTCCAGCGATCCTTCCATGGACTAGAGCAAGCATCTCGGAGTCGGAATATACACTTTGATGGAGTGATCAAAGTTTTTGGGTATACAAAGTTTGTTGGAAACTTGTATTTGCAATAAAGTGAGTGGGAGCACTACAACATTTCTGATAAGTATATGTGAATGACATATTGTTGATCCGAAATGATGTAGAATTTCTGGAAAGCATAAAGGGTTGTTTGAAATGAGTTTTTCAAAGGAAGACCTGGATAAAGCTGCTTACATATTGGGCATCAAGATCTATACAGATAGATCAAGACGCCTGATTAGACTTTCAAAGAGCACACACCTTGTCATATTTTTGAAGGAGTTCAAAATAGATCAGTCAAAGAAAGAGTTCTTACCTGAGTTGTAAGGTGTGAAGTTGAGTAAGACTCAAAGCTTGACCACGGCAGAAGAAAGAGGAAGGACGAAGGTCGTCCCCTATGGTTTTGTCATAGGCTCTATACAGTATGCCATGCTAAGTACCGCACCTGATGTGTGCCTTGCCACATGTCTGGCAAGAGGGTACAAAGGTGATCCAGGAGTGGATTACTAGATAGTGGTCAAAATTATCCTTAGAGGAATAAGGAAATGTTTCTCGGTTATGGAGGTGATAAAGAGTTCGACGTAAAGAGTTACGTCGATGCAAGCTTAACACCTATCCGGATAACTCTAAGTGGAGATACCGGATACGTATAATGGAGCAACAGTTTGGAATAGCTCCAAGTGGAACGTGGTAGCAGCATCTACGATATGACATAAAGTTTTGCGAAGTACATAGGGATCTGAATATTGCAGACCCGTTGACTACAAACCTCTCTCACAATCATAACATGATCAAACACAGAACTCATTGAGTGTTAATCACATATTGATGTGAACTAGATTACTGACTCTAGTAAACTCTTTGGATGTTGGTCACATGGCGATGTGACCTGTGAGTGTTAATCACATGGCGATGTGAACTAGATTATTGACTCTAGTGCAAGTGGGAGACTGTTGGAAATATGCCCTAGAGGCAATAATAAATTGGTTATTATTATATTCCCTTGTTCACGATAATCGTTTATTATCCATGCTAGAATTGTATTGATAGGAAACTCAGATACATGTGTGGATACATAGACAAACACCATGTCCCTAGTAAGCCTCTAGACGACTAGCTCGTTGATCAATAGATGGTTACGATTTCCTAACCATGGACATTGGATGTCGTTGATAACGGGATCACATCATTAGGAGAATGATGTGATGGACAAGACCCAATCCTAAGCCTAGCACAGATCGTGTAGTTCGTATGCTAAAGCTTTTCTATATGTCAAGTATCTTTTCCTTAGACCATGAGATTGTGCAACTCCCAGATACCGTAGGAATGCTTTGGGTGTACCAAACGTCACAACGTAACTGAGTGGCTATAAAGGTGCACAACAGGTATCTCCGAAAGTGTCTGTTGGGTTGGCACGAATCGAGACTGGGATTTGTCACTCCGTATGACGGAGAGGTATCTCTGGGCCCACTCGGTAGGACATCATCATAATGTGCACAATATGTGATCAAGGAGTTGATCATGGGATGATGTGTTACGGAACGAGTAAAGAGACTTGCCGGTAACGAGATTGAGCAAGGTATCGGTATACCAACGATCGAATCTCGGGCAAGTGCTATACCGATAGACAAAGGGAATCGTATACGGGATTGATTGAATCCTTGACATCGTGGTTCATCCGATGAGATCATCATGGAACATGTGGGAGCCAACATGGGTATCCAGATCCCGCTGTTGGTTATTGGCCGGAGAGTTGTCTCGGTCATGTCTACATGGTTCCCGAGCCCGTAGGGTCTACACACTTAAGGTTCGATGACGCTAGGGTTATAGGGAAAGTATGTACGCGGTTACCGAATGTTGTTCGGAGTCCCGGATGAGATCCCGGATGTCACGAGGAGTTCCGGAATGGTCCGGAGGTAAAGATTCATATATGGGAAGTCCTGTTTTGGTCACCGGAAAGGTTTCGGGCGATATCGGTAATGTACCGGGACCACCGGGAGGGTCCCGGGGGTCCACCAGGTGGGGCCACCAGCCCCAGAAGGCTACGTGGGCTAAGTGTGGGAGGGGACCAGCCCCAAGGGGGCTGGTGCGCCCCCCCACCAAGTCCCAGGGCGCCTCCAAGAGGGGAAGGGGGGCAAACCCTAAGGCAGTTGGGCCCTAGGGCCCAATAGTGGTGCGCCTCCCCCTCTCTCCCCCTTGGCCGCCCCCCTAGATGGGATCTAGGGCTGGCCGCACCCTAGGGGAGGGAAACCCTAAAGGGGGGCGCAGCCCTCCCTTCCCCCTATATATATGTGAGGTTTTAGGGCTGTTTGACACACGAGAACGTCTCCCTCTTGGCGCAGCCCTACCCCTCTCCCTCCTCGTCTCTTGCAGCGCTTGGCGAAGCCCTGCTGGAGTCCCGCGCTCCTCCACCACCACCACGCCGTCGTGCTGCTGTTGGATGGAGTCTTCCCCAACCTCTCCCTCTCTCCTTGCTGGATCAAGGCGTGGGAGACGTCACCGGGCTGCACGTGTGAAGAACGCGGAGGCACCGTCCGTTCGGTGCTAGGATCTTCGGCGATCTGAATCGCGGCGAGTACGACTCCATCAACCGCGTTCTTGAACGCTTCCGCTTAGCGATCTACAAGGGTATGTGGATCCAACTCTCCTCTCGTAGATGCATCTCCTAGATTGATCTTGGTGAGCGTAGGAAAATTTTTGTTTCCCATGCAACGTTCCCCAACAATTGCACCCCGAAAGAACTTGTTGTAGCTCCTGTTTCTGATGTAGCTGTGTGAACCGGCGTTGTTTGACGAACCTCCTCCCGGGCTCCTGATCCAACCCGGTTTATATCTGGAGCTGGTGCCGCTGCACCCGCCGGATTATCCTGTCTGCGTTGATGCCTCCTGTGTTCGCTGCTAGACACTTCTGGCTCCTCCCAATGCCTAGTATAACTCCGGCTGGGACGTGGTGTTGAATGTAGCCTTTCCCTGCTATGAGAATATGCTTGCTGCTGTATCAACGCCGTATTAAGCAGCTCCTTGACCCTGCGCGCCTCCAATGCCACCGGAGACGTCTCCTCCACAGGTAAAGCGGCCAAACGTGCAGCAGCTGCAGCGATGTTATCCAAAGGGTTTGAATAATGACCTGAAGGGGTGGGAACGTAAGGTGCCGATGTGATCCGACGATCTCGCTCTGCGGTGGGTTGCTGAATCGGCTCCTCCCTGGCTGGGGGTGCCCTCCGGTTTGAAGCCGGATTATTACTAGTCCCAGCCCCAGGTGTCCTGAACAGATTCGTTGCTTCATAAACCGGCGGTAGACGAGACTGGTACTTTCGTCCCCTTACTCCTTCCATAGAAGCTTGCTCCATCCTTAGGTGAAAAGCCTGATCATCCAGCTCCGCTTGTCTTACCGCTATCATCTCTCTCTCTGCCTTCAGATCCTCCTTTATCTGATCAATCCGGCCTTTTAACTGGAGGAGCTCTGCATCATGCTGCGCCTTGTCTGCTGGAGCTACTGTTTCCACCGCTTTAGCTGTGAACTCATCCATCAAGGTGGATAGAACGTCAGTAGGTGAGAGGGTCGTGCCGCTCCCCCCTACACCAGCTACTGCTGTCGCCCCGTTCACCGGGGGCTGTGAACCGGCCATAAAGACAGCCACCCGATTTGGCGGGCCAAAGGGGTCCGGAATACTGTTTCCATCAGACTCGCCCTCAGACCGGCCGTCCTGCAACTGATACAAAGACTCAGTTTCACCGGATAAAGATTCGTCGTCTGAGTAGACAGCTGTTGCACCATCGGATTCCGATCCGTCCTCGGCTCGAACTCCGTGGATTGCTCCAACGAACACGTGCTTCACGGCGGGCTGAATCCGGGCCGATCTCGCACGCTGAGCCGGCTCGACGATGTTGGGGAAGATGTCTGGCTCAGGTCCCGGTTCGCCGATTTTGCCAATGAAGACTTGGATGCCACCGAAAGGAACCCGGTACCCGTATTCGATTGAATCGGCCTCCGGTCCCCAACCTGCGTCATCGATGTAGATCCGGCCGCGGCGACTCTTGGTCGTCCGGCCGACCGCGTAACCCTTGAGCCCTTCAAAGCTGCCCTTCAAGAACTCGAAACCATCGTGCGGAGGCCCCACGGTGGGCGCCAACTGTCGTGGAATTAGCACGGCAGATGTCCGGTTTAGCGGACTTGATGATGGAACCATCGCACGGGTTAGCTTGAAGGGGTTCATAGCACACAAAGGACACAGAGAGTTTATACTAGTTCGGCCCCTTTGATGAAGGCAAAAGCCTACGTCTAGTTGGTTTGGTATTGCTTGGGCGTCGGATTACAGGGAGCGGGTTCGCTTGCCTGTAGTCTCGACGGGTTGATTCTTGCTTGTCCCTGAACCGTCGCCGGGTCGTCCCTTTATATAGAGGTGACGCCTGGTCCGGTTTACAGAGTCCCGAGGCCGGCTCATACTTGTGTCCGCCTCGGTCTCTGTCTTTTCTTCCTTATCTCTCAAGTTACATCGCTTGGCGGTTTACAAACCACACTTCTATACATGGGCCCTAAGATCTCATGGGCCGTAGCCTTTACTAAATATTACAACCAAGTAAAATACAGCTAAGCCGGTTTACACTAGCCGGTTCATACCTGTTAGTCATATCCCTGACAGACGTCGTACGGTCACTCGAGCTAGAATCATTCATATTGACTAAGTTGACAAAGCCCTCCGTCCCCGTCAACTTAGTAGGCCCACAAGTCAGTCACCCACTATGGTGGGTCCCAGCTAGCAGGGGGTATTCATTTTTTGTGTGTAATAAGGAGGCACTTCCTTGCGTGCGAAGATATAGCTGGTGGGTCCGACCTGTCAGCGGGGGGAACATTTTTTTTCGCGAAATATAGAAGCCCTTCCCACGTACAGTCCACGTATAGTGCGTAATAAGGAGGAACTTTCCTTGCGTGCGACCATGGACCTCGTGGGTCCCAGCCGTCAGGCTCTGCACGTACAGTCCTCTTCCGATGACTCTCGTATGTTGACCACGCCGCGCCGAGCGCACCGAGGCGGTGGACGATGGCGAGGCCCCAGACTGGAACGACCCGGAGATGGGGAAGACGCGACAGTGGAGTCGCAGACGGAGAGGAGTAGGAAACTTGACTGGTTCGGGAGCGGGGTGGGCCTACACTCGGCAGAGAATAACTGGAGGTGCAGAGTGGAGGGATGGCTTGGCCGTCGGCGGGGTAGCATTTCGCTGAGGAGCGCAAAACAACGCCGCTGAACGCCAAAGACTCGAGCAGGCGGTCCCGACAATGCTGGGGGAAGAAGAAGAGAGATTGAAGAAGAATGTCGACCGTTGGATGTAAATCCAATGCCTTCTTAGGCTTCAACCTACTGGCCCACATGTCAGCCAGTTCATTTGTTTTTTAGTCCATTTGGTGGGCTGGGTGAAACAATGATGTAGCATCTATGTAGCCCGTTTATATATATGGTAGAATTTAAAGCCCATTTGCATTTTTCTCGAAATCTGCGGACTTGCTGGGCTAGGTGAGAATATCATGTTGGGCTAGACGGAGAAATGTTATAAAAACATAAACACATGATTGCATGTCTATTACTGCATTGGTTAGTAAAATCTTTGCAAGCTTATGTACGCAATCACTAGGAGTTAACTTGCCAAGTTATATATAAACAATTATTATTATTATTTTGTAAGAACTTTCTACTTACAAAATAAAATATCATTTAAATTTGATGAGTTAATAGTACGTGGGGTATTTTTTTAGGCTAGACGTGGGACAGTTGAGTTGGTCCCAGGGAAAAGTACTGGGAGAAAACTCAGTTTACATCGAAAAAAAGAGTGGGAGAAAATTCAGATATAGGATTAATGAAAACGAAAAATAGAACTGAGTTGTGCGTCGTCTTGAAAAAACAAACATAACTTGGGCTACTGATGTTATAGACAAGCTAGGTTGGGAGGCCCAGAGGCCGCTTGATACCTGCTGGATCCAAAAAATGTTGAAACATGTCGTGGGCTGCCCATGTTAAACAACAAAACCTAGGCCATGGACCTGGTGGGCCCGAGACTGTCAACCTCTCGACGAACAGTTGTCTCCCGATTCCTCTTGTTTTGCTGACCATGTTGGGAACGACAGACAGCGGCGTCGCGGCTAGAGCACCAAGGTGGAGGACAATGTCGAGACCTCAGACCGAACGAACCGGAGCGGGGAATACTCAGGCGGAGGGGAGTACGAGGGTTGACTTGTTCGGGTGCAGGGTGGATTCAGAGGTACCTCCCATACCCTCCTGGTCGCGTAGGTTATGTAGGCTAGATTCAGAGGTACCTCACGTGTCCAGGTCCTTGGTATCGTTGTCTTCTTTCATGTTGGCATATCAGGGGTCGATGATGGCCTCGGCGAGGTCAACCACAGAGTCCTTCTACTGCCCGTTGCTGATGATCTTGTATTGCTTCTGGATGTTGACAAGCTTGTTGCACTAGATGGCCGAATCGTCACGTTCTTCCTTCTCTCCACCATAGAGAAGGTGCAGTCGGCGCTGCCGATGAAATGTGCAAATGCTCCAGAACCTCTGATGGCCCTACAGAAGTGGTAGATGAGAACCTCGTCCCGCACACATACCTGGGCCACGGCGATCCGCTGGTCTCTGTCAGGAGACCAATGGATGGGCACAAGGTCTAGTCCTGCAACCTTGTGCTTTCTCGTCCTGTAGGTACTGCTTGAACTCGGCGAGGCAGAGCTTCACCGAGTCCGGATCGTTGGTGTACATCACATTCAACTTGGAGTAGCCATAGGACTAAACGACGAACTCAAAGGGGAACTTGTCGTGGTTTTGTCACGGCAGATGTCCTAGCAAAAGGACTTAGTCATGAGGCCATCACTACGAGTTAGCTTTAAGGGGTTAAAGCGGACAAGGACACATGGATTTTATACTAGTTCAGCCCCTTCGATGAAGGTAAAAGCCTACATCTAGTTTGGTGTAATATTGCTAGGGTTTCGATGACCAGGGAGCGAATCTGCTTTGCCAGTGTCTCGAGCTGTTGTTCTCCCCCCTTGAACCGTCACCGGGTCGTCCCTTTATATACACGAGGTAACACCCGGTCCGGTTTACAGAGTCCCGATGCCGGCTCATAAACTTGTCCGGCTCGGTCTCTATCTTTCCTACCTTACATCACAAGTTACATGCCGTATGGCGGTTTACAAATCATGGGCCCTAACACCTCTTGGGATTTAAGCTGCCTGGACTAAAGCGTCTTGATTCATGCTCTGTTGGGCTTCATTAGAAGTAATCTCGATAGGCATAAACCGGCCCCTCCTGGGCGGTTTATACCTAGTAGTAATATCCCTAACATTAGGCCCCAGATTGATTTGAACTTGTTCATGTCAATCTTCAACGTCTTGTAAAGATTTCACTTTCAGCAGCTTCAAGTGCTTCATAAACCGCCGTGACGTCATCTTCCCAGATCATATTAAACCGTCGTGACGTCATCTTCCCAGATCGTATTAAACCGTCGTGATGTCATCTGCCCACTTAACACTTGTACCTGTTTTTTATTTATTTTTCATTAAAGGCTCCGAAGATCGAGGCAACAATATCTTGCCATATCCGCTTTTCTGGCTCCTTGATTCCCGTGCCTACCGTTTCATTTTGCGGCTTATAAATAGGGCAGAGGGGTATCTCCTTCTCCCCCCTTGCTCCCTTGCCTCTTCTTCTTCCTCACGCCCGTTCGTGCTCAAGTTCCGCCGCTGCCGTCGAGCTCCGCATCTTCGTCGAATTTTGGCTGCTGCATCAACCTGGTCGGTTCAGAAACTCACCGACGCTTCTCCACACTCGTCGACTCGGGTACGTCTTCTCCTTATCCCGCACACATATCTCGTTAGGGTTTCTTCTTCATATGAGCTCGCGGGTAGGCGCTGTTCTTCATAGTTTTTCCTCACGGCCCCGTTAATCAATGTAGATCTAGTCTTCTTGTCTCACCACCGTAGTAGTAATTCCGCTCCGTTAGTATGCTCTTATCTCTCCCAATAGTACTAGTTCAGATTGCATCTGCTAGAGCCTTCATCACGTCTGTTGAATATAAACTGAATATTTCTGAATTTCCCGCATGCTGTAGATCCATATTTTCATTACTGTCTGTGCGAAAACTGTTTCTTCATAACTTCAGATCTGTATCTTGTATACTCTTGTTGGCGGTTTAGCTGTTTCGGATACTATAAACCGGTAGATACCATTAGGCCCCTGCCTAAACCGCCGTTAGACAAGTACCTTTGGAGATGCTGCCGGTTTAAGCTTGCTTAGATCATAAACCGTCTCTTCATTATATTTTCAGACTTTCCCTTCAAAAATGGCCACTCAAGCCAAGCAGTTTACCTCCTGCAACTGGGTCCAATCCCGGGTTACTAAGGAAGATTTGGAGAAACTGGCCGAAATTGGCGCTTTAGGTCCAAAAATGTCCTTCACTGGAGGGCCCCCGGATCAGAGTGTCCTCCAGAGCCCAAGGAGGGAGAAGTTACCATCTTTCTTGATCATTTAGCCCAGGGATTCAATCCTCCCTGGTCGAAGTTCTTCCGTGATGTGCTAGCCAATTTTCAACTTCACCCGCAAGATATTGGTCCCAACTCTATGTCAAACATTTGCAACTTCCAAGTCTTTTGTGAAGCTTACCTGCAAGAGGAGCCGACAGTTGAGTTGTTCCGGGATTTCTTTCATCTAAACCGTCACACAGAATTTCATGATGGTCCAAACACTGAGCTCGGCGGGATGTCTATTCAGAAACGAAAAGATGTTAGTTTTCCTCATGCCACTCTCCACAGCCATCCAAAAGAGTGGAATCAGACTTGGTTCTACTGCCTAGATACTTCTCCGGAAGAGGAGAATCCGTTGTCGGGTTATCGCTCCCACCGTCTTTCGGAGAACCATCCCTTTCCACAGTGGCTAAGTGCCCAGGAACAAGTTCGTTATGCTCCTCAGCTCTCAAAGCTCAGGGCCTTTACGACCAATGGTTTGACAGGGGTTGACTTCGTCCGTTGCTGGATTTCTTGGAGTATTCTCCCGCTAAGCCGGCGTTCCGGTTTAATGTGTGAGTATACTGGGAACCCCAAAGATCCTTTGCACCATACAGAGGCGGTGCTATCAGAAAATGAGATCAACGAGTCCGTCAAGGGACTGGTGAATGAACCTATAGAAACTTGCAGCCAAACCGGATTGGCTCCCTTCTGTGCGCTCAACAAACCACCATCAGTAAAAAATTCTTTCATATTGCTTTGCTCTGTTTTAATCCATCTTCAGTATTCATCTTGAATGTCTTCATTCTCCTCAACAGGGCAATGACCCATTCTGGAAGAGGAAGGCCCAGGATAAATCGGCGAAGGTGCCTCGTCAAAAAACCAAAGCTATTAAGAAGACCGTCAAGAAGAAAACCACTGGCGTGTCTGAATCCAATCCGGAGGATGATGAACCGGCCTCCGAGGTACTATCTGATTCTCTTGATTTCTTTGACTTTCTTTATCTGCATTTTATTAACAATGATTGTGCCCAGGGACGCGCTGAAGGCAGCAAAGCGGATGATGTTGAGGTAATTACTCTTTCTTCC
Source organism: Secale cereale (assembly GCA_902687465.1). Lineage (NCBI taxonomy): Eukaryota > Viridiplantae > Streptophyta > Magnoliopsida > Poales > Poaceae > Secale > Secale cereale. Next base: position 71,825,893 of record LR738716.1, read on the forward strand.
GGTTCAAAACCGCTGCCAACACCAAAAATTCGTCGAGCAAGCCGGAAAGTACAGTTTTCTCATCCTTTCACTTACTTGGATCTGAACTTTATTTTGAAGAAACAACAACATGAAGCTCGCCGCACCACACGACATAGTGGTCACGCCATTGAATCCACCGGATTAACACACACTCCAGCTCGGAGGCGTCGTTCCGAGGTTTTACACACTCCAGGCGCTCTTTATCCCAAAGCAGGTCTTATTCGACAACCTCTTAATCCGTGTGACTCGAATTATCAGGAAAATCGTCATTCATCTTCTGGCAAATCAACAGCCACGCAGATTCCTCCCCTCAAGACTGTTCCTGGGTAAGTTGTTTTTCACTTGGCCGGTTTAACTTCTGTCTTGACTCTTCTGATTTTCACCATCTTTAACTTTCAGTAAACCCAGGCCTAGCAAAAAAGCTAAGCCTACTAAACCGGCAGGTGATACCATGAATCCTGAACTGGCAAAAGACCCTGAATTTGCGGAACCTGCTGAAGACAATGATGATATTCTGCATGACGATCCTCCTCCCATGGATCACGAAGTCTTTGTTGATCAAGGGAGTGATCCAATGGATCGTGACGTTGAACCGGCCGATCCTGCTCAAGCCAGTACTGCTCCTGCTAGTCCGGCTAAGCATACGGCCGCATCAATTGAAGATGTTGAAATCACTGGGATCGGCTATACTACTCCTGGTGAACCTGTCGCTTTGTCCAAGCATACTGCGAAGGATGAAATTCCCAGCAAGGATAAAGGAAAATGGAGTACTGATTTGTCCAGTTATGCTCAGCTCAGCGCCCAAGAACTCCATTCCGGCTATCTAAACCGGCTATACACTAGCCGTGATCATGAGGCCGGCTTGGTAAATATGATGAAGGAGCGCTACGAGGTAACCTTTCTGTTTTTTGACTTGTACTCTATCCCTGCTTACTTCTTGTAGCTTGTATTTACTCCATCATAGCCCCCAAGTGCCGGTTTAGCCCTTTAGGGTGAACCGGGACTTTTGTAGATCCAGTAGATAGTTTGTTTTTCACATGTGTAGTCCCTAAGGGCCGGTTTACTCCTTTAGGATGAACCAGGACTTCAACTTGTATTCTGTTCTGAACAATGTCACATTAGCCCCCAAGTGTCAAGCGTATAACTTGTTTATGTGCTTGGGACTTGACTGAGAAAAGCCTGTTTAACTGCAAATACACATTAGCCCCCAAGTGACAAGTGTATAACTTGTTATGTGCTTGGGACTTTGCTGAAAAAAATGTCTCATGACTATATAATGTGCTTTCCTCTTGGCAGACTGATTTAAACAGGAAAAATTCTGAAGTGGCCGAGCTCCGGGATACTTTGAAGTTTCAAGAAACCACCGCTATCAAAGTCAAAGATGAGCTGACACTTGCTTTAGCAAATATAGAAAAGCTGAAGAAAGACTTTGAAAAGGAACGGTCGGATTGGGATGCTGAGAAAGCTATCTTGGAGAAGAGGGCAACTGATGCAGAGGCTGCTCTTAATCCGATGACAGAGGAATTGTCCGGATTAAAGCAGCAGATAAATGCCATGACAACTGCTATCTTCGGTAAGTGTTGTTAACATAGCCCTGAATATTGCAGTCCTGCCCCTTTCCGGTTTAACTCATACTTTTTGATGCATGAAAACGTATTGCTCATCTTGGCAATGATATGCGGAGAAAGTTGAAGGCCACGTACACTCTGGTAGAACAGCTGTATTCCGGTGCCTAGAGGATTGTCTGCACTGCCTCACACAATAAACCGGCTCCCACAACGATCAAGGGTACTTTGAAAAAATTATCCATTCTACCTGCCCGCCTCGTGGAGCTGAAGAAGTCGTCTGCAAGGGCGGGTGCTCTGATGGCCTTAACTCGAGCGAAATCTTGGGTGCCTGACTTTGATCCGGCAGAGGTGATGAATGGCTACCCAAGCATGAAGGAAGACGGATCAACATTCTCCAACAGCGACTTACGTGTGTTAACAAAAGAAATGCGGCCTCTGGCCAGCAAACTAGCTGATGAGGCTGACCTGTCTCGATATCATCCGGGTTGTGATGCTGAGAACGTACGGGTCGACCCTCCGGCTTACGACATTGAAAATCTCATCCCGCCCGTCCGTAAGCACACTTACGCTACTGACATTGATCCATCTGAACTCGTGAACGATGAAGTTGTTTTCAGAGTGCTGACCAAGATCGATTGGACAACTACTGACTTCCAGCAGCTAGAAGAAAATGACGGGGAGTCGGAGCAGGGCGATCGGCAACCTTCAAGCCAAGCTGATGCAGAGGCCTAAACTGGTCCCGGTTTAAATTTTATGTCCCAGTACTTTAGGAAAAAACTGATATTCTTTTGGGCTATCCAGCGCCTTGTAATAGGGTAGCTGAAATACTTTATGTTGTCCCGCACTGTCATTTGTATGAAATTGCTTTGGCTAGCAACTTCATAATTATTTCTTGCTTATAATGCCTTTGACGGTTTACTCCACCTGTTTCTGCATAAAACAATGTTTAAAGTGTCCTGGCGGTTTATCGCCAGATGGGTCATGATGCCCAAACACATGGTCTAGGTTTATAACCTGAACCGTGTATAAAATATAAAGTATATATCATACATGTGATTAAGTTTTTCATGAGTAGCCTTAATCAATAATCGGTAGTAAAGACAATGATCCAAGTTGCAAGTGTTGATGACTCCCTTGATCATTTTCTGGTTCATGAGGGAACCGTACCGGGCTATGATAAACTCCGGTTTAGCTGTAGACAGTACTTGGCGATTTTATAATCAAACCAGAATAGTTTCTGTAAACACAGGTGTAATGGCAACTTATAGTCATCCACTCCCTGAATCAATGGACTTGGATGAACACCAATGACCGTGAAGATAAAAAATTGCAAGGAAACATCAAAAAAGACATTGTCAAATAAAAACCGTGTAGTCGAGGCTTTTTACGAGCTGCCAGGCTCCAAATTCGAGGCTTTTTATGAGCTGCCAGGCTACTGACATTAACCATTTCACAAAGCCTGTTAAGATGGTCCTCAATCCTTAACCAAATCATCAATGTTAATCGTTACCAAGTTCAGGGTCTGTAAAGACTGACTTGTGTATACGATCGATGATCGACAATTTAACGTTACCAAGTTCAGGGTCTGTAAAGATTGACTTGTGTATACGTTCGACGGGTCGTACCAGGTTTACCTGGGCGGAGTGACTTACTTAATGCAGGCAAGCTAATTCGGGGTTTTAGGTGTATACACCAGGCTTCCAAGCCATGGCTTGATAGCCTACTACAAGGGTTATCAACTCATTGATGCTATGCATCAGGAGCCCCCAGGTAGCATTTGAGCTATGCTCGTCGGGGGCCTATGTTTGAGTTGTGCTATGCATCAAACTCTCTTTTGCCCCTCATCATCATGTGGGCTTTGATAGCAGGATTACCTAAGCAACCAGAGCTATGCTCTTATGATGGTCTTGGTGTAGCCGCCGGTTTAAGAGGCCATAGGAACTCCTTTGCACACAGAAGCCCCCATGTGACAGACTCTTTATGAAAAAAGCAGCAGATACCCCGCTTTATCAGGGCCACCGGTTTATTATATTGATCATAATATATACATTGCAAAGTTATGTACATAAAGCGGAGCCTACGGCTCAGGTATAGTAAGGTCGAAGAAGAGCGATGTTCCACGGCCGTCGTGTTTCCTCCTCCGTAGTACGTGAGTCCTTATGTTCTCGAACGTCGACGAGGTAGTATGATCCGCTGTGTAGGTTCTTGCTGACCACAAAGGGTCCTTCCCAAGGCGGGGATAGCTTGTGCATGTCTGTCTGGTCTTGGATGAGCCGGAGCACTAGATCTCCTTCTTGAAACGTTCTAGTTTTAACCCGGCGAGTGTGGTACCGACGCAGATCTTGCTGATAAATCGCCGATCGAGCTGCTTCCGTGTCACGTTCCTCATCCAGCCGGCCCAACGCATCTTGCCGTGCCTTCTCGTTATCAGCTTCGACGTAAGCTGCCACCCATGGCGAATCATGACGGATATCACTAGGGAGGACCGCTTCAGCTCCATATACCATGAAGAAAGGCATGTACCCTGTAGATCTGTTAGGTGTAGTGTTTATGCTCCATAACACAGAGGGTAATTTCTACACCCAACAACCTAGCGTCCTCTGCAAAGGGAACATAAGCCGGGGTTTGATGCCTCTCAAGATCTCTTGATTGGCTCTCTCAGCTTGACCATTGGATTGAGGGTGAGCTACTGATGATACATCAAGGCGGATGTGCTCTCATTGACAGAACTCCTCCATAGCCCCCTTGGATAGATTGGTGCCATTATCAATGATAATGCTGTGTGGAAAGCCAAACCGGAAAATCACCTTTTTGATGAACTGAACCGCCGTTGCTGCATCACACTTGCTGACCTGTTCCGCTTCAACCCATTTGGTAAACTTATCCACCGCTACCAAAAGGTGGGTCTTCTTATCTGGGGATCTCTTGAAGGGTCCCACCATGTCAAGCCCCCAAGTCACAAACGGCCAAGTAATTGGAATCATCCTCAACTTCTGAGCCGGTATATGAGCGCGCTGTGAGAATTTCTGGCAAGCATCACATTTTCTGACCAAGTCCTCTGCGTCGGCATGAGCCGTCAACCAGTAGAACCCATGACGAAAAGCTTTAGCCACCAAGGATTTTGAACCGGCATGATGACCACAATCTCCTTCGTGGATCTCTCAAAGAATATCACGGCCTTCGTCTGGCGTTACACAACATTGAAACGCCCCAGAAACGCTGCAATGATGTAGCTCCCCATTGGCAATAGTCATTGATTTGGATCGCCGGACTATGTCTAGCCAAGACTTCATCCTCTGGTAACTCACCTCGGTTCATGTACGCCAGGTAAGGGAGCGTCCAATCTGGAATAACATGAAGCGCCGCCACCAATTGAGCCTTGGGATCAAGGACAGTCAAGTTCTCTTCTGAAGGTAACTTCATCGACGGGCTATGCAATACGTCCAAAAAAATATTGGGTGGAACCAGTTTGCGCTGAGAGCCCAGCCGGCTTAACACATCAGCCGCTTCATTCTTTCGCCGGTCTATACGATCCACTTGATAACCCTTGAAGTGTCCAGCAACCGCGTCCACCTCTCGTCGATATGCTGCCATAAGTGGATCTTTCGAATCCCACTTACCTGACACCTGTTGAGCCACCAGGTCTGAATCGCCGAAACATTTAACCCGGCTTAAATTCATCTCCTTAGCCATTCGTAGACCATGGAGGAGAGCTTCATACTCAGCTGCATTGTTAGTACAAGGGAACATTAGACGGAGGACATAACATAACTTATCACCTCGTGGGGAAGTTAATACGACTCCAGCCCCCGAGCCCTCCAATTGCCTGGATCCATCAAAGTGAATAGTCCAATATGTGTGATCCGGCTTCTCCTCTCGTGCTTGCATCTCCGTCAATCGTTGATGAAGTCCACCAGTGCTTGGGATTTGATTGCAGTACGGGGCACATATTTCAATCCGTGAGGACTAAGCTCAATGGCCCACTTTGCAACTCGACCAGTCGCCTCTCTGTTCTGGATTATATGGCCAGAGGGGCTGAACTGACCACAGTGATTGGATGACCTTGAAAGTACTGCTTTAGCTTCCGGTTTGCCATGAAGACTCCATATACCAACTTCCGCCAATGCGGGTATCTCTGCTTTGACTCAATGAGCACCTCGCTGATGTAGTAAACCGGCCGTTGAACCGGATATTCCTTTCCCGCCTCCTTGCGCTCTACCACGATGGCAACGCTCACTGCTCGGGCATTAGCAGCCACGTATAGCAATAGCGGCTCATTATCAACTGGGGCAGCAAGGACCGGCGGCTCTGCCAATTGCTTCTTCAAATCTTCAAACGCAGCATCAGCAACATCACTCCAGACAAACGGTCTGTCTTTTTCAGCATCTGATAAAGCGGGATGGCCTTCTCCCCCAAACGGCTGATAAACCGGCTGAGCGCCGCAATGCGGCCCGCTAAGCATTGGACATCGTTGATGCACGCCGGTTTAGCCAAGCATCATTTTATAGACTCGGAGATTATCAAAGGTTTCTTTCAAGTCCGTTATCAACGTCTCCTCTTTCCTAGATTTTACCACAATATCGTCCACATAAGCGTGGACGTTTCGCCCAATCTGCCCATCAAGACAATTCTACACACATCGTTGATAGGTTGCCTGGGCACTCTTGAGCCCGAAAGGCATAGACACGTAGCAGAAGGCTCCAAACGGAGTTATGAAGGTTGTTTTCTCGTGGTCCTTAACTGCCATCTTGATCTGATGATAACCATAATAAGCATCCAAAAAACTCAAGCGTTCACAACCCGCCATAGCATCAATGATTTGATCAATATGAGGGAGGGCAAAGGGATCAGTTGGGCAAGCTTTGTTTAGATCTGTGTAATCAACACACATTTGCCAGGTGCCGTTCTTCTTAAGCACCAGTACTGAATTAGCTAGCCACTCTGGATGAAACACCTCAATTATAAAGCCTGCCGCCAAGAGCCTAGCCACTTCTTCACCAATTGCCTCGCGCCTTTCTTCATTGAAGCGGCGGAGAAACTGTTTAACTGGTTTAAACTTAGGATCAATATTGAGAGTGTGCTCAACGAGTTCCCTCGGTACACCTGGCATGTCAGAAGGTTTCCATGCAAAAATGTCCCGATTCTCACGGATGAACTCGATGAGCGCGCTTTCCTATTTTGGATCTAGGTTAGCACTGATGGTGAACTGTTTGGATGAATCGCGAGGAACAAAGTCAACCTGCTTGGTCTCATCAGCTGTTTTGAACTTAAAGGCCGGATCATGCTCTGTGGTTGGCTTTTTCAGCGGAGACATATTTGCCAGATCAACATTATCTTTATACAATTTCAGCTCCTCAGTTGCACAAACTGCCTCAGCATAAGCTACATCACCTTCTTCACACTCCAAAGCAATCTTGCGACTCCCATGAACCGTAATGGTTCCCTTGTGACCTGGCATCTTGAGCTGTAGATAAACATAACAAGGCCTCGCCATGAATTTAGCATAGACCGGCCGCCCGAACAGGGCGTGATACGGGCTCTTGATTTTTACCACTTCAAAAGTCAAAGTCTCAGACCTAGAATCATGATCATCTCCAAAAGTGATCTCCAAGTCTATCTTACCAACTGGATGCGCCGATTTACCGGGCACCACGCCATGAAAAACTGTGTTGGACTGCCGAAGCTTTTTATCTGTCAGCCCCATGCGCCGAAAAGTCTCGTAATACAAAATGCTGATGCTACTACCTCCGTCCATAAGCACCTTGGTAAACTTATAGCCCCCCACCTGAGGTGCCACAACTAGAGCCAACTAACCCAGATTATCAACCCGGGGTGGATGATCCTCCCGACTCCACACAATGGGTTGTTCTGACCAACGCAGGTAGCGTGGTACTACCGGTTCAACAGAATGTACTGCCCTCTTGTAAATTTTCTGATCACGTTTACATAAGCTCGTGGTGAAGACGTGATACTGCCCACTACTTAACTGCTTCGGATTACTCTGATATCTGGACTGCTGCTACTGTTGATTGCCCTGATTGTTATAACCGCCCTGGCCATGCTACTGGTTATGCTGAGTGTGCCCGTTCTGGTTGCCGTGATTACTCTGGTTACCTTGGAACCCTGAACCGGATCCACCACCTTGATAACCCAGCCCGTGAAAACCAGGTCCTGAACCGCTGGACGGTCCATGATCATACTGGGACCGGCTCATGATTTCCTTCATAATAAAACAGTCCTTCCAGAGGTGCGTAGCTGGCTTTTCCGGCGTGCCGTGCCTTGGGCAAGGTATATTCATCTGGTGTTCTAGATTGATAGGCGGCCTCCCATTCCATGGGGGCGGTCTACCCTTGCGGCGCTGGCCATTCTCCTGAGCATTGGTGTTAGCCACGAAATCCAAATTACTATCCGCTTTACGCTTACCGCTATATCCTTGATTCGCGGGGCTAGGCTGTGGTGCTTTACCGCTCTTCTTTGCCTTCCCTGACTTCTCATCATCAGAATCTGGGTACTTGGCACTATCTGAATCTGCATATTTCACCAAGGCGGCCATGAGCGTCCCATGTCATCACAATTACATTTGAGCCGTTCCAACTTTAGTTTCAAAGGCTCAAACCAGCAATTGCCTTCCAAGGTTATAACTGCTGAGCCCGGGTTGATGCTGTTGGAAGAATGTAGGATCTCCGACACTCGACGCACCCAATGGCTTGTTGAATCATGCTCTCCTTGAACACAAGCAGCTAAATCGACGATAGACATTGGCTGTTTGCATGTATCTTTGAAGTTATTAATAAACCGGCGGCGCAATTCGGCCCACGATCCGATGGAATTGGGTGGCAAGCTTTTCAGCCAAGTGCGAGCTGTACCCTCCAACATCATAGTGAAGTACTTAGCACATGCTGTATCATCTACGTCCAGCATCTCCATTGCCATCTCATAGCTTTCAACCCATGTCTCAGGGGATAAATCCGCAGTATAGTTGGGCACCTTGCGCGGTCCTTTGAAATCCTTGGCAGTTTTACGTTGCATAAAGCAGGAGTAAGACAATGCACTCCCAAGGAGCTAGACATAACCCCCGGTTCAACTGAGGTAGAAGGACGAACCGGCGTCGGCTGACGGGCTTCGTACTATGCTGCTAACTCGGCCTCCCGGCGCTGCCTGCCCTGATCCACCACGTCTTGAGCATTCGCATCTCCCCCAGCCGGATTATCCCTCTGCGGCGGGTTAGGTCTTCGCGCGCTGCTTGACACAATAGGCTCATCCAGGTGCCTAGTATAACTCCGGCTTGGGCGAGGGGTGGAGTGAATCCTCTCACGACTGTGAGAATAAGCTTGCTGTTGGGTTAGCACCGTCTCCAGAAACTCCCTGGCCCGCCGTGCCTCCACCGCTATGGGGGACGTTCCTTCAATGGGAAGGGTGGCCAGTCGTGAAGCGGCGGCAACTATGTTATCCAATGGATTGGAGTAATGACCGGGAGGGGTAGGTACACGCTGTGATGGGACAACCTGGCGGGTTGGCTCTGCAACCGGTGGCTAGACTGACGCTCCTGTGCCCGGCTCTCCTCCCCGGTTTACCTCCAGCTGATTACTGGTTCCTGCTCCTGGCGTGCTAAAAAGGTTCCTTGCTTCATAAACCGGCGGCAGGCGAGATCGTTGCCTTCTCCTCATTACCTCGTGTGAAGCGGTCTGATCCAACATGAGTCGATAAGCCTGAGCGTCCAGCTCAGCCTGCTTCGCAACCATCCTGGTATTCTCAGCAGCTAGGTCTAATTTGGCTTGATCTATCCGGCCTTTCACCTGAGCGACTTGCGCGTCATGTTGTTCCTTACCGGCCTGGGCTACCTCCGCTGTTAACAGTGCTGTCAAAGTATCGACCAAGGTGGACAAAGTCTCGGCTAGTGACGGACCAGGGCCTCCAGCCCTAGCTCCCGCCGTGTCCGATGTTAACGCCGCTGTAGTTGATGACTGCTGCACAGGTTGTGATCCGGCCATGAAGACGGCAACCCGGTTTGGCGGATCAAAGGGGTCCGGAATACTATTACCATCGGAACAGCCCCCAGACCGGCCATCCTGCAACAGGTATAAAGATTCTGTCTCTCCAGAGGACGACTCGACGCCGGAATAGACAACAGTCTCACCGCCAGAGAATGATCCATCTTCAGCTTGCACTCCATGAATCGCTCCGACGAAGAGGTGCTTCACGACGGGCCGAATTCGGGTAGGCCTCGCACGCTGAGCCGGCTCGACGATGTTGGGGAAGATGTCCGGTTCAGGGCCCGGTTCGCCGATCTTGCCGATGAAGACATGGATGCCGCCAAAGGGGACCCGGTACCCATATTCAATTGGATCGGCCTCGGGGCCCCAGCCTACATCGTTGATGTAGATTTTGCCGCGACGACTCTTAGTCATCCGGCCCACTGCATAGCCCTTGAGTCCTTCAAATCTGCCCTTCAAGAACTCGAGACCATCGTGCGATAGCCCCACGGTGGGCGCCAACTGTCGTGGTTTTGTCACGGCAGATGTCCTAGCAAAAGGACTTAGTCGTGAGGCCATCGCTACCGGTTAGCTTTAAGGGGTTAAAGCGGACAATGACACAAGGATTTTATACTAGTTTGGCCCCTTCGATGAAGGTAAAAGCCTACGTCTAGTTTGGTGTAATATTGCTAGGGTTTCGATGACCAGGGAGCGAATCCGCTTTGCCTGTGTCTCAAGCTATTGTTCTCCCCCCTTGAACCGTCGCCGGGTCGTCCCTTTATATACACGAGGTGACGCCCGGTCCGGTTTACAGAGTCCCGATGCCGGCTCATAAACGTGTCCGGCTCGGTCTCTATCTTTCCTACCTTACATCAGAAGTTACATGCCGTATGGCGGTTTACAAATCATGGGCCCTAACACCTCTTGGGCTTTAATCTTCCTAGACTAAAGCGTCTTGATTCATGCTCTGTTGGGATTCATTAGAAGTAATCTCCATAGGCATAAACCGGCCCCTCCTGGGAGGTTTATACCTAGTAGTAATATCCCTGACAGAACTCCTTGCTGAAGTCCATATCCAGCAGGCTCACCCCTCAGATCGCCATTGGAGTCTCTTCAAGTGAACGAGTGTGTAGGCGGCGGCAGCAGTTTGTTTTTCAGCTCTTGGGGAACTGGATTCAATAGTAAACTGAGTGTGTACAGGCGACAACAGTTACTACCCCTCCCTCGTCCGCTGCACGCCCGGCATAAGATGCACCCTCGGCGCATTCAAACGCCTCCATTAAGAAACCTACTCCGGCCACACGTTGGTTCACGAGCGGGTCTGTATTGGTACTATAATAACAAGAGTTAGTGGTCACTTTACTTAAATTTAATTAGCCTTAATAGAAATTTATACTTAAAACAAGCATTGCATTGGCTCGTTCTATTAGTGCCACAGGATCAACATGCACTACAATTAGAATTATTATTCTTAGGACGCACACGATCATCACATTTGTCACACTTTCACAAAGATAATACTACCAAGTTCGAACTGTTTGTTATGGTTGTTGTCCTCTGCATCATCATGCCGTGTTTTCCAGCTTGCAAGATTCAGAACCAACAAATAAGATCCAAATAATAAGTACAACAAAGATGCCTACACATCTCATTGATTCCCAGCGTGCAAGATTCAGAACCAACAAATAAGATTCAAATAATAAGTACAACAAAGATGCCTACACATCTCATTGATTCCCAGCTTGCAAGATTCAGAACCAACCCATTAGAGCCTTTTGATAAAGTGAATATCGGGATTAAATCCATCTTGGCTAGCCGTGTCATACAACCCAAGAACTTGGCGAATGCTCTTGACCATCACAACATCTGTAGTTGAGTATTCCGGTTTGCACAGATAAGAAAGAGCATGATTACTATAATAGTGACAGTAGTTGAAGCAAACTTTATTTCCAAAATGAGAAAAGATTGCGATAGAATAGCTTTAATTAAAAAATAGAACATTAGCACAGTATGACAAAGCACAATCATGTTGATAAAGGACAATACTGACCGGTGTGAGGGGCCCTATGCCGCCATGACTCGATGTGGTGAACCTGCAAATCCACTCGGATGAGGCCAACCTGGAGATCCATGATTCAATTCACGCGCCTTTTTCTGCAGTTCACCTGAAATGAAGCAAAGATTGCATCATTGAGCTAGCAAGAAGTACTTGCTCTTGTGAGATGGCAGGTTCTTCTTTAGTAGTTACACAAAAATTGAGCAACATTAAGGTTGGTTGTCCTGCTCATGTAAGGTGCAACAATAATTTGCTTATCCTTTTGTCCAGTTCCACTAAAATAAAGCGCCATTGTGGTGACAGTGATCGTGCAAAGACTAATAAAATGTTGCACGAGATTACCAGCAGAATTTGACGGAGATTTTGGAAACTCCAATCACCATTTTGTACAGTTCCACCAAAATTGAGAGATGTTGCCCACGTGACATTTTAGTTGAACTGCACAAGACACTCATTCCAAAAAAAGTGTTTTGTGCAGTTCACCAAAAGGTCACAATAGCAACAAGGTGAAATGGATATCCCTATCTGCACAAAAAGATAGAAAGTAAACAGTTGCTGGTCAATAAGAATATACGAAACATATACGAAATGAAAAGAAGCATCTTAATTATGTTCATGGCAATCACGCAAGGACAGTAGAAATTTTAAAACGTCAGGAATGCTTCATGTTACCAGAAGCATTACTATCAACAATGAGATTCCTCAAATATGGGATTACTTTAATGGTGGCATTGCTTGTTTACCAGATACAGTAAATCAACAGCAGCTAAAGAGTTGGTTTAAGGGCATGGGACCGCGGGGACACCATGACACTCAGCAGCGTAAGGGAGCAACTTACTTATCATACTGGGGAAAACAGCATGAGTGCCATTTGTAACACAGTTTAATTGCATCTTATCACTGGAGGCATTAGATTAACAATACCACTGGTTAGACATGTCCCTAAGGTAACAGTGTGGTCGCTTCATTTTACATGCGCCCTTATATTAACAACAGCAAAAGGTTGGTATAAGGACATGCGACAGTGGACGCATCAGCACAATGTACCTACACGGAGGCATAAAGTGGTGATGCCGAGTTTGTTCATGCTATTTGAGGGCAGCAAATCTAATCCTGGAGACCTTTTACTATGTGAGGGCAGCAAACCTACTCCTGGAGACCTTGTACTATGTGAGGGCAGTAAATCTAATCCTGGAGACCTTTTACTATGTGAGGGCAGTAAATCTAATCCCGGAGACCTTTTACTATGTGAGGGCAGCAAATCTAATCCTGAGACCTTTTACTATGTGAGGGCAGCAATTCTAATCCTGGATACCTTTTACCATGTGAGGGCAACAAATCTAATCCTGGACATACTCTGTTGACTTGTCCACCAGCCGCCACTTTCTATCCTCTTTTCAACCAATAATAGATCTGTTCCTTATCCAGTTTGTACTGTGTTTTCCCATGATTTCCCTTTTCAACCAAGAGACCAGTTGGGTATCCAGTCTCTACTACTTTCACCATATTATTTCCTCTTTGAATCAAGTCCTAGATTCATGCTACAACTTTCCCCCTTTCTTTGTTATTTGAACAAAGCCCTAGATTCGAATGCATGAAGTAGCTTTACCTATAATAATACTAAAAATTTAGGTGGCTTTGGAAGAGCTGATGGGAGTAGAAAAAGATGCGCATGTAGACACGTGGGGAGCTGGGGCAGTAGAGCAAGGCCGCTTTTGACGAACTTATACCTGAGGGTTGTCGGGATGTTGGCGGCGGCATGTCGGATCTGCGGACAATACGACAGGGAGGAAGAAGGGTCGGAGGACCTCCCGAGCCGGCGCCGTGTCGGACAGAACATCACGGGCAGAGGATTGGGCCCCTCTGGCAGCTGCGGGTTTCCTCCCTCGCCGGCGATGACCGCGTGAACGATGCACCTTTTAGTCCTCTACACACACCGGCCGAAGGGATCTGGCCGGATCTCTGACCAGCGGTGAGCAGAGACCAGAGAGAAAATATCGCTACTGCTGTCTTGTTTAGATCTGGAGAGGATGAGAGAATGAATAGAGCAATGCTAGTAAAGCAAGCACTCATGCCCCTGCGTACATATATAGAGGAGTGATTATCTTTTTCTCTCCACAACAAGCGTTTCAATTTGTGTACGTGGCTTTAAAGAAAATAAACTCTCTATTTAAGGTGACTACTTGTACGACTCCTACCTACTACTACTAGTATTGTTCACTTGTGCTCCCCAACCCTCCATTCATTGAACAACCCCACGGGTGAATAAACATACAGTACTAGTATTTATATAGAATGAACAAGCTCGAACTATTTTCGCGTAGTTAAAAGTTGAGGGCGGGGCTTTTCCCGGGCAGTACGCGTGGTAGTTTTCACGTAGGCAGTTTGACAGAGAGGCGAGGAGGGTGAGGGAGTAGCGGATTCAACTTACTTACTGCTGGAAAGGTCGGGCTGTGCGATTTGACAGCGCGTTACTGTTTGGATCCATGTGTTAGAGTTAGTTTGGGTTAGTTTGAACTCAACTAACCCAAAAATATCCTAACAGGAGGGTTAGTTTGGGTTACTGTTTGGATCCATGTGTTAGAGTTAGTTTGGGTTAATTTGAACTCAACTAACCCCAAAAAATCTAACCCACCCAAGAGGTGCTTATTTGGGTTAGTTCTTCTCGGGACACTAAAAAACACAATTTTCTCTCGCTCTCCCCGCAGCAGATCCCTCCCCACTTCCTCGAAGCTTCTCGTCCTCTCCCTCCCTCCCTCTCGCACCGCCCATGAAGGCACCTCGCCGTATCTGCGCTCCATCTAACCCTATCATCCAAACACCTCTTTCGCTAGAGTTACTTCAGGGTTAGTTCAGGATTAGAATCTAACTCTAACCTTTAACTGAGTTAGAGTATCCAAACATGGCCAGGCGGTATGACCGGGATGATGCCCCCCTTCCGTTCCGCACTCTAATCTGGTGCATGACACGTATTACGTCGACCCGAATGCTGCTGGCTGTCCCACATGTCGGCAAAGTAGTACGTAGTAGTACGAAGAAGCAAAGAATCATGTGGTATAAGTCTTTCTAGAGATTCCAACAAGTGACTACACTGCGTGCAGTATCTCAAATCTCAAATCCCCCTTCTGGTTTATAGGGCTCAAATCTCAAATCTCATCAACCAAGGGATTTTGCGATTGGAGGAATGTATCTCGTTCTTTACAAAACTACCCTAATTAAACTCATGCATTAATTACGTAGTTCTCTCGTTTTCCTCTTCGCCTTGGTCGCGGTGCACAATATTGACCACTCCTATATGACTAGCCGCTCTATCTACATGCGGGACATCAAAGCATCCGGGCCCGCGTGCCATCCACCAAATCACAGCGAGGTGCTACAGTCGAAACTCACCGGTCACCCTAGTTTGGCCGTCATGACCCGTCATATCACAAAACCAACACCTTTACCAGCAGTGGTAAAGTGGCCTCAAAGTTGGACTGGACAAAGCAACCATCATTTCACTGGGACGCTCGTTGAAGCACTTTCTCCCCTTTCTTGAAGAAAACCTCACTCCAGGCTACTCACTTCTTCCATTTTTCTTTTGTACCGATAAAGGAAAGGTGGGCGAATCAATGATGCTGCTATATTTTCATTCCAAGAATCTTCTCTTTGCGAAGCACCGACCGATTCTCACAGCCTATTCTTTTCCCGTTTTCATTGCGATTGTGGTTTCCTTTCGATTGCTTTTTGTTTGTCAGTTCGTTGATGGATCCTGGAGCACAGGCAAAGAGTTGCCGGCGGACAACCCACTGGAGACAACGATCTCTAGGAAGCGAGCACCGACCAACGAGTTGACCATGTTGGCGGGCTAACCCATGGAGATGAAGAACTCCAAGAAACAAGCACTGGCCAAAGAGTTGACGACGTTGGCGGACGAACTCCTCAAAGAAAGTTGGAAGAATAGCAAGGGCCCCATCGTGCCTACCCCATAAACTCTGATGGCCACCTATGCGAGGCTCAAGGCCGAGTTTGAGGAGATAGTTGCCGTTGAGAAGCAGTATTCCCCTGGCAAGGTGATGGCCCCCATCGAGGACGAGGAGATGGCCCCCGGAGGGATGGGATCCCCCGATGAGCTGCACAAGGTAAAACAAAATGGCTTATTACTGAAAGTTTTGGTTTTTGATTATTTGCAATGTGCTTGCTAATATGTTAGGGTTGTGCAGGTGCCGGTGGATGTCCTTGATGATTCCGATGGATGTCGCGGCCCGTCTTGTGGACAACGCCCCAGAGATCGTTTTCGATATCGCGGTCCGTCCTGTTGGCATCGCCCCGGAGATCGATTCCGATGCCGTGATGACCCACAAGTGTAGGGGATATCATAGTCCTTTCGATAAGTAAGAGTGTTGAACCCAACGAGGAGCAGAAGGAAATGATAGGCAGTTTTCAGTAAGATATTTTCTGCAAGCACTGAAATTATAGGTAACAGATTGTTTTGTGATAAGGTAATTGGTAGCAAGTGACAAAAGGTAAAAGTAAATAAGGTGCAGCAAGGTGGCCCAATCCTTTTTGTAGCAAAGGACAAGCCTGGACAAACTCTTATATGAAGGAAAGCACTCCCGAGGACACATGGGAATTATCGTCAAGCTAGTTTTCATCACGATCATCTGATTCGCGTTCGGTACTTTGATAATTTGGTATGTGGGTGGACCGGTGCTTGGGTGTTGTCCTTACTTGGACAAGCCTCCCACTTATGATTATCCTCTAATGCAAGCATCCGCAACTACAAAATAAGTATTAAGGTAAACCTAACCATAACATGAAATAAGTGGATCCAAATCAGCCCCTTACGAAGCAACGCATAAACTAGGGTTTAAGCTTCTGTCACTCTAGGAACCCATCATCTACTTATTACTTCCCAATGCCTTCCTCTAGGCCCAAATAATGGTGAAGTTTCATGTAGTCGACGTTCACATGACACCACTAGAGGAGAGACAACATACATCTCATCAAAATATCGAACGAAGACCAAATTCACATGACTACTAATAGCAAGACTTCTCCCATGTCCTCAGCAACAAAAGTAACTACTCACAAGACATAATATTGTTCATGATCAGAGGGGTATTAATATGCATAATGTATCTGAACATATGATCTTCCACCAAATAAACCAACTAGCATCAATTACAAGGAGTAATCAACACTACTAGCAACCCACAGGTACCAATCTGAGGTTTGGGTACAAAGATTGGATACAAGAGATGAACTAGGGTTTGAGAGGAGATGGTGCTGGTGAAGATGTTGATGAAGATAGCTCTCCCCAAGATGGGAGAGTTGTTGGTGATGACGACGGTGATGATTTCCCCCTCCCGGAGGGAAGTATCCCCGGCAGAACAGCTCTGCCGGAGCCCTAGATTGGTTTCCGCCTCGAGACGGCGGCGTCTGGTCCCAAAAGCCTCCTTATGATTTTTTCCAGGTCAAAACACCTCATATAGGAGAAGATGGCATCGGGGGGCCTTTGGGGGGCACACGAGACAGGGGGCGCGCCCAGGGAGGGGGGGGGGGCGCCCCCCACCCTCGTGGACAGCATGTGATGGGCCTCGAACCCCTCGTTGGTTACCCCAAGTGGAAGGTGTAAGATGCAGTATTGTAGAAGTGTTTTCCCTTAGCAAAGATGCCAAGGATCGAATCCCCAGAGACTCCTAGGTTCAACAAGTAGGTGTCAACTGCTAACGGCGCAATTAGCAATCAACGTGGACCTGCACACAGATACAAATAACTTTGCTCCCAACGAGTACAGAGAGGTTGTCAATCCCTCCGGCCTTGTAGTTCACAAAGGGTTAAAAGCAATGATAGTAGTGATAGATAGTGTTTTGCAATAGTAAGTAATAACGAAAAGTAAATAGCGGGTGTGATCAATGATGGTAATAAGGACCGGAGTCTCATGATGTTCACTAGTGATGCCTCTCTCCCAAAAGACGATAAAACAGCTATGTGAGGTAAACAAATTACAGCCGGACAATTGACAGGACCACGAACGCAAACCAATGCTGACTACATTGCAAGAAAGGTTGAGGTTCAAAGCATGGGCGGTACGCCAAAGTAAGTAGACCGAAATCCATCAATGCCTACTACTAATCATCCACCTTGAGATATCTATCCAGAACATCTCGCTGGTATTAAGTTGCGAGTCCCACCCATAGTGTAAACTCAATGCAACAAACAACTGCATTAAAAGAACTTTGCGTAAAGTAAACAATCTTTGCACCCGCGGGCACAAGCACCGTTGTTTTCCCCCTTGTGGCAACAGCACATCCCCTAGACTCATGTTTCTGTCACTCAAGCTAGTCATCGAGGGGCATGAACCCACAATCAAGCATAACGTTCCCTCTTGGAGTCACTACCTACTACTCGGCCAAAGCAATAAATAACAACGGAGAACATGCAAGAATTACTTATGAACATAAATATAAAAGAGGTGAATCAAATATATTACTCAAGATCAATCTGAACATAATCTCATAATCCATCGGATCCCAGCAAACTCAACATAGCAACAGCATAAGGATTACATAGGTGCCTCGATCATGTAGGGCAGCTCACGAGGACTAATTAGTGAAGCACAAGAACGGGAGGAGAACATCACATAGCTACTGGTCATGGACTCATGGTCCAAGGGAGACTACTCACGAGTCATCCGGGAGGCGTCCATGGTGGTGGAGAAGCTCCCGGTGGTGATCCTCCCCTCCGGCAGGGTGCCGAGAAGAGTTCTCCTGGTGCTCCCGATCTTGGAAGCGGCGGCGGCAGCGGAACAGAGATGGGATCGCGAAAAGAGTTCCTCCTCTGAGGGTTTCGGAGGACCCTCTAAATATATGCCAAAGGGGGGCACCGGACGGGCTTCGGGGGGCCCAGGCGCCCCCCCGGCGCGGCCCGGGGGGGGGGGGGGGCGCCGCCAGGGCGCCTGGAGCCCTGGTGCCCCCCCAGGCTGCCCTTCGGACGCAGTGTTGTTTCCGGAACGCTGATTTTTTATATAATTTTTCTGGATTTTTCTGGGCAGTTCTCGAAACGTGAAAACCTGAAATACAAAAACAGCCGAAAACAAAAACTGGCACTGGGGTGCACTGGATTAGTAAGTTAGTCCAAATATGATCAAAAGTGTATGGAAGTGTATGAATATCATAGCAATATCACCCAAAAGTGGCATGGAGCAAGCAGAAATTATAGATACGTTTTGGACGTATCAACATCCCCAAGCTTAATTCCTGCTCGTCCTCGAGTAGGTAAATGATAACAAGAATAATTTCTGTGGTGACATGCTATTAACCATATAGGACTTTTTCATAGTCATATGACAAAAGCTTACCGAGACAATGATTCTAAAGTAATTAAGTTGCCTCATGAGAAAATCACAAATGACTGAAAGTTTTACAACATGAAACTGAAACATCAAAAAGATTTGCAATGAACATGATATGCAAATATGATAAAGTGATATCTAGCTTGCCCCCTTTAGTGAAGCAAAACATAAATGCAGGGGCACCTTCAAGGTTTAAGTGATGACTAGATACAATGATTTCAAAATAAACGATATCACAATCATGCAAAAGACAATGCTACTTTGGGACAATGCACATTACACTCAGAATGGCAATCATGCTCTCAGTAGTTGGTGCTTTAACATAAAAGTAAAAGAATGGTTAAGTGCTAGAGCTTTTTATTTTGAAAACATGGAAGCAATTTTGTCAACGGTAGTAGTACTTCATATGTGTCATGCATAAGACATCCTATAAGTTGCAAGCCTCATGCATCGAATACCAATAGTGCTCGTACCTTGTCCTAATTAGCTCGGATTTCCATGGGTTATCATTGCATTACATATGTTTCAACCAAGTGTCACAAAGGGGTACCTCTATGCCACCTGTACAAAGGTCCAAGGAGATAAATCGCATTTGATTTCTCGTTTTTGATAGATCTCAACTTGAGGACATCCATACCGGGACAACATAGAAAATAGATGATGGACTCCTCTTTAATGCATAAGCATATTCTCATAAGAGATTGAGGATCAACGTCCAAGCTAAAACTTCCACCATGATACATGGCTTTGGTTGGCGGCCCAATGTTCTTCTCTAACAATATGCATATTCATTCAACCCACGGCAAATCACCCTTACTTCAGACAAGACGAACATGCATAGCAACTCACATGATATTCAACAAAAGTGTGAAGGTTGATGGCGTCCCCAGAAACATGGTTACCGCTCAGCAAGCAACTTATAAGAAATAAGATACATAGGCAACATATTCTTTACCACAATAGTTTTTAAGCTACTTTCCCATGAGCTATGTATTGCAAAGTTAGTTTGCTTAGTACAGGTGGAGGTTAGCAAAAGACTAGGAGCGACCAACTAAGAGAGCAATGACGGTCATAATCATGCAGAGCGACAAAGCAACATTGAATCAGGCATGGAAGTTATATCCCTACTTAGAAATAAAAGATCATCAAGGCTTGACAGACTTTATTTACAGTCTTAAATATGCGTGAGCATACGCCTAGTCAATCAAAATAAATTCTCGAAGGAAGATATTACTAAACCATACCATATCATAGGTAAACAAATCAAGTTGGTACTCCAATAACACATTGGGAACGCCCCAGCTATTTGAGATTAACCATAAGAAAACCTGAACTACTAAGCACCATTATGCAAGTAGCATCTTTATCATAGACACATTAACCAATGCAACGGAAGCAAACTCTCTTAATAAGGTGAGCATGATAATTAAAGAGAGTTCAAGCAACCAACTAAACAAAAGCTCTTTGAAAAGATAAGCATGGATACTAAGAGCAGATCATGATAGTAGCTATTAAAAGACAAAGAACACACACAGCATAGATAGACATGAAAATTCTATGTTATGTTCTAGGTAGAAGTGGAGCGTGTTTCTCTCCCACATAAAGAATGCTGAGTTCCGACTCGTTATGAAAAACTAAAAAGAAAACTAAAAGCAAGACGCTCCAAGCATAGCACATAACACATGAAGTGATAAAAATATAGTGGAACAAAAGACGAACTGATAATGTTGATGGAGAAGGGGATGCACGGGGGCATCCCCAAGCTTAGACGCTTGAGTCTCCTTGAATATTTCTTGGGGGTGCACGGGGGCATCCCCAAGCTTGAGCGCTTGACACTCCTGAATCTTTTTTATCATCTTCCCTCGCACACTTGAAAACTCCCTTCATACATAACTCATCATAATCTGATTAGCGAGGTTAGTACCCTTAATAAAATAATTATACCTTGCTGGAAATAAGGATATTCTTGAAGTTCTACTGTTTCTCAAGATTGCCAAAAGGTTTTTGCAAAGAAAAAGCAAGTTCTTGATTTGCAAAGTGAAGGAAAGGCAAAACAGGACAGAATCTGTGAAAAACAGAACAGCAGGTAGTAATTGATCTGTTCGGGATACTTTTTCAACTCAAATAAAAAAACTCAGAACATACGCACGAAAGACAATTATATAGACAACGCTGTCGAAAAAATTCAGACCAAAAAGATGATCTGGTGATTTTATACGAATTTTTCTATCCAAGGACAGAATCTGTTTCCTGGACAGCACCTCACAACTTTTGAACTTTCTAGCAATCAGAGGCTATACTTGGCACAAATATGAAAAGCAAAGATACAATGATGATGCTACAGCAGTAAACAACATCAAGACACGACAAAAGCAAAAAATTTATTCATGTGGGCTGCCTCCCAAAAGCGCTTTCTTTTATGCCTTTAAGCTAGGCATAATGCATAGAGATCAAGTTTTATCAAGAGTAAAAGAATAGCTAGCCCGTACAACGGACTCAAAAGGTAACTTGATCTTCTTTCGAGGGAAGTGTTCCATCCCTTTCTTGAGAGGAAACTGAAATTTAATATTACCCTCTTTCATGTCAATGATAGCACCAACGGTGCGCAAAAAGGGACGTCCCAAAATAATTGGACATGAAGGATCACATTCAATATCCATAATAGTGAAATCAACGGGCACATAATTATCATTGACAACAATAAGAACATCGTCGATCCTCCCCAAAGGTTTCTTTATGGAAGAATCAACGAGACGAACACCAAAAGAACAAGAATCATAAGGTTTCAATTTAAGCATATCATATATTCTTTTGGGCATAACAGAGGTACTAGCACCAACATCCCATAATGCATAACAAGAGAAGTCATTCGAATTAATTTTTATCATAGGATCCCAACCATCTTCTAGTTTTCTAGGTATGGAGGCTTCTAATCTAAGTTTCTCCTCCCTAGCTTTGATGAGAGCATTAGTGATATGCTCTGTGAAGGCAAGGTTAAGCGTGCTAGTGCGGGGGTCTCTAGACATCTTGTGAAGGAAATCAATAACTTCGGTAAGAGTGCAATTATCAAAATCAAGGTCACGAGCATCAAGTAAAGTGGTAGTGGTGTCCTTAAGGTTCACTTGTTTGGTAGTTTCTATAGTCATAGCATCACCATTAATAGGTCCATTGGGACCAGGAGTACATTGGGTGCTAAGAGTTTGAACATCCTCAACAACTTGGATAGTAGCAACAGTGTGGTGGGTAGGAAGGCTCTTAATTCTCTCTTCTTCCTCCCTCTCTCTAGCCCATCTTTCTTTAAGTTTAGCCATCATCCTAATGTTTTCATTAATTTGCACTTGAATAGCATTTATAGGAGTCACTTCCCTCTCCTCAAGAGGAGAAGTTTTAATCTTTAGCAATTTTACCTCATTGGCTAAGTGGTCTACCTTAAAAGAAAGATCATCTAGTTTATGTAGTTTCTCTTCTACATTCTTATTAAAGGCTTTTTGGGTAGTGATGAAATCTCTAAGCATAGTCTCTAGTTCAGTATTGGAGTTCTTGGTACTAGAATAAGCATTATTGTTCCCATAAGAGTTAGAGGGGAACGGTCTAGGATTGCTACCAAAATTACTCCTATAAGCATTGTTGTTAAAATTGTTTCTAGAGATAAAGTTCACATCTACTTGTTCTTGAGCAATCAAAGAATTTAAAGGAACATCACGAGGATCAACAGTAGATTGCTTCGAAAGTAGAGACATGATCAAGTCAACTTTTTCATTAAGGGATGAAATCTCCTCGACAGAGTTTACCTTCCTACCTGTTGGAGCGCGTTCGGTGTGCCATTGGGAATAGTTGGTCATCATCTCATCGAGAAGCTTTGTGGCAGCACCAAGTGTAGTTGACATAAAAGTTCCTCCCGCGGCCGAATCTAACAAGTTCCTCGAGGTAAAGTTCAAGCCTGCATAAAAAGTTTGGATAACCATCCAAGTAGTCAAACCGTGAGTAGGGCAGTTCTTGATAAGAGATTTCATACGTTCCCAAGCTTGGGCAACGTGTTCATTATCCAATTATTTAAAGTTCATTATGTTACTTCTAAGTTGGATAATTTTAGCAGGTGGATAGTATTTTCCAATAAAAGCATCTTTGCACTTGTCCCAAGAATCTATGCTATTTCTAGGCAAAGACTGAAACCAAATTTTAGCTCCTCCTCTCAAGGAGAAAGGAAAAAGCTTAAGCTTAACAATATTACCATCTATTTCTTGGTACTTTTGCATATCACAAAGTTCAACAAAGTTATTCAAGTGTAAAGCAGCATCATCTCCAGCACCGGAGAATTGATCTCTCATGACTAAGTTCAGTAAAGCAGGTTTAATTTCATATGAAGGTGCTGAAGTGGCAGGTGTAGTGATAGGTGTGCTGATAAAGTCATCGTTGTTGTGACTAGTGAAGTCACACAACTTAGTGTTCTCGGTGGAACCCATAGTAGCAAGCAAGCAAGATAACTATTTTTGTGATTTTCGATAAAAGGTACTGAAAGCAAAAACTGAAAGGTAAACTAACAAGACTAAAAAGCAAAGGTAAAAGATAGCATGCAACTCCCCTATCCTGAAGAGTGGAGTCCCCGGCAACGGCGCCTGAAAATACTCCTTGATGGGCCTTGAACCCCTCGTTGGTTACCCCAAGTGGAAGGTGTAAGATGCAGTATTGTAGAAGTGTTTTCCCTTAGCAAAGATGCCAAGGATCGAATCCCCAGAGACTCCTAGGTTCAACAAGTAGGTGTCAACTGCTAACGGCGCAATTAGCAATCAACGTGGACCTGCACACAGATACAAATAACTTTGCTCCCAACGAGTACAGAGAGGTTGTCAATCCCTCCGGCCTTGTAGTTCACAAAGGGTTAAAAGCAACTAGTGTTTTGCAATAGTAAGTAATAACGAAAAGTAAATAGCGGGTGTGATCGATGATGGTAATAAGGACCGGAGTCTGATGATGTTCACTAGTGATGTCTCTCTCCCAAAAGACGATAAAACAGCTATGTGAGGTAAACAAATTACAGCTGGGCAATTGACAGGACTACGAACGCAAACCAATGCTGACTACATTGCAAGAAAGGTTGAGGTTCAAAGCATGGGCGGTACGCCAAAGTAAGTAGACCGAAATCCATCAATGCCTACTACTAATCATCCACCTTGAGATATCTATCCAGAACATCTCGCTGGTATTAAGTTGCGAGTCCCACCCATAGTGTAAACTCAATGCAACAGACAACTGCATTAAAAGAACTTTGCGTAAAGTAAACAATCCTTGCACCCGCGGGCACAAGCACCGTTGTTTTCCCCCTTGTGGCAACGGCACATCCCCTAGACTCATGTTTCTGTCACTCAAGCTAGTCATCGAGGGGCATGAACCCACAATCAAGCATAACGTTCCCTCTTGGAGTCACTACCTACTACTCGGCCAAAGCAATAAATAACAACGGAGAACATGCAAGAATTACTTATGAACATAAATATAAAAGAGGTGAATCAAATATATTACTCAAGATCAATCTGAACATAATCTCATAATCCATCGGATCCCAGCAAACTCAACATAGCAACAACATAAGGATTACATAGGTGCCTCGATCATATAGGGCAGCTCACGAGGACTAATTAGTGAAGCACAAGAACGGGAGGAGAACATCACATAGCTACTGGTCATGGACTCATGGTCCAAGGGAGACTACTCACGAGTCATCCGGGATGCGTCCATGGTGGTGGAGAAGCTCCCGGTGGTGATCCTCCCCTCCGACAGGGTGCCGGGAAGAGTTCTCCTGGTGTTCCCGATCTTGGAAGTGGAGGCGGCGGCGGAACAGAGATGGGATCGCGAAAAGAGTTCCTCCTCTGAGGGTTTCGGAGGACCCTCTAAATATATGCCAAAGGGGGGCATCGGACGGGCTTCGGGGGGCCCAGGCGCCCCCCCGGCGCGGCCCAGGGGGGGGGGGGGCGCCGCCAGGGCGCCTGGAGCCCTGGTGGCCCCCCCAGGCTGCCCTTCGGACGCAGTGTTGTTTTCGGAACGCTGATTTTTTATATAATTTTTCTGGATTTTTCTGGGCAGTTCTCGAAACGTGAAAACCTGAAATACAAAAACAGCCAAAAACAGAAACTGGCACTGGGGTGCACTGGATTAGTAAGTTAGTCCAAATATGATCAAAAGTGTATGGAAGTGTATGAATATCATAGCAATATCACCCAAAAGTGGCATGGAGCAAGCAGAAATTATAGATACGTTTTGGACGTATCAGCATGTGCCCCCCCCTCGTGATCTTCTTTCGCGAGATATTTTTATATTTTCTGAAATGGAGTTCTGTGAAGTTTCGGGGCGTTTGGAGTTGTGCAGAATAGGTTTCCAGAGTTTGCTCCTTTTCCAGCCCAGAATTCCAGCTGCCGGCATTCTCCATCTTCATGTAAACCTTGTAAAATAAGAGAGAAAATGCATAAGTATTGTGACAAAACATGTAATAACAGCCTATAATGCAATAAATATCAACATATGAGCATGATGCAAAATGGACGTATCAACTCCCCCAAGCTTAGACATCGCTTGTCCTCAAGCAAAAGCCGATATCAAAAAATATGTCCACATGTTTAGAGATAGAGGTGTCGATAAAAAATAAAATACGGACATGAGGGCATCATGATCATTCTTATAACAGCAACATATATATATTGTCATATGATTCTTATGCTAAAGTAATAATTCATTCACAATATCAAGCATGAATCAGAAACTTCATTGAAAACTAACAAACTTTGATCTCAATCATTGAAGCAATTGCAATTTATCGTAACATCGGAAAGAGTCAATATAAGAGCTTTTCAGCAAGCCTACATACTCAACTATCATATAGTCTTTCACAATTGCTCACACTCACGCAATACTTATGGTTATGGAGTTTTAATCGGACACAAAGGGGCTTATGGTGTTGCCTCCCAACCTTTTACCTCAAGGGTAATGTCTACAGTAATAGACCATGAAAGCTTACATCCAAGTGGGTATATATGTCAAGATCTTTCCAACACAGTGTGCTTGCCAAATGATAAAATGAAAAAAGGAAAGGTGAATTTCACCTTGACACTTGTAAGGCAAGAATAATAGATAGGCCCTTCGCAGAGGGAAGCAGAGGTAGTCATGTGTTTTTATGGTTGGATGCACAAAGTCTTAGCACAGAAGAACGTCACTTTATATTGCCACTTGTGATAAGGACCTTTATTATGCAGTCCGTCACTTTTATTACTTCCATATCACAAGATCGTATAAAGCTTATTTTCTCCACACTAATAAATCATACATATTTTAGCGAGTTTGCAACATGACAACTTACTTGGAAGGATCTTACTCAATCCATAGGTAGGTATGGTGGACTCTCATGGCAAAACCGAGTTTAAGGATGTATGGAAGCACAAGTAGTATCTCTACTTGGTGCGAGGAGTTTTGGCTAGCATGAGGGGGAAAGGCAAGCTTAACATGTTGGATGATCCATGACAATATACTTTATTTCGGATATAAGAAGACATAACCCATTATGTTGTCTTCCTTGTCCAACATCAACTCTTTAGCATGTCATATTTTAATGAGTGCTCACAATCATAAAAGATGTCCAAGATAGTGTATTTGTATGTGAAGCCTCTCTTTCATTATTACTTCCTATTAATTGCAACGATGACCAAAGCTATGTTTGTCATTACTCCCCATAAGATCAATATGATCTCTTAGATACTCTTTATGTTTTTTTATCATGACCGAAGTGAGGAAATCAAGCCCTTGACTCAACACTAATCTTTATAATATAGCTCACGGACTCGATTACAAAGGGTAAAGATCATAAAGCAAAAGCTCACAACTAGATCATGCTAACTTTATTCTACTAGATCAAGATACTACCAAAAGGATCGAACTAAGAAAAGCGGTAAAGATAGGAGTGATGGTGATACGATACCGGGGTCACTCCCCCAAGCTTGGCAGTTGCCAAGGGGAGTGCCCATACCCATATGATTTGTCTCCTTCTTCGGGGGTGGTGATGATGGAGTTGAAAGTAGTGATGCCGAATCATCATATATCGAGCGTAGGAGATCCTCCAGCTTGCGGATAATACCTTTGAGTGCAGCTATATATTCCTTCAACAAAATATTTTCACTTGTGAGATGCTTGTTTCGAATTTGAGCTAACTCAATCATCTTGAAATCTTCAATCCTAGTTGAGGTAAAGAGGTTGGGAAGAGATTGAGGGATGTCTTCTTCTTCCAATGCCGGAGCCGGATCTTCCACCTCCTTCTTGATCTTCTTCTTCTTGTTGATCTCCTCGGGTCCTTCCCTCTTCAGATCTATCTTCATTAGCCAAGCATCGTTGCCCTCGTTGTTGGAGGAGGGAGACGACATGGTGCCTGGCTTCGTTAACCCTAACAGACAACAACTCGAAACAAGAACAGAGGATTTTTGCGTGATACAGAGGTCAAAACCTTCGGGAGTATATATAATGATTTTTTACCGACCAAAAGGAGTAACATACAAGAAATCGGAGTCCGGGAGGCACACGAGCTGCCCATGAGGCAGGGGGCGCGCCCAGGGAAGGGGGGCAGGCCCTCCACCCTCGTGGACGGCTCGTGTCTCTTCCGGACTGCCACTTATTTATCTTTTTTTCTAAATATTCCAAAACGGGAAAAAATGCCTTTGGAACTGTTTTGGAGTCGGATTACTTACTGTACCACATACCTCTTCCTTTTCAGAGTCTGGATCATTATGGAAAGTGTCCTTTATGTATTCCTCCGGGGTTACGGTTTGAATAACATTGGTTTCAACATTTATAGGGTTACCTGAGATATAATGTTTGATTCTTTGACCGTTCACCACCTTCGGATTTGTGCCTTCGAAGTTGTTGATGTTTATGGCACCGGAACGATAGACCTCCTCGATAATGTAAGGTCCTTCCCACTTAGAGAGAAGTTTTCCTGCAATTTTTTTAAACGAGAGTCGTATAGCAAGACATAATCACCTACGTTAAACTCACGCTTTTGTATCCTTTTGTCATGCCATCTTTTAACTTTTTCTTTAAACAGCTTGTCATTCTCATAGGCCTGGGTTCTCCATTCATCAAGAGAGCTAATGTCAGATAACCTCTTCTCACCGGCAAGTTTGAAATCATAATTGAGCTCTTTAATAGCCCAATATGTCTTATGTTCTAGCTCAAGAGGTAAGTGACAAGCTTTTCCATAAACCATCTTATATGGAGACATACCCATAGGATTTTTGTATGCAGTTCTATAGGCCCATAATGCATCATCAAGTTTCTTGGACCAATTCTTCCTAGACCTATTAATTGTCTTTTGCAAAATTAATTTCAACTCTCTATTGCTTAGTTCTACTTGACCACTAGTTTGTGGGTGATAAGGAGATGCAATTCTATGGTTGACATCATACTTTGCAAGCATTTTACGGAAAGCACCATGAATAAAGTGTGAACCACCATCAGTCATTAGGTATCTAGGGACTCCAAACCTCGGAAAAATAACTTCTTTAAGCATCTTAATAGAGGTGTTATGATCAGCACTACTAGTTGGAATAGCTTCTACCCACTTAGTAACGTAATCAACATCAACTAAAATATGTGTGTACCCATTAGAGGTAGGAAACGGTCCCATATAATAAAAGCCCCAAACATCAAATGGTTCAATAACAAGTGAATAATTCATAGGCATTTCTTGACGTCTACTGATATTACCAATTCTTTGACATTCATCACAAGATAAGACAAACTTACGGGCATCCTTGAAGAGAGTAGGCCAATAAAAACAGGATTGCAATACCTTCTGTGTAGTTCTATGTCCCGCATGGTGTCCTCCATAAGCTTCTGAGTGGCACTTACGTAGGATCTGTTCCTGTTCATGCTCAGGTACACAACGTCTAATAATACCATCTACTCCTTCTTTACAAAGATGTGGGTCATGCCAGAAGTAATGTCTCAAATCATAGAAGAACTTTTTCTTTTGCTGATATGTGAAGCTAGGAGGTATAAACTTAGAACCAATATAATTAGCATAATCAGCAAACCATGGAGTAGTACGAGAAGTATTTATGATAGCTAATTGTTCATCAGGAAAGCTATCATCAATAGGTTGTGGGTCATCAAGTATATTCTCTAACCTAGACAAGTTATCTGCAACTGGGTTCTCAGCTCCCTTTCTATCAATAATATGCAAATCAAACTCTTGCAGCAAGAGAACCCATCTAATAAGTCTAGGTTTAGCATCTTTCTTTTCCATAAGGTACTTTATAGTAGCATGATCAGTGTGAATAATTACTTTAGAATCAACAATATAAGGTCTAAACTTATCACAAGCAAATACAACTGCTAAAAATTCTTTCTCAGTAGTAGCATATTTTTTCTGGGCACTATCTAGAGTTTTACTAGCATATTGGATAACCTTCAATTTCTTATCAACTCTTTGCCCTAAAACAACACCTACAGCATAATCACTAGCATCGCACATAATCTCAAAGGGTAGATTCCAGTCAGGAGGCTGGACAATAGGTGAAGAGATCAGTGCTCTCTTAAGTATTTCAAATGCCTCTAGACAATCATCATCAAAGACAAAAAGAATATTGTCGGTGCACTAGAGTAGGGGTACCCTAGTATCCCGAACTTGTGCACGGGCAGTCACAGCGCCCCGCGGCAAGGCTTGCCGGGTGGCCGCCAAGGTCCTCCGTGGTTCCTTTGGAGCCATTCAAGAACAAAGTATTCAAGCCAAGGAGACAAGGCCCTGGCAAGAGGAGCTTGCCGGGAAGGCCACTCAAGGCACAAGACCCCGGCGAGAGGAGCTTGCCGGGAGGACCAACCAAGGCATCTCAAGGAACTTGCCGCGACGCGCCACGCATCCCGGCAAGGCCCGGTGAGCGACAAGCTCCCGGACGCGACAAGACAATGACCGCGGCAAGGCGCTTGCCGCGGCAAGCTACCACTCTGTACCTGCGCTCCAGCACATCCGCCAACGTGTCGCTCTAGGACCCTTCCAGGTGTACGTGGCGGGAGGCTGTGCAGCCAGAGGTGCGCGGTGGCAAGCGGCGCTGACAAGATCGCCATCGTGGCGAACGATGGCGTCCCTGGCGGTCCCTTTTTGCACTGTTTGGGCGACACAGACGGGCATTTAATGCTCTTGTCCCCTGCCGTCAGGGTTAGGTATGGAACACTGTACAGGTAGTTGTACCAACTACAACACCTTTCCATTTTTGCCCTCATCTGCGTTGCCACCTGTCGGTGACCCCTTGAGCATATAAAAGGAGGCCCTTGGGCAACGTAGAGGGGGGTTCGAAGCCAGAGAACTCTCACGCTCGGTCTCGTTAGCTGCTAGAGTATACTGTAGCTCTCAGCGCTCCCGAGCAAGAACTCAATACAAACCACAAAGAAGGAGTAGGGTTTTACGCATCTGTGCGGCCCGAACCTGGGTAAACTGCTCGTGTGCTTCGCCTCGATCTGCTCTTCGCGCGATCTCCGCCCCCGCCGAATCGAAAGGGACTCGGCCCGCCGGTCCCATAGGTGTTCGTGGATCAGTTTCCCCGACATCTTTGGCGCGCCAGGTAGGGGTGCGTCGAGGTTGTGTGAACCTGATCCGGCGTTCACACGAGCCAGATCTTCATCATCTTCATCAACATGCCGCCGAAGAAGAAGGCTTCGGAGGCAGCTGCTCCGTCCGCATCGATCCCACCACCGCCGGAGCAAACGGCTGGTGGAGTAGACGCCAGCGGAAGAACGGGCGTCGACGAGGGAGCTCACGGTGCCGCCAGGTCCAAGGACAAAGTTGCGCTGCCCATCGGCGGCGTAGTCGACTCCCACAACGACCGGGCGCACTCCAAGACCTCGGCGTCCGTACATGCACCGCGCCCATCTCAGGAGGCGCGGGACCGGCAGCGTCATGGTACTCACGGTACCATACATTTGCTGGACCAAGATCGAGCTGGTGGATCTCGGAACGCTCAAGACCAGCATGCACGCCAACATGCCGGCACGGTCGCCTGGACGGGATACTGCGCCTTCTAACATAGTTAGAAGTCCGAGCATATCCCGCTCCTCACACCGTTCGCCACCGCTACCCGCCACTCCAGCGGAAGCTTTGGCACGAGCTCAACTGCTCCTAGACTTCCCTCCAGCGGCAGACAAGATCGACGACTGGATGGCCACCATTCAGAGTCTCATCGCCTTTGCCAACAGCGACACTCCATGGCAGCCGAGTACCTCGCAGCCGCGGCAAGTCAGCCAGGCACGGGCCGATGGCGACAAGACTAGTGGCGGTGCAACCACCGTGCACTCTCCGCCCCGAAGTCCAAGATCGCCGACTCGTCGGATCAACCTCGACAGCGACTCCACCGCGTCGTCAGATCCACAAGCTCGTCGCGATCAGCACCAAGTTCTTCACGAACGACAGCAAGAGGACGCTCGTACTCGCATCGAGCGCCGAAGAGAAGCGCGGCGTCAATCAGACCAGCGCGCTGGGCCCGCTGTCGACATGCATGCGCCAGGGGAACCAGGCGACTTGCCGTACGCGGTAGGTTGTCCTGCGTTTACTCGTGAGCTGCGGCAAGTCCAGTGGCCCAGCATGAAGAATTTCAAGCCAGACGTACCAGAGAAGTACGACAGCAAGACGCATCCGTCGGAGTTCCTCAGCATCTACACCATCGCGGTGCAAGCTGCTGGGGGGCGAGACGACAAGATCCTTGCCAACTACTTCCCGCTGGTACTCAAGCCCAACGTCAGGTCCTGGCTCATGCACTTGCCGGACAACTCCATATCCTCCTGGGCTGACCTATGCCATCAGTTTGTCGGCGCCTTCACAGGCCGCCACAAACCTCATGGCCAAGATAGTGACCTTCACCTGCTCGCCCAGAAGGAAGGAGAGCCTCTGCGCAAGTATATCCAGAGATTCAGCCGTGTACAGCACAACATCCCAGATGTCCACCCTGCCGCTGTTATCAGCGCGTTCCATCAGAACGTGCGTAACCGCAGGATGAGGGAGGAGATGGCGATGTGCAAGATCAGGGATGTCAGTGAGCTGTATGCCCTGGCCGACAAGTGCGCACGTGCTGAGGAAGGGAGGAAACTCCCCGGAGAGGATACAGGAGCAGGAAGATCTGACAGTGAGGATGCTGCCCCGGCAAAGAAAAACCGGCGGCGGAACAACATGAAGAAGAAAGGCAAAGATGTGCTAGTCGTTGAGCAGTCCGGCAACAAAGGTGGCGCCGAGAAAGCCAAAGTTGGTAACCCCGGCAAGGAAATTGCCGCATGCACCAACTGCCGGGCTGTGGCGGCCGCCGACAAGCAGGACGACACCGACAAGCAGTACTGCAAGATCCACCGTACCAAGGGCCATGACCTCCAGAACTACAAGAGGGTCGAGCAGCTTGTTGAGCAGCAAAAGGCTGAGTACGAGCAGCGCGACAAGGAGAAAGCCCAAGGAGGTACTGGAGGATTGATGTCTACGCACGCTTCTACTCTTGTAGACTATGTTGGGCCTCCAAGCGCAGAGGTTTGTAGGACAGTAGCAATTTCCCTCTAGTGGATGACCTAAGGTTTATCGAACTCAGGGAAGTAGAGGTTGAAGATGGTCTCTCTCAAGCAACCCTGCAACTAAGATACAAGAAGTCTCTTGTGTCCCCAACACACCTAATACACTTGTCAGATGTATAGGTGCACTAGTTCGGCGAAGAGATGTTAAATGGCAAGTGATATGGATGGCAAAACAAGGTAATACAAATATGTAATAAAAAGTGCAGCAAGCAAACAAGTAGTAAACGTGAGCACAAACGGTATTGCATTGGTGGAAACAAGGCCTAAGGTTCATACTTTCACTAGTGGCAACTCCCAACAACATTAACATAATCGAATCACATGATATTTCCCATAAAACATGCAAAGGGGACACACTCGAAGTTCATTCCTTCGTGGTCAAGAGAGGACGAGAATTATGTAGGGCTACAAAAGCACACCTCGAAGTTCGTAGTTCTCGATCTAAGGATTTCCCAATGTCACCGCGGCCATCCAAAGAGAGTCCCACAATCACCATAACATATCTAAAGGATAGTCAAAGACAAGCACCAAGAGACTCTCAATCTTCAATCAACACACAAGAAAGGAAATCACTCATGAAAATATTGTTCTAATCCATGTCCAATAGACCGCTGTCACCTTGGTCTCGGGGAACTAGATAAAGACAAGTGAGTACATCAATCCAATACATAGAGGAAGGGGAAACACCCTAGATTAACATAGCCTATGATCACAACGAAGATCACATAATGGGAGAGAGAGTTGACCACATAGCTACTGGTAAGAACCTCAGCCCCGAGGAGGAACTACTCCCGCATCATGGAGGGAGGAAGCAACGTCGATGGAGATGAATCCGGGGGCACTTCCCCGTCCCGGCAGGGTGCCGGCGCAGGAATTCTGGTCCCCCGAAGCTTGATGGAGATGGCGGCGGAGATCGGAATCGCGTCTGGAGAAAAGGGGTCCGGAATCAGGGTTTCCTCGACACGCTTTAAATATATGCCAAAGGGGGCCACCAGAGGGGGTCAGGGGTGCCCAGGCGCCCCCCCGACGCGGCCCAGGGGGGGGGGGGCGCCCACAGGCCGCCTGGAGCCCCTATGGGTCCCCCCCGGCTGTACTTTGGCCACACGGTAGCTCCTGGAACGCTGATTTTTTATATATGTTTTCTAGATTTTTCCTGGCAGTTCTCGTAATGTGAAAACCTGGAATACAAAAACAGCCAAAAACAGAAACTGGCACCGGGGTGCACTGGATTAGTAGGTTAGTCCAAATATGATCAAAAGTGTATGGAAGTGTATGAATATCATAGCAATATCACCCAAAAGTGGCATGGAGCAAGCAGAAATTATAGATACGTTTTGGACGTATCAACATCCCCAAGCTTAATTCATGCTCGTCCTCGAGTAGGTAAATGATAACAAGAATAATTTCTGTGGTGACATGCTATTAACCATATAGGACTTCTCATAGTCATATGACAAAAGCTTACCGAGACAATGATTCTATAGTAATTAAGTTGCCTCATGAGAAAATCACAAATGACTGAAAGTTTTACAATATGAAACTGAAACATCAAAAAGATTTGCAATGAACATGATGTGCAAATATGATAAAGTGATATCTAGCTTGCCCCCTTTAGTGAAGCAAAACATAAATGCAGGGGCACCTTCAAGGTTTAAGTGATGACTAGATACAATGATTTCAAAATAAACGATATCACAATCATGCAAAAGACAATGCTACTTTGGGACAATGCACATTTCACTCAGGATGGCAATCATGCTCTCAGTAGTTGGTGCTTTTAAAAGAAGGTGGAGACTCAACATGAAAGTAAAAGAATGGTTATGTGCTAGAGCTTTTTATTTAAAAAAACATATAAGCAATTTTGTCAACGGTAGTAGTACTTCATATGTGTCATGCATAACACATCCTATAAGTTGCAAGCCTCATGCATCGAATACCAATAGTGCTCGCACCTTGTCCTAATTAGCTCGGACTCCCATGGGTTATCATTGCATTACATATGTTTCAACCAAGTGTCACAATGGGGTACCTCTATGCCACCTGTACAAAGGTCCAAGGAGATAAATCGCATTTGATTTCTCGTTTTTGATAGATCTCAACTTGAGGACATCCATACCGGGACAACATAGAAAATAGATGATGGACTCCTCTTTAATGCATAAGCATATTCTCATAAGAGATTGAGGATTAAGTCCAAGCTAAAACTTCCACCATGATGCATGGCTTTGGTTGGCGGCCCAATGTTCTTCTCTAACAATATGCATATCATTCAACCCACGGAAAATCACCCTTACTTCAGACAAGACGAACATGCATAGCAACTCACATGATATTCAACAAAAGTGTGACAGTTGATAGCGTCCCCAGAAACATGGTTACCGCTAAGCAAGCAACTCATAAGAAATAAGATACATAAGCAACATATTCTTTACCACAATAGTTTTTAGGCTACTTTCCCATGAGCTATATATTGCAAAGATTGGTTTTAAAGGTAGCACATGTAAATTACTTGGAGTGGCGGTGAAATACCACGTATAGGTAGGTATGGTGGACTCGTATGGCATAACTGGTTTAAAAGGATGTGGATGCACCAACAGTAATTCCGCTTAGTACAGGTGAAGGTTAGCAAAAGACTGGGAGCGACCAACTAAGAGAGCAATGACGGTCATAATCATGCAGAGCGACAAAGCAATATTGAATCAGGCATGGTAGTTATATCGCTACCCAGAAATAAAAGATCATCAAGGCTTGACAGACTTTCTTTACAGTCTTAAATATGCGTGAGCATACGCCAAGTCAATCAAAATAAATTCTCGAAGGAAGATATTACTAAACCATACCACATCATAGGCAAACAAATCATGTTGGTACTCCAATAACACATTGGGAATCCCCCAGCTATTTGAGACTAACCATAAGAAAACCTGAACTACTAAGCGCCATCATGCACGTAGCATCTTTATCATAGACATATTAACCAATGCAACGGAAGCAAACTCTCTTAATAAGGTGAGCATGATAATTAAAGAGAGTTCAAGCAACCAACTAAACAAAAGCTCTTTGAAAAGATAAGCATGAATACTAAGAGTAGAACATGATAGTAGCTATTTAAAAGACAAAGAACACACACAGCAAAGATAGACATGAAAATTCTATGTTATGTTCTAGGTAGAAGTGGAGCGTGTTTCTCTCCCACATAAAGGAATGCTGAGTTCCGACTCGTTATGAAAAACTAAAAAGAAAACTAAAAGCAAGACGCTCCAAGCATAGCACATAACACATGAAGTGATAAAAATATAGCGAAACGAAAGACGAACTGATAATGTTGATGGAGAAGGGGATGCACGAGGGCATCCCCAAGCTTAGACGCTTGAGTCTCCTTGAATATTTCTTGGGGGTGCATGGGGGCATCCCCAAGCTTGAGCGCTTGACACTCCTGAATCTTTTTATCATCTTCCCTCGCACACTTGAAAACTCCCTTCATACATAACTCATCATAATCTGATTAGCGAGGTTAGTACCCTTAATAAAATAATTGTACCTTGCTGGAAATAAAGATATTCTTGAAGTTCTACTGTTTCTCAAGATTGCCAAAAGGTTTTTGCAAAGAAAAAGCAAGCTCTTGATTTGCAAAATGAAGGAAAGGCAAAACAGGACAGAATCTGTGAAAAACAGAACATCAGGTAGTAATTGATCTGTTCAGGATACTTCTGCAACTCAAATAAAAAAACTCAGAACAGACGCACGAAAGACAATTATATAGAGAATTCTGTCGAAAAAATTCAGACCAAAAAGATGATCTGGTGATTTTATACGAATTTTTCTATCCAAGGACAGAATCTGTTTCCTGGACAGCACCTCACAACTTTTGAACTTTCTTGCAATCAGTGGCTACACTTGGCACAAATATGAAAAGAAAAGATACAATGATGATGCTACATTAGTAAACAACATCAAGACACAACAAAAGCAAAATATAAAAATTTATTCATGTGGGCTGCCTCCCAAAAGCGCTTTCTTTTATGCCTTTAAGCTAGGCATAGGACTTTAATGATGCTCTCGTACGAATAAGAGCTGAAGAACAAAAGAGGGCATCAAGAAGCAAATGCCAAATACATTTAAGCCTAACATACTTCCTATGCATAGGAATATTGCAATAGAATAATTCATTGAAGCACGAAGCAACTAGCATAGGAAGGCAAAACAAGCATAACTTCAAAATATTCACCATAAAGAGAGGAAGCTTCTTATTATTAAGATATTTAGAACCAAGCCTCCCTCTCTCATTATAAATTTCAGTGGCATCATGGATGAACTCAACAATATAAGCATTACATAAAGCATTGTTACCATGATCCACATGCAAAAAGGTACTCTCACTCCCCACATAAGCATAATTTTTCTCATTGGTAATAGTGGGAGTAGGACTATCATAAACAACTTGAACACTATAGATTGGAGTTATAACATCATCATGGTAGAGAAGAGCATTATCATTGCTAGCAACTATATTTGTAAACATGTTGTCTTTATTCTTACTAGCAAGAGAATTATCAATTATCACATCACTAGTGGGTAAAGGATTTGCAATCCTATCATCCCCAAGCTTAGAGCTTCCCATATCATCACTTTCAGAGTTGGTAACAAAAAGATTTTCAAGATCATAAGTAGCATTATCATCATTTTCCCAATCACAATAAGTAACATGCATATCATAATCAAAATCATCTTCAATAGTACCTACGGACATATCATCAAGATGATAATTAAGGCAATAAACTTCACCTTCTTCTTTAAACTTACAACCGTTAAGATAAAAGTTGATGGGATGAATATGCTCAGGCCAGGTTGATACCCATTCTTCTTCCTTCTTGCTCCTCTTCCTCCTCCTCTTCTTTTTCTTCTTCTTCACCTTAGGAGGGAGTGGTTGGAGACGAAGCTTCTCCACATATCCTGGTTTATCATTAGAAACAATAGGGGAAACTTGGGAGAAACTCTCCTTTTTATTAGCAGAAATATAAGAGACATTTTTATACTTTGGTAAAGTTCCCTCCTTTCTAATCTTACTTATGTAATCATTTTCATGGCAATTAACAACACAATAGAGATGGCAATTTTGAATAGTGTTTTTTATTCCTATGGCATTATCATCCAGCCAAGAAGTCTTTTCTGATAACTCTTCACACATCAAAAATAACATAAGCTCATCATAAAGATCAGAGGTGATCATGTCATCACACAACCGGTTAACAGTTATGTTTTGAAAGTTCATGCATTGAAAATTAAAGTGACCCTCTGTACGGCAAAGTTCACAAGTAAAAGGATAAAGGTTACACAATTCTCTAGCAATTTCATTTAAATCTCTGACCCAAGTGATTGTTCTTTCATGCTTATGTTGCTTACAATACTTCTCTTCTTCAATCATAGGCCTTTCACAAGGTCTCTCCACTCCACAAAAATTAACATGCTTATATAAAACTTCATTTTTAGGAATTGGATCATGCATGTTGAAATCATCATGAACAATTTCATTTTCTTTGCAAGTCTCTTTAAAAGGTTTATGATACTTGATCCAATCTTCCTTAGGCATATTAAGATGTGAAGCAAAAGATTTGAGGAAATCAACAAGGAGTTGAGAATCAAGCCCAAACTTAGCACTAAACTTATTAAAACTTATAGTTTCAACAAAGGACTTAATGCAATCATACTCATAAATTATACCTGACTCTTTACCTTTGTCGATCTCCCAATCTTCAGTGTTGCGTTGAATTCTTTCAAGGAGTTCCCATTTAGCATCAATCTTTTTGTTTGTGAAAGAACCCATAGAGGAAGCATCGAGCAAATATTTATCCTGTCGAGAGAGCCTCGCATAGAAGTTAGTAATAATAATATCTTTGGGGAGCCCATGGTTAGGACATTTTAGCATTAACGTTTTCAGTCTCCCCCAAGCTTGAGCTATGCTCTCTCCGTCATGAGGATAAAATTTATAAACATAATTCCTATTCTTATGGACTTCATGAAGAGGATAAAACTTGGAGTAAAAGAGAGACTGGATCTCTTCCCACTCCAGCAGATGAGAGTCATTTAGTAGCCTATACCATTCCAATGCTTTTCCTTTCAGTGACAAGGCAAATAATTTCCTCATGACAAACTCCCTCGATACACCTGCAAGCTTAAATAATGAACATAGTTGTGATAGATATAGCAAGTGTTCATCGGGATGTCTGTCTCCTGCATAACGATTAGCCAAAACATAATCGATAATACCAGCTCGTATTTCATAGGGCACAATTTCAGTAGGGGGAGGAGCAACCACCACCGGTGTGGGGCGTCTTCCCGCAAGCAACGATCCAATAACAGGGTTGTCCATAAGCATAACTAGTGAAATAAAAACAAGAAACAAAAAGATTTAATTGCAAGATCTAAAGATATACCTTCAAGCGCTCACCTCCCCGGCAACGGCGCCAGAAATAGCTCGATGTCTACGCACGCTTCTACTCTTGTAGACTATGTTGGGCCTCCAAGCGCAGAGGTTTGTAGGACAGTAGCAATTTCCCTCAAGTGGATGACCTAAGGTTTATCGAACTCAGGGAAGTAGAGGTTGAAGATGGTCTCTCTCAAGCAACCCTGCAACTAAGATACAAGAAGTCTCTTGTGTCCCCAACACACCTAATACACTTGTCAGATGTATAGGTGCACTAGTTCGGCGAAGAGATGTTAAATGGCAAGTGATATGGATGGCAAAACAAGGTAATACAAATATGTAATAAAAAGTGCAGCAAGCAAACAAGTAGTAAACGTGAGCACAAACGGTATTGCAATGGTGGAAACAAGGCCTAAGGTTCATACTTTCACTAGTGGCAACTGCCAACAACATTAACATAATCGAATCACATGATATTTCCCATAAAACATGCAAAGGGGACACACTCGGAGATCATTCCTTCGTGGTCAAGAGAGGACGAGAATTATGTAGGGCTACAAAAGCACACCTCAAAGTTCGTAGTTCTCGATCTAAGGATTTCCCAATGTCATCGCGGCCATCCAAAGAGAGTCCCACAATCACCATAACATATCTAAAGGATAGTCAAAGACAAGCACCAAGAGACTCTCAATCTTCAATCAACACACAAGAAACGAAATCACTCATGAAAATATTGTTCTAATCCATGTCCAATAGACCGCTGCCACCTTGGTCTCGGGGATTATACTAGATAAAGACAAGTGAGTACATCAATCCAATACATAGAGGAAGGGGAAACACCCTAGATTAACATAGCCTATGATCACAACAAAGATCACATCATGGGAGAGAGAGTTGACCACATAGCTACTGGTAAGAACCTCAGCCCCGAGGAGGAACTACTCACGCATCATGGAGGGAGGAAGCAACGTCGATGGAGATGAATCCGGGGGCACTTCCCCGTCCCGGCAGGGTGCCGGCGCAGGAATTCTGGTCCCCCGAAGCTTGATGGAGATGGCGGCGGAGATCGGAATCGC
Organism: Secale cereale; assembly: GCA_902687465.1. Taxonomy (NCBI): domain Eukaryota; kingdom Viridiplantae; phylum Streptophyta; class Magnoliopsida; order Poales; family Poaceae; genus Secale; species Secale cereale. Next base: position 71,865,925 of record LR738716.1, read on the forward strand.
GTCTGGAGAAAAGGGGTCCGGAATCAGGGTTTCCTCGACACGCTTTAAATATATGCCAAAGGGGGCCACCAGAGGGTTTCAGGGGTGCCCAGGCGCCCCCCCCCCCGGCGCGGCCCAGGGGGGGCCGTGCCCACAGGCTGCCTGGAGCCCCTGTGGGCCCCCCCGGCTGTACTTTGGCCGCACGGTAGCTCCTGGAACGCTGATTTTTTATATATTTTTTTCTGGATTTTTCCTGGCAGTTATCGTAATGTGAAAACCTGGAATACAAAAATAGCCGAAAACAGAAACTGGCACCGGGGTGCACTGGATTAGTTGGTTAGTCCAAATATGATCAAAAGTGTATGGAAGTGTATGAATATCATAGCAATATCACCCAAAAGTGGCATGGAGCAAGCATAAATTATAGATACGTTTTGGACGTATCAAGGATCCGGCACAAAGCGCCCCGGCCGGGGAGGACGCCGCGGCAAGGCCAAGCAGCGGCAAGGAGACAGACCTCCCCGCGTCCGCGACAAGGATGAAGATGACGACGACGACGAAGACATGGATGATGTTGAACCAGTGAGCAGGAGTTCCAGAAAGCCACAGAGGTCTTGTGCGTTGACGGCGGTGCTTCTCTGCATACTTCACACCGCCAACTCAAGCAGTGGGTGCGGGAAGTCAATGCGGCAGAACCACCTGTCGAATCACGCAAGCTTCTGAAATGGTCCAGCATGCCTATCATCTTTGATATTGAGGACCACCCTGATCACACAACTGCGGTCGGGTGCTTGCCGATGTTGGTTTCACCAACTATCCGCACCCTCAAGGTCACTAAGATGCTAGTTGACGGCGGGGCCGGCTTGAACCTGATCTCCTCCGCTGTACTCCAGAAACTCCAGATCCCTGACAGCGAGCTCGAAGAGACCGGCACATTCCAAGGAATCAACCCGGGAAGGAGCAAGCCGAAGGGGAAGATCACGTTGCCAGTGACGTTTGGCGGCGAGCTGAACATCAGGACTGAGAGGGTCACTTTTGACGTTGCTGATTTTCCATTGCCTTACAATGGGATACTTGGCCGTCCAGCACTCGCCAAGTTCATGGCAGCCTCTCACTACGCATATAACATGCTGAAGATGCGAGGCCCGATAAGCGTCATCTCTGTCCCTGGCGACAAGAAGGATGCTCTTATCTGCGCCGACAAGATCTACCGGGAAGCAGCAGCCGCAACAGATCTCAAGACACTTGCCGCTGAAGCGAAGAAGACCAAGTCCGGCAAGAGCTCTGATGCCCACTCCGGCAAGCGCACCTCTTCGGAGTGCTGCGCTACCGCCGAGGACGCACCATCGAGCTCCACCGGCAAGTGTAAGAAGACGATGGCAGCTTCGCCAGAGACCAAGAAGGTGTCCGCCAAGGAGGACGGCACTGGTGGTACCTTCACCATCAGTGCCACACTTGACCCTAAATAGGAAAGCGCGCTCATTGCTTTCCTGTGGGCGAACGTCGACGTGTTTGCGTGGCAACCGTCTGACATCCCCGGTGTTCCCAGGAAAGTAATCGAGCACCATCTTGCTGTCTGTCCTCACGCACGGCCTGTCAAGCAGAAAGTCAGGAAACAAGCGGTGGAGCGCCAAGAATTCATCGCAGAAGAAATCAAGAAGTTGGAAGCAGCAGGCCTTGTCAGGGGAGTGCTCCATCCTACGTGGTTGGCCAATCCTGTAGTCGTGCACAAGGCAAACGGGAAATGGAGGCTTTGTATCGACTTCACCGATGTCAATAAAGCTTGTCCCAAAGACCCATTTCCCTTGCCGCGCATTGACCAGATTGTTGACTCCATGGCCGGATGTGACTTGCTTTCATTTCTTGACGCATACTCAGGATACCATCAGATCTTCATGGCAGAAGAGGATGAGGAGAAGACCACATTCATCACTCCATGTGGCACGTACTGTTTCATACGGATGCCTTTCGGTTTGAAGAATGCTGGTTCGACATTTGCAAGAGTAGTCCATACAGCTTTTGAGCCACAGATTCACAGAAATGTGGAAGCCTACATGGATGACATAGTGGTCAAGAGCAAAGACAGGGCAACTCTGATTCAAGATTTAGACGAGACCTTTGCAAACCTGCGCAAGATCAACCTCAAGCTTAACCCCGAGAAGTGTGTGTTTGGAGTCCCTTCCGGCAAGCTTCTCGGGTTTTTCGTGTCTCAGCGGGGAATTGAAGCCAATCCCGACACGCGCGTCAAGGATGTACGAAGACTTGCCGGTTGCGTGGCTGCTCTCAGCAGGTTTATCTCTAAGTCTGCTGAGCGCGCCCTGCCATTTTTCAAAATATTGAAAAAGGCAGGTCCAATGAAATGGACTCCGGAAGCGGAGGCCGCGCTGCAAGACTTGAAGAGATACCTGTCCTCCACTCCAATACTTGTCGCACCTAAGCCACAAGAGAAGTTGCTGCTGTATATAGCGGCAACCAATCAAGTGGTTAGTGCTGCGTTAGTAGCGGAGAGGGAGGCTGACGATGAGCCAGCAACCGCGGCAAGCGCATCCAGCGACAAGCAAGGGGCTTCCCCGACAAGCTCTGGTCCCGACAAAGATGGATCTGCGCAGGCGCAAGAGGAGATACAAAAGAAAATGGTGCAGCGCCCAGTTTACTTTGTCAGTTCCCTTCTGGAGGGGGCTAGGTCAAGGTACTCTGGTGTGCAGAAATTGCTTTTCGGCCTTCTTATGGCCTCGAGAAAGCTGCGCCATAATTCCAAGCACATGAGATAACAGTTGTCACTCGCTTTCCGCTGAAGAGGATACTGCAGAATCCAGAAGCAACAAGCAGGATTGTTGAGTGGGCGCTGGAACTGTCAAGCTTTGGCCTCAAGTTTGAGAGCACTTCAACTATCCAAAGCAGAGCATTGGCAGAATTCATAGCAGAGTGGACGCCAACACCAGACGAAGAAACTCCAGAAACGAGCATCCCCGTCAAGGAAGCAAGCAAAGAGTGGCTGATGTACTTTGATGGTGCCTTCTCGCTGCAAGGCGCCGGTGCTGGCGTGCTGCTTGTCGCACCCACCGGAGAGCACCTCAAGTACGTAGTCCAGATGCACTTTCCCAAGGAGCAAGCAACAAACAATACTACAGAGTATGAAGGTTTGCTTGCCGGTCTCAGGATCGCGGCAGACCTTGGGATCAAGAAGCTCATTGTAAGGGGTGACTCACAGCTTGTCGTCCGCCAAGTGAACAAGAATTATCAGAGTCCGTTGATGGAAGCTTACGTTGATGAAGTGAGAAAGCTTGAAGAGCACTTTGACGGCCTACAGATGGAGCACGTTCCAAGAGCTCAGAACGACATCGCCGATGGCCTGTCAAAGTGCGCCGCACTTAAGTTACCTGTGGAACCAGGGATCTTTGTGCTCAAGCTGACTCAACCGTCCGTAACACCATCAACTGGACAGAGCAAGAAGAGGAAGTTGATTTCTGGTGACTATTTTCCGGCAGAGCTTCCCGAAGCCGCCGCCAAGAAGGTCCCCAAGATCAACACCAAGAATGCTGAGGAGCAGTCTGCTCCGGCAAGCCCTAGGGCTTGTTCCGTTGAAGCAAACGCTCCCGACAAGTTTTGCTCCGGCAAGCTTGCCGGGGAACATCAAGCTCCGGCTGAGCCGCAGGTTCTCGCCGTAGAAGCGGATGTTCCCGCAGCAGCAGATGTGCCTTTAGTCCTTGTTGTCGAGCCACAGGCTCCAGCATGGGCACAGCAGATTGTCCGTTTCCTTCAGACAGGAGAACTTCCCGAAGAGCAAGAAGAAGCGGAAAGAGTAGCACGGTAGTCAAGTATGTACCAGTTTGTCGACAACACACTGTACAGAAGAAGACTCAACGGTGTGAAATTGAAGTGTATTCACCGGGAAGATGGACAAAAGCTGTTGGCAGAGATACATGGAGGCATATGTGGTCACCACATTGGCGCAAGAGCACTCGCCGGCAAAGCAGTCCGGCAAGGTTTCTTTTGGCCGACAGCCCTCCAGGATGCAACTGCACAAGTAACCAAGTGTGAAGCGTGCCAGTTCCATTCTAAGCAGATACACCAGCCAGCTCAAGCTCTCCAGACGATCCCTTTATCCTGGCCATTTTCGGTCTGGGGGCTCGACATCCTCGGCCCCTTTCCCCGCGCGGCCGGGGGCTTTGAGTACTTGTACGTTGCAATCGACAAGTTCACAAAGTGGCCGGAAGTGGAACCAGTGAGGAAGGTGACCGCACAGTCAGCAGTCAAGTTCTTCAGGTCGATTGTTTGCCGCTTCGGGATCCCTAACAGGATCATCACCGACAACGGTACGCAATTCACGAGCCGCACCTTCATGCAGTACGTCCAAGATCTTGGCGCCAAGGTCTGCTTCGCTTCTGTTGCTCACCCGAGAAGCAACGGTCAAGCGGAGAGGGCAAATGCTGAAGTGCTGCGTGGCCTCAAGACCAGAACTTTCGACAGGCTGCACAAGTGCGGAAGAAACTGGATCGAGGAGCTGCCGGTGGTTCTTTGGTCGATCAGGACGACGCCAAATCGAGCCACTGGACAGACACCTTTCGCTCTAGTCTATGGAGCAGAGGCAGTTCTCCCCACGGAACTCGTATACGGGTCACCTCGAGTGCTCGCTTATGATGAGCTTGAGCAAGAGCAGCTGCGACAAGATGACGCGCTGCTCCTTGAGGAAGACCGTCTTCAGGCTGCTGTACGAGCTGCTCGCTACTAGCAAGCTTTGCGCCGCTACCATAGCCGCAAAGTTAACGCCAGAAGTCTCGAGGAAGGCGACCTTGTTCTTCGGCGCGTTCAGTCCGCCAAGAATACCAACAAGTTGACGCCGAAGTGGGAAGGCCCTTACCGGGTGAAACGAGTCACTAGGCCTGGCGCTGTCCGCCTTGAGACCGAAGATGGCTTTCCAGTGAGCAACTCCTAGAACATCGAGCATCTTCGTAAGTTTTACCCGTAAGGCGCGGTTGCCGGAACCCGTTCCGGCAACCACCTTTTGTACAAGTCTTGCCGCTGTTGCATGTAATCCTTTGTACAAAGCCGGGCGCAGACCCCGTGCATAAGTAAAGTTCATGTGCTCCGCACATCTTGTCAATTCCATGCTTTATATTCTTTTTGCATGTGTTATCTGATACTTTGTGCAGCACCTACCCCCGGTAAGCCATAACGAGCCGTAAGGCTCCATATCTTTGTTTTCTCTTCTTTCTTTTTCTCAAGGAAAAGAAGGTTCCCTCGCCCACAAGTTTGCCGGGGGGGAAGGAGAAGATAATGGTGTGGACCAGGCGTCGTTCAAGAAAGTTTCGCCTTGCCGGGAAGCAAACAACAGAAAAGCTAAGTTGCCAAAGCTTGAGCAATCAGATTTTTAAATTTTTAAGTTATCTTCCTTGAACGACCGCACTTTGTATGGAAAACCTGTGTGCGAAGGAACCAACTCGTAGCTAGTTGCGCCCTTAGCTTTGTTTCGAGCTCGCTCAACAACTTTGTTTCGAGTCCGCCCAACAACTTTGTTTCGAGTTCGCTCAACAACTTAAGTGAGCTGCGACTAGTTGCGACAAGGTTTCTTGTCGGTAACGGCACCGCCAGCAGGCTGCTGACGTTCCGCACTCAGCGCTGGCGGCTAAGGTGCCTGCGCCGGCAAGTTCCCTAAAAGCGTAGGGCAAAAACATACAAAGGAAGGAGTCAAGTAAAGGAAATAACATTGCAATCACTACCCAAAATAGAGTTATATTACAAGATAGCTTGTCGCAGCTCTAACAGATTGTTCTCGTAACATGACAAGCAGTGACAAGAAAGAAGAAAACGGGCGGCCTAATCTGCGCGATCGCCCTCAACCCTCTTGATCCCGCTCACCTCGTCCACAATGGGTGCGGCAAGGGCCTTGAGCGCCTCTAGATCAGCATCCTGCGGCAGGGACTTGAGGACGTTGGTGAGGTTGAGGCCCGGATTGCGGAAGGCCACCTTCACCAGCACCTTTTGAAGAGCTCCCGCGCAGAGCTTGCGCGACTCGTCGGCCAGCTGCTTTGGGATCCTCTCCCGGAGTCGCTGGAGAGCCGTCGCCACGCCTTTGAAGAACAGGGTGAGCTTGGCGCTGGGGTGGAGGTTCTCATCGGAGGAATACCCGAGATACTCCGTCCCCAGCTGCGCCAGCTCCCTGTCGATATCTGCGGCAGCATTGACGAGACCCTCCGTCCAGTGCTCCACAGTCTCCCTGAAGGTGTTCTGGACGACCGCAGCACTCGCCAGCAGCGCCTTCTTGGCCTTGATCTCCTCCTTCAAGGCCGCCTCCCGCTCCTTGGCGCCGTCCAGCGTCTTGGTCAAAGTGGTCAGCTTCAACTCAAGATCCGCGTTGGAGTCCTTGGCGGCGGCAAGCTCCTTGCCCTTTTCGACGAGGCGAACCTGTAGCTCCGAGTTGCTGTGGGCGTCCTTCTCCCGCTCATGCTTGAGCGCGGCGATCTCTTCACCTCTCGCCTTGAGATCGGCCTCGAGCTGCGCCACCTTCATCTCCAACTCCTTCTTGGCGACCTCGGCAGCTGCGGCAGCGTCCTCTGCTTGCTTGACGGCTCCGCCAAGTGATCGTTCGCGCACGGCAAGCTCCTCCTCGTGGCTGTCGAGGTTGATCTTCTGCTGCGCCAGTTCGCCCTCCTGCGCAGACAGCTTCTCAGCGGCAAGCCGTTGTTGCTCTTCGACGTGAGCCTTCCCGAGGAAGAAGGCCTGCTGCTCCTCGGCAAGTCGCTCACGCTCCTCTGCCAGGGACGGGAGATCTGCCTGGTTAATACCCCGGAGCTCCTCCGCGTGCTTCTCAATGTCTGCTCCCGCCTTCGCGACAAGTGCCTCGCGGGACTCCAGCTTGGCTTGGCGAGCGCGGTAGAGCGACAACAGCTTCCGCAGCAGCCGCTCCTCCTCAGGCTCGCCGCTGCTGCTGCTTGGTGCGTCGACCAGCGTCAGCCCAGCGGAGGCGAGCACCTCTCCGTCAAAGATTTCTCCCTTGACCGGCGCCCTGGAGCTTGACAACCAGGGGAGTTTGATGAAGACGCCTGGCTGGGGCTCTTCGGAGCCTGGCGCTGCAGCAGCGGCGGAGGGGTCGGCGGTCGGTGTAGCGCCTGGCGCTCCTGCGGCCTCAGGGCCATCAGTGCGATCACCAGACCCCTCGCCAGCTGCTACGGCGGCAGCCTTGGCGGCCTCGTCGCCGGCGGGATCGTCAGCACCGGCCGCTTCTTCGGTGGCAGCGGCGTCGCCGGTGTTGCCGCGCGTATTCTCCTCGCCAGCGGCCTCCGTCTCCATCGGCTCCGCAGCAGATGGGTCTGACGGCAGGAAAGGGGAGAAAAACAGTCAAGCAAATATCCAAAAAGAAGATCAAAAGAAGAAGGATCCAAGGGAAGATGTCAAGCGAGAGGATTACCTGCGCGAGCCGGCTCCTCAACAGAGTCCCTTGCCGGAGGACTCTCCCTTGCCGGTGAACCCCCCCTCGCCGGAGAACTCTCCCTTGCCGGAGAACTCTCCCTTGGCAGCGTGGATGGCTTGTCGGGGGCGGCCTCTGGTTCCCTTGGCGGCGTAGTTGAAGCAGATGTCACTTCGGGGGCGGTCTTCGGGCGCTCCTGGTGTGGCTGCTCTGCTCCTACACAAATCAACGAATAAACGTCAGCAAAGAAAGAACACCCACGCGCGCCTAACAGCGGAAAGTGAACCATACACTTACGCTGGGGGCTGCGCTGGGGGCTGCTCTGAAGATTACTTGCCGGGTCCGGCAAGGTGGTCTCGGCGGGTTTGTCCTCGACGATGATCACCTCCTTTCTCCTCGCCGGGACTTTGGCTCTCTTTGCCGCTCTCTGGGCCAGAGTCCTGAAAAGGGATGAGTTCGGAGTAAGGCAAAAGAGATACAAGACAAAACAGCAAGAATTGAAGAAATACAAGTACAACAAGAATCTTACTCTTCTTCTTCCTCGTCGGAGCTGAGCGCGGAGAAGTCGAGGTCCGGCTCACGTCCAGCGCGAGGAGGTGGAGGAGTAGGCTCCCTTGGCCGCTTGGCGGGAGCAGTGGTGGTGGTCTGAAATGACCCCGCTCCGGCTGCCGCCGTGGCGTGAGGAGTGGCAGGAGCAGAAGCGGTGGTCCGGGAGGACCCCGCTCCAGTTGCTGCATCAGCGCGAGGTGCCCCCGCGGCAACAGTGCTTGCCGCGATGGAGCATGTCGCGCGGCGCGGCTGCTGTCGACTCGTCTGCCGCTCCGTTACGTCCCCGGCCTTGCGGAGACGCCTTCTTGGTGGAGCTGGGGGCTCTGCTAGCGGCGAGCTGCCTGAAGAGGAGGAGGAGGAGTCGATCTCCAACGAGCCGCTCGTATCCTCGGCGGGCTCGCTCGACTCGACGCCCTGCCCGGCGGGCTCGCTCGACTCAGCGTCGTGCCCGGCAAGCTCTCCCTCGCCAACAAATTCCCCTCGCTCGGCAAGGCTTGCCGCCTTTGCTGCCTCTGCCTCCTCAACGGTGAATCCAAACTCGCCCGCGGCTGCGGCTGCCGCCGCCTCTTCCAGCCTAGTGGCGATGTACGCCATCTCCTTATCAGTGGTGTCGCGGGTGAGGCCTTTCTTCTCGTCGGAATGAATCAGCACTTCTTCCAAGCCGTCAAAGAACTCCTGCACGGCGTCATCCGCAGGCTCTTGCCAAGTTGGGTCAATCCCATGAGAGTCGCACAGCGGCATCATTGCGCGAATGCGGCTGAGCGCAGAGTTGTTGCACAGCGGAACGACGCCCTGCGGCAACCTGAATACTTCGGGATGATCAGGGTCGTACTTGAACAGCTCCTGTAGCATCCCGTTAAGCTCCATAACAGTGAAGTTGAAGTTGAGGCCCGGATGCAGCCTCATGATATCCGCCGCATTCTCGAACTCCCAGGCGGGCCTCTTCCTCTCCTGCAGGGGGGCGATGCGGCGGCGAAGGAAATCGGCGCCAACTGCGCCTACAGTGAGCCCGACAAGCCTGAGGCGTTGGATCTGGGTGACGGCGATCTTCAGCCTACCGTCCTCCGGGGCCAAGTCGCTCCAATCATTGCCGCGTACTAGTGGGGCTTGGCGCCGGGCGGTAAATGGCTGCGGGTTCTCCTCGACAATCCAGCACCAGCGTGCTCTCCATTCCTCCCATTTGCTGCGGAGCTCTCCCTCTAGATAAGCTTCCTTCTTGTGGGCCCTCGAGATCCAGGAGACTCCGCCAGATAAAGGCTCTCCTCTCTCAACTTGGGGCGTAAAGAAGTGGCGGAAAAGGACTACATTGGGATGGACTCCGACAAAGTTTTCGCAGAGATGTGCGAAAACTGCCATGGTCAGAACGGCATTGGGGGTGAAATCAAGGAGGTGGAACCCGTAGGTGTTCATAATGTCGCAGAAGAATTCAGAGAAAGGCGGGCAGAGCCCGCAGTAGAAGAACAAGGCGAAGAAAGGGTATCCATTCAGAGCCATTTTACAAGCGACGGCTGGGAGTACCTTGGTGCACGGATGCGCCCGCGTCTCCCCCGACCAGAAGAGGTAATAGTACTCCCTCAGCTCCTTCGCGGCAAGCTTGGGGGGGGGGGAGATTGCCCGCTCCTTCCGCAGCGCCGCGAGCCGCTGCGCCTCGGCCGACTTCACGACCTTCCCCTTCTCGCCTTTCGGAGCCATGGCGGAAGCGGTGAGAGAGGTCGACGGCGCTGGTGGTGCTGGTGGCGATGGGGGGCGGAGCGCTGCTCTCTTTCAAGCTTTGGGAAGAAAGGGAGCGGCGGAGGTTTTCGAGGTTGGAGTAGCAACGGGCGGATGGGTGAACTGCCCCTGTTTCCCCTGCTTATAAGGAGGGAGGGGGCGGACGTTCCGCCTTTCTGATTAAAGAAACCACCCACGATCTCTCCCACGATGCCACAATCAACGCGTGCCGTTCGGGGAGGGCGCGGTGGATACGGAGAAAGATACTGCGTGACCCAGGCCGCGCGTGCCCTGTTTTGGGCCTGGCCCAACAGCGCTCGGCACCGTGTGTGGCCCAGGCCCAGGGGCTCCTGTCGGTGCACTAGAGTAGGGGTACCCTAGTATCCCGAACTTGTGCACGGGCAGTCGCAGCGCCCCGCGGCAAGGCTTGCCGGGTGGCCGCCAAAGTCCTCCGTGGTTCCTTTGGAGCCATTCAAGAACAAAGTATTCAAGCCAAGGAGACAAGGCCCCGGCAAGAGGAGCTTGCCGGGAAGGCCACTCAAGGCACAAGACCCCGGCGAGAGGAGCTTGCCGGCAGGACCAACCAAGGCTTCTCAAGGAACTTGCCGTGACGCGCCACGCGTCCCGGCAAGGCCCGGTGAGCGACAAGCTCTCGGACGCGACAAGACAACGACCGCGGCAAGGTGCTTGCCGCGGCAAGCTACCACTCTGTACCTGCGCTCCAGCAAATCCGCCAACGTGTCGCTCTGGGACCCTTCCAGGCGTACGTGGTGGGAGGCTGTGCAGCCAGAGGTGCGCGGTGGCAAGCGGCGCTGACAAGATCGCCATCGTGGTGAACGGTGGCGTCCCTGGCAGTCCCTTTTTGCACTGTTTGGGCGACACAGACGGGCATTTAATGCTCTTGTCCCCTGCCGTCAGGGTTAGGTATGGAACACTGTACAGGTAGTTGTACCAACTACAACACCTTTCCATTTTTGCTCTCATCTGTGTTGCCACCTGTCGGTGACCCCTTGAGCATATAAAAGGAGGCCCTTGGGCAACGTAGAGGGGGGTTCGAAGCCAGAGAACTCTCACGCTCGGTCTCGTTAGCTGCTAGAGTATACTGTAGCTCTCAGCGCTCCCGAGCAAGAACTCAATACAAACCACAAAGCAGGAGTAGGGTTTTACGCATCCGTGCGGCCCGAACCTGGGTAAACTGCTCGTGTGCTTTGCCTCGATCTGCTCTTCGTGCGATCTCCGCCCCCGCCGAATCGAAAGGGACTCGGCCCGCCGGTCCCATAGGTGTTCGTGGATCAGTTTCCCCGACAAATATCTTTTTGTAAGAGATTAGTCAGAGGCCTGGAGATTTTGGAGAAGTCCTTTATGAACCTCCTATAGAACCCGGCATGACCAAGGAAACTTTGTATACCTTTGATGTCCTTGGGGCATGGCATTTTTCAATAGCATCCACTTTAGCTTTGTCAACTTCAATACCTCTTTCAGAAATTTTATGTCCCAAGACAACGCCTTCATTAACCATAAAGTGGAACTTCTCCCAATTCAATACAAGATTAGTGTCTTCACATCTGTGCAAAAATCGATCAAGGTTGTTTAAGCAATCATCGAAGGAAGTTCCGTAAACAGAAAAATCATCCATAAAAACCTCAACAATCTTTTCACAAAAATCAGAGAATATAGCCATCATGCATCTTTGAAAGGTAGCACGTGCATTACATAAACCAAAAGGCATACATCTATAAGCAAAGGTACCGAAAGGACAAGTAAAGATGGTCTTTTCTTGATCCCCTTTTGACACAGGTATTTGAGAGAAACCAGAATAACCATCTAGAAAGCAAAAGTGAGTTTGTTTGGATATCCTTTCTAGCATTTGATCAATAAAAGGCAAAGGGTAATGATCTTTCTTAGTAGCTTTTTTTAACTTACGAAAATCAATTACCATCCTATAACCTGTAACTATTCTTTGCGGGATCAATTCATCTTTACCATTAGGAATGACAGTCATACCTCTCCCTTCTTAGGGACACAATGGATAGGACTTACCCACTGGCTATCAGCATCTGGAAAAATAATACCTGCCTCTAGAAGCTTTAGTATTTCCCTCCTTACCACTTCTTTCATCTTAGGATTTAACCGTCGCTGATGATCAATAACCGGTTTAGCATTTTCTTCCAATTTTATCTTGTGTTGGCACAAGGTGGGACTAATGCCCTTAAGATCATCCAGAGTATATCCAATAGCAGCACGATGCTTCTTTAGAGTTTTCAATATATATTTTTCTTCCTGCTCTGAAAGGTTAGCACTAATAATAACAGGATATATCTTTTTTCATCAAGATAAACATAGTTAATATTATCAGGTAAAGGTTTAAGTTCAAACACGGGATCACCCTTGGATGGAGCGGGATCCCCTAGGATTTCAACATGCAAGTTGTTTTTCAATACAGGTCCCTGATTAAAGAATATTTCATCTATTTCCCTTCTCTCATTCATATGCATATCATTTTCATGATCTCGCAAGTATTGTTCTAAAGGATCATTAGGAGGCACATCAATAGAAGCAAGACCAATAATTTCATCCTCACTAGGTAGTTCTTTATCAAGGGTGTAACACTCCAAGTTTTTGGTTTTTGTTTTCCTTCCAAACTTTTGGTCTTTTGGAAGGGGGTTATTTGATCTTCTCTTGAAAACCCATCTAAAATCTTTTCTGACCAAAGTTTGTGTGTTCTTCTCAAGCTTGATTTTTGGTCTTGAAGGTTTTCTTCTTGTGTTAGCTCAAACACAAGTTGATTTTCAAAGGGGTTTGTTTGACTCTTTTCCCTTCTTGATTAACCATCATAGGGATAACCTTGGGCTTGTCTTCCTCTCCAACTTTCCTCTTGCCATGATACCCAATAAAAATATTTCTCTCCAAGACCTTCTCTTCACCTTAGGTCAAGTCTCTCATCAATTCCAGTGAGTTTCAAACTTGTTGGAATTTTTCTTCTAATTATTTTGCTCCAAAAACAATTTCTATCCATTAAAATGAACTATGGTTATTTACAAAGGAACCACCATGTCCACCTTGATATTTGTTTCCAAACTAACTTCCCTGGATAGTCCTTAGTACCCACAACCTAGATCCATCTTGTTTCACTGGTCCACAGTTCAAAATTTTCAAATTTCACCTGCTGCAAGTTTGGACCAGATTTGCAAATTTTGGTGAAATTCATATTTTCCTTCTTCCAAAAATTCTGTGAAAACTCAGGCAGCCTCTAGATGCATCAAAAGACCACTCCACCAAATATCAGCTCCAGCAATATTTTCCACATGCCAATATCATTTCGTCAAATACCTGGCGTGCACTGTTTCTGTCAGTTTCAGAAAACGTTAACTGAACTTTGCACGCGACAGTGTAGTTTGTCAGTTTTGTCAGTCAGCTTCGTCAATCTCACCAGTGCCACTTTGGCTCGATGCTACACTGCACCTCCTTCTTATCCAGAGCGCCGCACGCGTGCTTGGCTGCTTCTTGGCGTCGGTGGTGCCCTGGCCCGCCCACGCCGGCGTCTTCCGCGGCGGCAGAGCCACCCGTGGCGGCCGACAGGAGGCACACTGCGGCACAACGCCGTTTGGCACCGCCCAAGCCACCCGGGAGCTCCGCGTGGCCTTCTCCCTCGCCAGCGCACGCCTGCAGCACCGTCGCCGTGGCCTGGCATGCACAGGGCGCGCCTTTGCCGCCGACATGCCGCACGGCCGTTCCGTCGAGGGCAGACCGTAACCGCCCCTCCCTTGCTGAGTTAGGCACTGAAATGGAACCCGTGCACCTCCTAGTCGATGCTCAAGCTCCTAAATCAACCATCCAGCCACAACGCCGCCGTAATCGCTCGTCGGACTTATCCCATTCTCGGCAACCGCCTCGGGCCGGCTATATATAGCGCCTCCGAGCTCACTCTCGAGCCCGCACACCTCCACCACCTCAGTATACCACGCCTAGCCTCTGGAAGAGCCTCGAGGGGCCCTTCCTCCTCAACTCCGGCCAACTCCGTCCGCCTCGGGCTCCAGCAACGTTCTCTCTGGTGAGAACTCCTCCGCCGCCCTGGACTCGAGCGTAGACTCCTGGCACCTACTTGAGTCTAACCCCCACTCCAATTTGACCCCAGAAGCTCTCTCCGACAAGGCCCACGACCACCCGAACCGCCGTCCGTCGGAGATAGGGTCGCCGTCGACGTGGGGCTCGCCGACGCTCAACTCCACCACCCACCGACGCGGAAGAACACCAGGGACCCGTAGGTACCACTCCCTCCCCCTACCTCGCCGTGGATCGGCGCCGGCGACCACCGCAGCCTTCTGGCGCCGGCGCGGCTCTGTTTCAGCTTTTAAACTCGACGAGTGGGACCCCCTCGTCAGCCTCTCGTTTCCCTCCGAAACGTTTTTCTGGAAAGCGCCTTCGGGCAAAGTACGTCTTCCTATTCAGCTGGCGTTCTGCGTACCGGTTCGCTTTTCTGTTTTCTATTCTAGCCCCTGGAAACTTTCTGTTTCATTACAGTTGAGTCCCTGGACAGAAACTCTAATATCTTTTTAACTAAAGATGATTTTGAGTTGATTCTTTTTCTGTCCTCTCTAGTTTTCTGTCTAGTTTTTTGTCATGTTTATTTGAAAATTATTGGAGCAACTTTCTTTGCACGCGCGGTATTTATGTTAGTATTCATTTTGTTTGAATACGTAGATACCAAAGGACGTGACGGAGCCGCGAACCTCACCGAGTTAGACTCCGACTATTCCGAACCAGGCAAACATGTTTGAACCTTTGATATGATGAGTGTGTTGCATGTTTGCTCGAGTAGTTCTTTCCATAGCATGGACATACAAGCATTTGTGATGATTATATTCTCATGCAAGCAAGCTTCGGGTGAGCCTCGAATGATGACGGTTGAACCACCTCGATCATGTGGTGACATGATGGGTTGGGTACTGGTATTGTTGGAGCATGCCAGTGAGTGGTTAACTTTAGTATCAACGTGGATCAAGACGCGGTCCCGTTCGTCTCCTTTTTGGTACTGTCATATGCCGCCTGTTAAGATTATGGTCTAGTCGGTTGCAAACCACTTTCCGTGTACACACCATGTAGAGGGGCCGGGATGAGGGTTCTATGGCCCTGGATTAAAGCCCGTCATCCGGTCAGGGGGCATGGTTGTTTCCGGTTGGGACCGAGAGGGGGGCACCCCTTAGAGCACGCATATATAAATTTGATCCCATGCTATTCGAGGTTGTAGCCTCCCTGTCTTAAAGTTTTTTGTGAATGTTGTCACGGGTGATTCCGGATAGCATGATGTGAAATGGGTGTGTACTGGTCAGTTGTGTTTCTACTAAAACACCATAGACGGAACTAGTCCTTTGTGGCTAGTGGAATTCGTTGGCTGTGATTTAATAGTACAAGCTCTGCAGAGTCAAATCTTCCGAGTAGCCATGTTTATGGCCTAGAGTCAATCTTCGTGTCAACCCCGGTGTCCGTCTTTAGTAATTCTATGATAGTAACAAGAGTGGTGATTCGTGTCAAGTTCATTTTGGTAGATGAACTAATCAGTTACCCCTGTACTGATTTACCTCCTGAAGTATTTTACCGTTATACCATTGTTGTTATAAGCCCTTTATGTGATGTCGCTCAGATGTCCGACTGTGGCATTCTTGTTATTTATTTTCATTATAAGCCCTTTATGTGATGTCACACAGATGTCCGACTGTGGCATTCTTGTTATTTATCTTCTTTATAAGCCCTTTATATGATGTCGCTCAGACGTCCGACTGTGGCATTGTTGTCATTTATCTTCTTTATAAGCCCTTTATGTGACGTCGCTCAGACGTCCGACTGTGGCATTCTTGTTATTTAGTTTCATTATAAGCCCTTTATGTGATGTCGCACGGACTTCCGACTGTGGCATTCTTGTCATTTATTTTCTTAATAAGCCCTTTATGTGACGTCGCTCAGACGTCCGACTGTGGCATGTTCTTATTTATTTTCCTCACGAGGCGTCACCCAGACACTCGTTTGGTTTTCATTTATGTATCTTATGGATTTCGGGAGGACTACCGCCCGACTTCTATTTTTACTTACAACACAGAAATTTTGTTATTCGGATACATATTGCTAGAATACTCACATGCATCATGTTTGCATTTATTATATCTTATGTCCGAACTGTCTTGCCAGTACATTCAAAGTACTCACTTGGCTTGTTGATTTGGCCAGATGTTGACGAAGGCGATCTCATGGATGAAGAGTTCGATAGCGAGTCCGACGTCTAGTGGAGTCCCAGTCAGTCTTTTGCGATCCTGGAGTTGATCACTGTTATATAACCACTTCCGCCAACCACCAAATAAATTCATCGGGTCTCACTCCAACACTCGATGAATTGTAAGATATTGGAGTCACATCGCCCACTACACTGTGACATATCCACCACCTTTTTTATTACGAGTTAGTAGTATGCCACCCTACCATTGTGTCATATCCGCCCTTATGTATTGTATCGGCGTGCTTGTAATTAATTGTTGAGCAACCTCAGCTCAACCTTGTATAATATTCAGTACTCTGGAATTCTGTATCAAGGAATTGTTTATCAGCAAGAAGTATTCTTCTGTGCTGGTTCGATAAAAAAAGTCGGTCTCTCAGTAATTATTTTACTGAAAAACCGGTTATGACAACCTTGGTAACAGAGCCAGGCTGACTGTAGGAAGCCACTAGGTGCGATCGCTAATCGGTTATTAGCGTAATAAATGCTATTCAGCATTTTTGCATCTGTAGCAATTTTCTGTTAGTCATCATAAATTTATGACTTGACTATTCGAAATTTTTGTCGACTTTTGTAGATGGCCAGCGGTGACTACGATTCACAAGTGTTCGCCAACATTCCTGAGGGGTTTATCAAGCTCCTCTTCGCCATCACCAAGGTCGCGATCGGGTCATCAACCCGTCCAGAGTTTACACTCTACCGTCGCAAGCTCAGCGACAGTGTGTCGATGCACCAGGCCGTGGTGCAATTCAAAGGGGGGCGTTCTGAAGCGCGCCACCTCCGATTTGTGGGCAGGGCCATGCCTACGGAGAGGCATGCCATGCAATTGGCTGCCCATGAGGCGATAGCTCGTCTCCGGGATATTCTTCCTTCAATGAAGACTCGTCGTTACCGTTACCTCCCATGCCACATGCCCTACACGTGCCACTACGCGTTTGCCTGCGCAAATGGGGAACGTGATGAAGCCATCGAATCAATGGTTGAGTACCTCAAGGCTCTTGAGGCAGCCTTTGATAACCTTGTGGACGACTTGGTGGCTGCTCGTATGGACTTGGTCCAGAGTGGCTCCGCCAACAGGAGGGAGCTACTCCATACTCCGCCACCATTGACTTTTGTCTCGTCCTCCGCATCTTATGCACCTTCCATCTTAGCCACCGCTCGCCGTCTGCCTACCACTGAGGAGTTTGACCAGGTCATTGCTCCTACCCCAGCCAGAGCTGCGCCACCTGCCGCACCCGCATCAACACCTCGTACCAGTACTCCACGCCTGGAGCCTATTAGTGAGGAGGAAGTTGAGTCTCCATCACCACTGGGCCTTACCCTTGGCATGCCGAGGGAAGTCTTCAACATCTTCGACTAGTGCGCCTGTCCGCGATGCGTTATGCTCGCCTGTATGATATGTGTGATATGTAAAATAGGTTGATGGGGAGTAGTCTGTTTGCGTATCATGTAGGAACTTGGAGAAGTGCACTAGCATAAATAACATGTCAGGAATGTGTACGCGCATCCTGAGTGACGTATGTATAATTACGACTCGCGTGTAAGATATGTACTAAGCGGTCCTTCTCCGTGTGCAATCAAGCTTTTATTTTGAAAATCTTTGGAGCTCGTGTTTTTGTTGCTTTTGCAAATCTTGGTTTATTCTTGCCGCTCAGTTCTTCTCATGATTTCTGCAATAATACCCCAGAGTGAGAAATGACTCGTCCCTGGACGCGTTCCATGCCAAGTCCGCCAGAGGAAAATTATGGCACACAGACAGGTAACAATTTCACACAGGGGCATTCAAGTCAGCAGGGCAGCGAAACAACATTTTCTCAAGTTTGCCGTCTTTACGAGCAAAGTCAGCAGCAACATCAGGAAATGATGAACCATGTCATTAACATGGGAAATCACTGGGAGCCATACCAGCAGCATTCAAAATTATCTGAATTACAGAAGACACGTCCGCCAACATTTTCTCACACAGACAGACCTCTTGAGGCCGATGATTGGCTTCGAGATATTGAAAGAAAATTAATTGTGGCACAGTGCTCAGACCGTGAAAAGGTACTTTACGCACCACATTACCTTACTGGAGCAGCCGCGTCATGGTGGGAGAATTTTCTGCATATGCACCCCAACGAAAATGATATCACCTGGGAAGATTTTAAGGAAGGTTTTCGTGGGGCGCACATCCCTAGAAGCATTATGAAGATCAAGAAAAGAGAGTTTGATGACCTCAAGCAAAGGGGCATGACTATAACTGAGTACAACAGCCAGTTTACTCAATTATCCCGTTATGCCAACGAAGAGCGTATGACTGAAAATAAGAAGATGGAAAAATTCCTGGATGGTCTGGCACCAACACTTAAATGCCAGTTAGTCGTACACACATTTCCAGATTTCAAGACACTGGTGGACAAGGCTATTACTAAAGCGCCGTAGTCTGAAAGATATTCGCAAGCGAAAAAGGGATCAGACCAACCACCCTCGCAACAACTGGAATAAGGTAAATTTTCAGAAAAATGGGGCAAACAAATCCATGAAAAATGACACACGTCCAAGCAAAAACTTTCATGCAAGGGACAAGGATTTCACGTATCGCCCAGGTGTTACTTGCTACGCTTGTGGAGAAGAGGGACACTATGCTAAATAGTGCCCGAAGCCAAGAAACTCAGCGCCGAAGCCAAACATCAACGACAACAATTCCGCGCCCAAGCGTAACAACTTCAACCCCAATAACAATCACAAGAAAGGCCACCTGAACCATGTGACCAAGGAGCAAGCACAGGATGCCCCGGATATCGTACTCGGTACGTTCCCTGTCAACACAATACCTGCCACGGTTTTGTTTGATTCTGGAGCTTCTCATTCGTTCATTTCGAAGAGTTTTGCTTTGCAACAGGGTTTTTCGATGCTTCCCTTGGGAAAGTCAATGACCATCAAGTCCCCCGGAAGTAAGCAGATCACTCAAAATTACTGCCAAGGTATAACCATTGAAATTGAAGGGTTAAAGTTTCACGCAAACCTCATCGTGTTGGAAAACAAGGGACTGGATGTTATCCTGGGTATGGACTGGCTAACCACCAACAAAGGATTTATCAACTGCTTTAACCGAACTGTGATTCTTACTCATCATCACGGAAAGACAATAAGAGTCGCAGCTCAAGAAAGACCAGTATTGCGGCAACCAAAATTAAACAAGGTAGACACTACGGAATTAAGCAAGGTTCCAGTAGTATGTGAGTTTCCAGACGTATTTCCCGAAGAACTGCCAGGCATGCCACCACACAGAGAAATAGAATTCATCATTGAGCTAGCACCAGGAACCACCCCCATATACAAGAAACCATACAGAATGGCACCATCCGAGTTGGTTGAACTAAAGAAGCAAATAAAGGAACTACTGGACAAAGGATTTATACGGGCCAGCTCCTCAACTTGGGGTTCGCCGGTATTATTCGCCAAAAAGAAGGATGGGACTATGAGATTGTGTATAGACTACCGAGCACTCAACATGGTCACTATCAAGAACAAATATCCAATGCCACGGATAAATGATTTATTTGACCAGCTCGCGCAAGCCAAGGTTTTCTCAAAAGTTGATTTAAGGTCAGGTTATCATCAATTAAAAGTACGGACAGAAGATATCCCGAAAACAACATTCACCTCCAGATACGGACTATATGAATTTACAGTAATGCCGTTTGGACTGATCAACGCCCCCGCATATTTTGTCCACCTCATGAACAAAGTGTTTATGAAATTTATGGACAAATTTGTGGTAGTATTTATTGATGATATCTTGGTATATTCAAAGACACCAGAAGAGCATGCTGAACACCTCCGTATTGTACTGGGAGAACTAAGGAAACATCAACTCTACGCCAAATTCATCAAATGTGAATTTTGGTTAAGACAAGTTGGTTTGCTAGGCCACGTATTGACACAAGAGGGAGTTGCTGTGGACCCGGAAAAAGTCAAGGCTGTACTTGGTTGGAAGTCACTGGCCAATGTAACGGATATACGAAATTTCCTCGGAATGGCTGGATATTACCGGAGGTTTATTGAAGGATTTTCCACCATAGCCAAACCAATGACACAGTTACTCAAGAAGGATAAGAGATTCGTGTGGACCGAAGCGTGTGAGAAAAGCTTCCAGGAACTCAAAAAGAAATTAACAACAGCCCCAGTATTGGTTGTGCCAGACGTACACAAGAGTTTTGAAGTATATTGTGACACATCCCGGAAAGGCCTCGGATGCGTACTAATGCAAGAAGGCAAAGTGGTCGCCTACGCTTCCCGGCAACTACGGAAACATGAAGAAAATTATCCTACTCACGATTTGGAATTGGCAGCAGTCATTCATGCACTCAAGGAGTGGAGGCACTTTTTGCTTGGGAATCGTTGTGAAATATATACGGACCATAAGAGCCTCAAATATATTTTCACACAACCAGAACTCAATTTACGGCAACGACGCTGGTTGGAACTGGTAAAAGATTATGATGTTGGCATCCACTATCACCCAGGAAAGGCAAACGTGGTAGCAGATGCTCTCAGCCGTAATCCCAGCCCAGACAATGGCAGCCTACAGAACCTGAGACCCGAATTTCAGCGAGAATTTGCGAAGCTCAACTTAATGATGGTCACTGAAGGCAAAGTGTCAAATATGGAAATACAGCCTACGCTAATAGAACAAATAAAGAAGGCTCAGCATGGACACCCCAGCATTGAAGGAATAAAAAGAAAAGTAAGTCAGGGCAAGGCCTCAGAATTTACCATAGACAGTGAGGGAATATTATGGTTCGGGGACAGGCTTTGCGTACCAAATAGAGAAGACCTCAAACAGCAAATTCTAGCAGAGAGCCACACCGCTCCGTACTCAATTCACCCTGGAGGGACCAAAATGTACAAGGACATTCAGGAAAGATTTTGGTGGCACGGTATGAAGAGGGACATAGCCACATACATTGCATGCTGCGATTCATGTCAACGCATTAAAGCCGAGCACCAAAAACCCGCGGGACTGTTAAAGCCAAATGAGATACCTGAGTGGAAATGGGACGATATTGGGATGGATTTTATTGTTGGACTGCCACGGTCACAACACGGAAATGATGCCATATGGGTCATCACAAATAGACTGACTAAGGTGGCACACTTCATTCCAGTCAAGAAAACCCACACCAACCAAAAGCTTGCCAAGCTTTACCTCGCTCGTATAGTATGCCTACATGGAGTTCCAAAGACTATAATATCCGACAGAGGCACTCAGTTCGTCTCCAAATTTTGGGATCAGTTGCAGCAAGCCCTCGGAACGCAACTAATGTTCAGTACAGCCTATCACCCCCAGACTGGAGGACAAACGGAACGAGTAAATCAAATACTAGAAGACATGCTAAGGGCATGTGTCCTCACATATGGGACCAGTTGGGAGGCAAGCTTACCATATGCCGAATTTGCATACAACAATAGTTACCAAGCCAGCCTGAAAATGGCACCTTTCGAAGCCTTATACGGACGAAGATGCCGCACTCCATTAAACTGGTCAGAAATAGGGGACAGTCGTATCTTCGGCCCAGACATGCTAAAAGAAGCTGAGGAAAAAGTTAAAATAATACGGGTCGACTCAAGACAGCCCAAAGTCGACAGAAGAGCTACTACGATCAAAAGCATCGGGAAGTAAGATTTGAACCCGGTGAAGACGTATACCTACGTGTATCTCCTATGAGGGGACTGCAACGATTCAAGGTCAAAGGAAAACTAGCACCACGATTTATCGGACCCTTTTGTATAGTTGCACGGAGAGGCACAGTGGCCTACCAGTTGGACCTTCCCAAGGAACTGTCAGACGTCCACGGCGTGTTCCATGTTTCGCAACTACGGAAGTGTGTAAGCAACCCAGAGAAGCATGTGTCGCATGAAAATCTTGATGTGCAACCAGATCTCACCTACCGGGAACACCCAATAAAAATATTGGAGGAGTCTGAAAGGAGAACCCGTCAGAAGACAATTAAATTTCTCAAGATTCAGTGGAGTAATCACATAGAGAATGAGGCAACATGGGAAAGGGAAGATTTTCTTCGGACAGAACACCCACACCTATTTGAGGATCAGCTGAAATCTCAGGGACAAGATTTTTCCTAAGGGGGTAGGTGTTGTAACACTCCAATTTTTGGTTTTTGTTTTCCTTCCAAACTTTTGGTCTTTTGGAAGGGGGTTATTTGATCTTCTCTTGAAAACCCTTCTAAAATCTTTTCTGACCAAAGTTTGTGTGTTTTTATCAAGCTTGATTTTTGGTCTTGAAGGTTTTCTTCTTGTGTTAGCTCAAACACAAGTTGATTTTCAAAGGGGTTTGTTTGACTCTTTTCCCTGCTTGATTAACCATCATAGGGATAACCTTGGGCTTGTCTTCCCCTCCAACTTTCCTCTTGCCATGATACCCAATAAAAATATTTCTCTCCAAGACCTTCTCTTCACCTTAGGTCAAGTCTCTCATCAATTCCAGTGAGTTTCAAACTTGTTGGAATTTTTCTTCTAATTATTTTGCTCCAAAAACAATTTATGTCCATTAAAATGAACTATGGTGATTTACAAAGGAACCACCATGTCCACCTTGATATTTGTTTCCAAACTAACTTCCCTGGATAGTTCTTAGTACCCACAACCTAGATCCATCTTGTTTCACTGGTCCACAGTTCAAAATTTTCAAATTTCACCTGCTCCAAGTTTGGACCAGATTTGCAAATTTAGGTGAAATTCATATTTTCCTTCTTCCAAAAATTGTGTGAAAATTCAGGCAGCCTCTAGATGCATCAAGAGACCACTCCACCAAATATCAGCTCCAGCAATATTTTCCACATGCCAATATCATTTCGTCAAACACCTGGCATGCATTGTTTCTGTCAGTTTTAGAAAACGTTAACTTAACTTTGCAGGCGACCGTGTAGTTCGTCAGTTTCGTCAGTCAGCTTCGTCAATCTCACCAGTGCCACTTTGGCTCGATGCTGTACTGCACCTCCTTCTTATCCAGAGCGCCGCACGCGTGCTTGGCTGCTTCTTGGCGTCGGTGGCGCCCTGGCCCGCCCACGCCGGCGTCTTCCGCGACGGCAGAGCCACCCGTGGCGGCCGACAGGAGGCACACTGCGGCACAACGCCGTTTGGCACCGCCCAAGCCACCCGGGAGCTCTGCGTGGCCTTCTCCCTCGCCAGCGCACGCCTGCAGCACCGTCGCCGTGGCCTGGCACGCACAGGGCGCGCTCTCTACCGCCGACATGCCACACAGCCGTTCCGTCGAGGGCAGACCATAACCGCCCCTCCCTTGCTGAGTTTGGCATTGAAATGGAACCAGTGCACCTCCTAGTCGATGCTCAAGCTCCTTAATCAACCATCCAGCCACAGAGCCGCCGTAATCGCTCGCTGGACTTATCCCGTTCTCGGCAACCGCCTCGGGCCGGCTATATATAGCGCCTCCGAGCTCACTCTCGAGCCCGCATACCTCCACCAACTCACTAGACCACGCCTAGCCTCTGGAAGAGCCTCGAGGGGCCCTTCCTCCTCAACTCCGGCCAACTCCGTCCGCCTCGGGCTCCAGCAACGTTCTCTCTGGTGAGAACTCATCCGCCGCCCTGGACTCGAGCGTAGACTCCTGGCACCTACTTGAGTCTAACCCCCACTCCAATTTGACCCCAGAAGCTCTCTCCGACGAGGCCCACAACCACCCGAACCGCCGTTCGCCGGAGATAGGGTCGCCATCGACGTGGGGCTCGCCGACGCTCAACTCCACCACCCACCAACGCGGAAGAACACCAGGAACCCGTAGGTACCACTCCCTCCCCCTACCTCGCCGTGGATCGGCGCCGGCGACCACCGCAGCCTTCTGGCACCGGCGCGGCTCTGTTTCAGCTTTTAAACTCGACGAGTGGGACCCCCTCGTCAGCCTCTCGTTTCCCTCCGAAACGTTTTTCTGGAAAGCGCCTTCGGGAAAAGTACATCTTCCTGTTCAGCTGGCGTACTGCGTACCGGTTCGCTTTTCTGTTTTCTATTCTAGCCCCTAGAAACTTTCTGTTTCATTACAATTGAGTCCCTGGACAGAAACTCTAATATCTTTTTAACTAAAGATGATTTTGAGTTGATTCTTTTTCTGTCCTCTCTAGTTTTCTGTCTAGTTTTTTGTCATGTTTATTTGAAAATTATTGGATCAACTTTCTTTGCACGCGCGGTATTTATGTTAGTATTCGTTTTGTTTGAACACGTAGATACCGAAGGACGTGACGGAGCCGCGAACCTCACTGAGTTAGACTCCGACTACTCCGAACCAGGCAAGCATGTTTGAACCTTTGATATGATGAGTGTGTTGCATGTTTGCTCGAGTAGTTCTTTCCATAGCATGGACATACAAGCATTTGTGACGATTATATTCTCATGCAAGCAAGCTTCGGGTGAGCCCCGAATGATGACGGTTGAACCACCTCGATCATGTGGTGACATGATGGGTTGGGTACTGGTATTTTTGGAGCATGCCAGTGAGTGGTTAACTTTAGTATCAACGTGGATCAAGTCGCGATCCCGTTCGTCTCCTTTTTGGTACTGTCATATGCCGTCTGTTAAGATTACGGTCTAGTCGGTTGCAAACCACTTTCCGTGTACACACCAAGTAGAGGGGCCGTGATGAGGGTTCCATGGCCCTGGATTAAAGCCCGTCATCCGGTCAGGGGGCATGGGTGTTTCCGGTTGGGACTGAGAGGGGGGCACCCCTTAGAGCGCGCATATATAAATTTGATACCATGCTATTCGAGGTTGTAGCCTCCCCGTCTTAAAGTTTTTCGTGAATGTTGTCACGGGTGATTCCGGACAACATGATGTGAAATGGGTGTGTACTGGTCAGTTGTGTTTCTACTAAAACACCGTAGACGGAACTAGTTCTTTGTGGCTAGTTGAATCCGTTGGCTGTGATTTAATAGTACAAGCTTTGCAGAGTCAAATCTTCCGAGTAGCCATGTTTATGGCCTAGAGTCAGTCTTCGTGTGAACCCCGGTGACCGTCTCTAGTAATTCTATGATAGTAACAAGAGTGGTGATTCGTGTCAAGTTCATTTTGGTAGATGAACTAACCAGTTACCCCTATACTGATTTACCTCCTGAAGTATTTTACCGTTATACCATTGTCATTATAAGCCCTTTATGTGATGTCGCTCAGATGTCCGACTGTGGCATTCTTGTTATTTATTTTCATTATAAGCCCTTTATGTGATGTCGCACAGACGTCCGACTATGGCATTCTTATTATTTATCTTCTTTATAAGCCCTTTATGTGATGTCGGTCAAACGTCCGACTTTGGCATTCTTGTCATTTATCTTCTTTATAAGCCCTTTATGCGACGTCACTCAGACGTCCGACTGTGGCATTCTTGTTATTTATTTTCATTATAAGCCCTTTATGTGATGTCGCACAGACGTCCTACTGTGGCATTCTTGTCATTTATTTTCTTAATAAGCCCTTTATGTGACGTCGCTCAGACGTCCGACTGTGGCATGTTCTTATTTATTTTCCTCACGAGGCATCACTCAGACACTCGTTTGGTTTTCATTTATCTATCTTATGGATTTCAGGAGGACTACCACCCGACTTCTATTTTTACTTACAGCACAGAAATTTTGTTATTCGGATACATATTGCTAGAATACTCACAAGCATCATGTTTGCATTTATTATATCTTATGTCCGAACTGTCTTGCGAGTACATTCAAAGTACTCACCTGGCTTGTTGATTTGGCCAGATGTTGACGAAGGCGATCTCATGGATGAAGAGTTCGATAGCGAGTCCGACATCTAGTGGAGTCCCAGTCAGTCTCTTGCGATCCTGGAGTTGATCACTGTTATATAACCGCTTCCGCCAACCACCAAATAAATTCATCGGGTCTCACTCCGACACTCGATGAATTGTAAGATATTGGAGTCACATCGCCCACTACACTGTGACATATCCGCCACCTTTTTTATTACGAGTTAGTAGTATGCCACCCTACCATTGTGTCATATCCGCCCTTATGTATTGTATCGACGTGCTTGTAATAAATTGTTGAGCAACCTCGGCTCAACCTTGTATAATATTCAGTACTCTGGAATTCTGTATCAAGGAATTGTCTATCAGCAAGAAGTATTCTTCTGTGCTGGTTCGATAAAAAGGTCGGTCTCTCAGTAATTATTTTACTGAAAAACCGGTCCTGACAAAGGGGTTGTCTACGAAATTTTGCAAAGTTAAATTCATGAGACATATCCCCCAATCCAACAGTAACAATATCTTTCACATAGTTTGTTACTGTTGGATTGGGGGATATGTCCCATTATATTCATCTTGATGCTTTCTCCTTCGCAGGCCAGAAATTATAAATATAATTACGATCACGATGAACCTGGTGCATAGGGTAGAACTTCTAATGAAATTCCAACTTCAGACGATTATATTTCCATGATCCAATATCATCACATAGCCTAAACCATGTCAATGCATCTCCCTTCAAAGATAAAGGGAAGACCTTCTTCTTGATAACATCCTCGGGCATACCTGCAAGCTTAAATAATCCACAAACTTCATCCACACAGATTAGGTGTAAATCGGGATGCAATGTTCCGTCTCCTGTAAAAGGATTATCAAGCAGTTTCTCTATCATACCTGAAGGAATTTCAAAGCAAACATTTTTAGTAGGTGCAGTAGGTTGAGGAGCAACTCTTTGCTCTTCTGGTCGGGGTGAAGATACCCCGAACAAGCCCCTCAAAGGATTATGAGCCATAGTAACAAGTGATAATAAATTACAGCACACTATACCAATTTGTCCTTACCAAATTCCACTTACCAAAGGCGCTTCACTCCCCGGCAACGGCGCCAGAAAAGAGTCTTGATGACCCACAAGTGTAGGCGATCTATTGTAGTCCTTTCGATAAGTAAGAGCGTCAAACCCAACGAGGAGCAGAAGGAAATGATAGGCAGTTTTCAGTAAGGTATTTTCTGCAAGCACTGAAATTATAGGTAACAGATAGTTTTGTGATAAGGTAATTGGTAGCAAGTGAGAAAAGGTAAAAGTAAATAAGGTGCAGCAAGGTGGCCCAATCCTTTTTGTAGCAAAGGACAAGCGTGGACAAACTCTTATATGAAGGAAAGCGCTCCCGAGGACACATGGGAATTATCGTCAAGCTAGTTTTCATCACGATCATCTGATTCGCGTTCGGTACTTTGATAATTTGGTATATGGGTGGACCGATGCTTGGGTGCTGTCCTTACTTGGACAAGCCTCCCACTTATGATTAACCTCTAATGCAAGCATCCGCAACTACAAAAGAAGTATTAAGGTAAACCTAACCATAGCATGAAACGAGTGGATCCAAATCAGCCCCTTACGAAGCAACGCATAAACTAGGGTTTAAGCTTCTGTCACTCTAGCAACCCATCATCTACTTATTACTTCCCAATGCCTTCCTCTAGGCCCAAATAATGGTGAAGTGTCATGTAGTCGATGTTCACATGACACCACTAGAGGAGAGACAACATACATCTCATCAAAATATCGAACGAAGACCAAATTCACATGACTACGAATAGCAAGACTTCTCCCATGTCCTCAGGAACAAAAGTAACTACTCACAAGACATAATATTGTTCATGATCAGAGGGGTATTAATATGCATAATGGATCTGAACATATGATCCTCCACCAAATAAACCAACTAGCATCAACTACAAGGAGTAATCAACACTACTAGCAACTCACATGTACCAATCTGAGGTTTGGGTACAAAGATTGGATACAAGAGATGAACTAGGGTTTGAGAGGAGATGGTGCTGGTGAAGATGTTGATGAAGATAGATCTTCCCAAGATGGGAGAGTTGTTGGTGATGACGGCGGTGACGATTTCCCCCTCCCGGAGGGAAGTATCCCCGGCAGAACAGCTCTGCCGGAGCCCTAGATTGGTTTCCGCCTCGGTCCCGCCTCGAGACGGCGACGTCTGGTCCCGAAAGCCTCCTTATGATTTTTTCCAGGTCAAAACACCTCATATAGGAGAAGATGGGCATCGGGGGGCCTTCGGGGGGCCCACGAGACAGGGGTGCGCCCAAGGAGGGGGGGGGGGCGCCCCCACCCTCGTGGACAGCAGGTGGCCCCCCTCGTGATCTTCTTTCGCCAGATATTTTATATATTTTTTGAAATGGAACTATGAAGTTTCGGGGCTTTTGGAGTTGTGCAGAATAGGTTTCCAGAGTTTGATCCTTTTCCAGCCCAGAATTCCAGCTGCCGGCATTCTCCCACTTCATGTAAACCTTGTAAAATAAGAGAGAAAAGGCATACGTATTGTGACAAAACATGTAATAATAGCCCATAATGCAATAAATATCAACATATAAGCATGGTGCAAAATGGATGTATCATGCCGCTGTCCATCCCGTGTACATCGCCCCAGAGATCGATTCCGATGTCGCGGTCAGTCCTGTGGACATCGCCCCAGAGATCGATTCCCATGCCGTTGTCCGTGCTGTGGTCATTGCCCGAGAGATCGATGACAAGAAATAGTTGGTCGCACTAATCCTTCAGGGTAGTTTGCATTGCCCTGTGTTTAATTACCAGAATGATGTGTGTTATCAAACCATCTTAGGGCTAGTGCATTGTCTTGTGTGGGTGATACTTGCTAATTTTGTTTGATAGTGAATCATGCGAACCCTCTCCGAGTTATGGAAATAGATGTATCCTCACCAGCTTTTGATGTAATATATGGCATGCTTAGATGTAAGTTTGAACTTCTTATCTTATCAGCAGGGCTTATTTGATGATTCTTGGTGTTAGTAGGCTAGCTACTGTGCGAGCTATAGTACTTGCAAAACACTAACTGAAGAGAAATGTTGGGGCTGATGAGCTCGTGGTACGCTTATACTGATCCGTCGTCGATCGGCCAATAGCCCAAGCTCCTAAAAATGTAGGCTTAGCGATCGATCAGACAATAGTCGACACAGATACATTCAGGCCTCATTTGGTTCATAGGGTAGGAAAATCGTAGCAAAAGTACGGAGACGTACAACACAATATCATAGCAGTACAGAGACGTCCCTCCGTTCCAAAATAGATGAGTCAACTTTGTACTACTAACTTTGAAATGGAGGGAGTACAAAACCTAGGCGGGCTAGTTTGGCCTAGTGGGTTTTAGTGATATGACGTGGTATAGTGCCGTCCAGTCTTCGTGTGTGGTAGCAGTACTGCGGGTAGAGTAAGTTTTCATGAAGAAGCGGAATTCAATGAAGTCATGATGGTTCCTTCGTCCGACTAACTTTGTGCATGGCAGGTGGACCAGGATAATTTTGTGCATGGCAAGTGGACCAGGATGGTCGACGTCCCACATGTCGGCGAATGAAAGTATTCTTTCCGATATAGTGGACGAGCAACGAGTATTCATTGTTTATTTTTGATGAAACCTATTGCCTCCACTGTTACGATGGAGGAGTGTGAAACATGGCAGCCCAGTGAACTTGGCATGTGCACCACTCCCTCCTTCCTCATGTAATACTACCATAGTGTTGACTATAAGGTTACAACTTTTTCTCACTCTCTCTCTCTATCTATTTCCTCTTAAATGTTTTTTACCTTTCTTTTTTTAGACACAATTGTTTTTATGCCTCTTTTTTTGGAATTAGTTTTTTTATACCTAGGAGCACGTGTAGAGACGGGCTCCTGCAGATCCCACTCCTTGACTTTGTCAATGCCTCTCTCTCCTCCACATAAGCGGGCTTGTCGAGAAGACAAGAGATGATCCCTGAGCACAATATGTTTCACCATGTTTTTAGGAATAAATAGTTATTGAAGATAAGGCTAAGAGATGATCCATTGTACACATGTTTTTTTGTCATCTCTAAATTACATGCAAGACTTATGATAAGACTATCTTATCAACCATTGTACATGCCCTTTATAGGCCAGAATTTTACTGGTACTACTTGCTATGAATGCGGGCAGCTGGCCTCTGAGGGGGGAGCGCGCGCGGGGAGGTGGTTGGGTCGGGGAGGGGTTTTGGTGGGCCAGGGCGGTAAGAAGTGGGCTTGGAAGCGGTGTGGACTCCTGCATGGCCCACCTCACAATATCACTACATATTTCTTGGAGTTCGTGCACGGCGAGCGGGTGATGTCTTCTCCCTCCCGCGTCTCTCTCCTCTCAGCCGACGCCCGACGAACGATTAGATTTCGGCTATCGACGGTTTATTCAATTGCAGTCCCACATGTCAGTGAAAATGCAAGACAACGCGTGTCCCCTCTGGTGAGCGGCGTGCGAGCCGGACTGTCGGGGGTGCGACGTGAACGTGACGTGTACGAGTTGTAAGTGTGCCGCCTTTTCCTTTTGAACTTGC
The DNA here is from genome assembly GCA_902687465.1 of Secale cereale. NCBI lineage: Eukaryota > Viridiplantae > Streptophyta > Magnoliopsida > Poales > Poaceae > Secale > Secale cereale. The sequence goes on from LR738716.1 coordinate 71,896,200, forward strand.
AAAGCGTAACATTTTCGTGCGATCGATTGATATAAATCCAGAACAAAATGACGAGGGAGGTGCTCTCCCGCGCGTTAGGCAGGCTAGTTTGAGTGATATGACGTGCCACAGTACCGTCCACTTGCTCCATTTTTATGTAAGAAAGAGTCTACACTCTTACGTGGGAGGAGTGCGAAACACGGCGGATCTGATTTTGATTGAGGGATAACTGTTCCCTGCGAAATAATGGAGCACTCTTACCGATTATAGCATGATAGTTAGGGCATCTCCAGCGCTGGCCCTCAAATTTACAACGGCATCTGTCCGAGGACACTCATGGATGCCATTCAATGCTGCCCGCATACCTTTCGACAACTATATGAACTAACCGGACGAAATTCGTGCAAACAAAGCAAATTTCAAATTGACCGGATGAAATTCATTACATTTCGAGAACTTTTCCTATAAACTGAACGAAATTCATTACATATTTCGCACAAACCATACTAAAACCTACTGTAAACCTAATCTAAACGATCGCCGGGCCCCGACCACCATGTCCGGCCATGAACCCGAGAAAGCCGGCCATTGCCTTTGCCTCCTCCTTATCCACCTCGATAACCTCCTCCTTTGGAGCACAAGGTTATGAAGATTTCCGCCTCCACGTCGCCGTCAAGCGGCTAATCGGCCGTCGATTTTTATCCCACGAAGCTTGGCGTCGACTGAGTGGTGCTGCCGGCTGCGCCCGCGCACGCGCGCTGGCATCGTGGTCGTGGCGGCGGAGGGTGGCCGGGCGGGGGGGG
>LR738716.1:71903220-71938115 GCA_902687465.1 Secale cereale
TAATTTAAGTGTGCATGGCTTCATCATAGAGAGGTGATGTGTATGGCAGAGGCCACCAACGATGGGGTGCGAGAGAGAAAATGCCCGTAGAGAGGAAGAGAAGGTGTGTGCACGTGAGAGTAGTCAACATCGAGAGAACGTGTTTGTTCGAGAGACACCGATGAAGACTACTATATATCGATGGTGCATGTAGGCTGGAATTAAACGAAGGGATGGTCTTATTGGTTTCGGGGATATAGGGGAAGAGTGAGAAAGGGGGGGGGTAGCTACAAGGAGATTGTTAAGTGTGAGTGTGTGTTTTACCCATCCAGGTAGAAGTTATGTGCACACAAGAAGAGAACGATTCGATGTGGCATTAGGGTTGAGGGTAATTAACTATGTATGGAGACATAGAGACCTTCAACGTGCATGTGTGAGAGGTATACATGTATACGTGGGATGTGTGTGTGTGTGTGTGTGTGTGTGTGTGTGTGTGCGTGCGCATGATAGAGATAAAAGAAAGAAGACATAAGTCATAAGCTAAGATCAATGACATGGGAGAGACGGATCGGTATGACAATATGCATGCATGCGAGAATGTAGGGAAGAAGGTCGGAGAATTGAGCATGTGTTTTTGTCTTTAAGAGATAGTGGCGTGAGCATGCATCTATGGCGAGCAGAGGGAGTGAGGCACAACAATTGTGCAAAACAGGTCAACCTATAAATGAAAGATGGTTGATGGAGAAACAGATAAATAGAAAGATAAAGATGCTAGCTAGTGTGCGTTAGAGATAGGAGTCGAGTGGATCAGAAGGCTGAGTTATGGGTGTGGGTGTGAGAGAGATGAAGAAAGGGTGCATGTGACTCACATACAAACACATATTGGAGAGAAATGAGATCCCGGGAGATGGAGTTTTGTGTCTGCGAGAGAGAAAGTTATTTCAAAACGAGAGTGATAGCTAGAGAAACATATGAGGGAACACAATATATCTCTAGGGAGAGAGTGTGTGTGTGAGCGACATACAAGAGAACAATGGAGAAATATGAGACCCTGGGAGACAGAGTTTGTGTTTGTGTGTGAGAAAGAGATATTTAAGAGGAAGAGTCGTAGGTTCTCGTACCTAAGGAGCAAAAGACATCTCTGTGTGAGGGGTGTGCCAGTGGCACACAGGGGAATAGTAGAGAGAAATGAGACCCCGGAAGACAAAGTTTTGTGTTTGTGTGAGAGAAAGAGATTCCACATGGAGAATCATAGTTAGAGACACATAGCAGTGAGCGAGATATACTTAGAGAGAGATAGAGTGATGAAGGTCAAGGGAGAGAGTACCGTCAGTGTGTTACGAAGATAAAAGATCATTGTCGACATACAGGTAGCACGAGAGATACCCGAGAGACAATGAACGCGTATAGGTCTAGAGAGATAGTCCTATATAAGCATGAGTGATAGTTATATGAGACGAATATCTGGATTAAATGGAATTCAAATATTTAAACTGGAGATCACAACATCGATAATATCATAACGCAAATTGGTGTATCAAACATGCATATTCATTCGAATTTGGGGACACGTGTAATGTTATATAGTTTATCAATATTGGTGATCCATAGATTCTTTAATTAGAAACAATGCATGGTTTATATGCAATTAATGTCTAAACGGGATTACACTATATGTTGCTTGTGTGAAACACATTATACATGTTTGAAAAGTAAAAAAACCCGCATGAAACACACATTAATTGGAGACAGTCAGCGAGGAATGCATACATTGGATTTCAACATAAAGTGGTTTCAAATATTTGAAAATCCAAATTGATGGATACAACCTTATGAATCCGAGATCATGCCATTTGTAAACCATATTTATGTATAACGGGTGTTGTGCTTTTGAAATTATATATAAAAAATGATGTATATAGAATTTTATTCCAATCGAAAATGGATCCCGCCTGAAAAAAATAGAATACAAACGGGATTCGAATTGAGTTGGCACGGTAAACGTGCACTCTGCAAAATTTGAACGAAGCGGGGAAAGTCGCAGTAATCGCCCGAAACCAAAATCTGCGAGATGGAAATTACTACTGCCTATCCCTGCCACGCAAAGCCTATCTTCTCGATTTCTATAGGTTTCGATAGGGGTAGGTCTGTAATTTCACTCAAATGTGACATAACCGCCTCTCACCCAGATTCATACACGGTTGGCGCCAAAACACAGTGTGTCCTCGGCCGAAATCGACTCCCTCCCAGATTCGCCGTGGGCGCCAAAAACAAACTCTCGTCGGCAAATATTCGGTGTATGCGAGATTACCGCCTATCCCCAACCGACTAATATTGCTGTGATGTAGGAAATTTGAAACGGGGGCTAAGTTTGTAAATTTCCTCGCATTTGAGACAAGCGCGCCCTGAAGACATGGTTCCCCCCTTCCTCTCCACCTCCATTTCCCCATTCGTACTCCGTGGGTGCCAAAATACCCTCTCCACCCCAGCCTCCTCCGTCCGCCATCCCATCCACCCCCGTCTTCCTCCATCATGCCGGAGCTGATACCCCGCCGCCGCCGTCCATTACAAGAGATCGACCTCTCTCATCCATGGCTTCGGACCGGGATCCTTGCATCCCGTCCTCTCGCTTCATCCCCGCCGTTGTCCACTTTGTCGGCGCCGCTCCTACGACCATCTCGTCCATCGCGCCCCGCCGCCACCGTCTACCCTCCTAGATCTGCTTCCACGCCGCCGACAGCCATCGCTACCGCAACACCGTCAAATTCTCACCAGATGCATACACGGTGCCGCACCAGAGGCGGTACTCTTTCGTATCTGCTCAACTTATTTATCGCAGCAAGAAAATAGATCGCCACCGCTTTACTCTGATTTCTTGTCCATCACTTACTTGCTTGTTGAAAGCAAACATTGGTTGCGAAGTTGCCTTTGTCCGGTTTGCACCTTTAGATCCGCCCTGGCACGCTCAACACTATACTCCCAATGCTTATGGTTTTCTCCTTTTATATTCCGCACTAGTTAAATCACAGTAGACTAAATTTCAAAATTGGGTCAGTCGATTTTCCAGAGCTCGCCGGAGTTCGCCGGTGCGAACGAAGGGGCTCGGGTGGGGTCTTTGGTTGGGGGCGGTGGTGGGGCCTCGCCAAACGAAGAAAACTCAACGCGGGTGGGGGCGGGGGTGGGGGGTGGGGTGGCAGAGGAACACAGGCGGTGGGGGCCGATGGTCCGGTCGGTGGCCCGTGCGGCGTTCTGTATGGGAAGAATCAGAGACGAGGAAGAAGAAGGGTTAAGAGACGTAGGATCTTCATCCAACCGCCTGAAATGGTCGACTGACCCAAATGAAAAAAGTCATGCGACTTGCATGCAGACATGCCTTTATATTCAGTACCATCATCGTACCTGCTTAGCAATGCTCCTGAATCCATCAAGCTAAACAACGTGCCACTCATAATTCCTAACTTGTTGCTCAAGTACGAATCTGAGATGATGCTGATATTACTAAAACAGATAACATTTAACTGGTCAGCTAATGTTCCTACTTTACTTTCGAAAAAGCACGTGCACCACATATAGAGAGACATCAGGGAGTTGCTTTCTTAATGCGCTCTGGTTCATCATGTGTGGGCACTGCGCAACAAAAATTTTATTATCCAAAATCTGCTTGCTCTTCTTTAGCATGTTCCTCTTCCGTTCTTCTTTAATAAGTACTCTCTCCGTTCCTAAATACAAGTGTTTGTATAGATTCCACCATGGACTACATATGGAGCAAAATGAGTGATTCTACACTCTAAAATGTATCTGGATACATCTGTATGTGATCCATAGTGGAAATCTCTACCAAGACTTATATTTTGGAACGGAGGGAGTATGATAGTAGTACAATATGTTCCCTGTAGTGAAGATGAGCAGGGACATTTGCAGTGTAGAGGTCTATACGGTCGGTTGGTATGGACACTTTGAACTCTTCAGGCCTCTTCAATTCGTAGGATTTTGTAAACATGGGAATAGGATTTGTAGTGGCCTGCCCACTTGAATCCTACAAGAATAGCAAGGAAATGCGGGGAGCTATGTCGCCTTTGAGAGTTACACTGATATTAATAGTACCACACCTTCAGTTGAAGAGAGCTGGTATCCGAAGCCTTTCCAGCCGTACCGGCAATACTAGCACATATTTTTTTTAATATTTACTAGCACATATATTCCAGCAAGTTCCACCTTGCTAATTTTACTCTGATGCTTACGGTTTTCCCGTTATATCTACACTATGATCTGTGTAGCTGCTTTGTGTCGCACTAGCAGCAGTCCATTCTTGAAGCTAAACACTGCAATGACTTACAAAATTGGCACCAATGCATTGAGTGTCATTCTGGATGCAATGAAACTCATACGCTCCCCACCTGTTGACTCTTGTTTAGAATATGATCCTAATGACTCTTGTTCAAAATTGCCACATATACAGAGACATCATGGAATTGCATTTCTTTGGGCACTATGATTCATCATGAGTGGGCAACCAACATTGTATGCAATTAAGCGGAACCTCAAGAATATGCTTCCTCTTCTGTTCTTTAACATGTTCCTCTTTTGTTATTCTGTATTTAGTACGTATAGTATGTTCCTTGTCAGGAAGGGGAGCAGGGATATCTGCAGTCAACAGCTGATAGAGCTGGCATGTACTTGATCGATAGGCTTTCAATTACTAGCGGCAATACAACACCGTATTTTCAAGCCAGTTCCACTTTCCCGATTTATATATCGTGGTTATGGTGTACCCCATTTATGTACACTATGACCAGCCTAGTTGCTGTGTGCTCTTGTTATCATGGTTTGGCAATAAACTCTCTATACAGTATATTTTGAACCTATCATCTGCCAACTATCCTTACTTCTGGAGCCTATTTTTTTGTGTACTTTGATACATCTCCAACGTATCTATAATTTTTGATTGTTCCATGCTATTATTTATGATGTTTTGGATGTTTAATGGGCTTTGTTATACACTTTTATATTACTTTTGGGACTAACCTATTAACCCAAAGGCCCAGTCGAGATTGCTGTTTTGCCTATTTCAGGGTTTTACAGAAAAGGAATATCAAACGGAGTCCAAACGGAATGAAACTTCGGAAGAGATATTTTTGGAGCAAAATACACACGGGAGACTTGAGAACCACGGAATAGGGCACACGTGACGTCCACGAGGGTGGGGGGCGCGCCCCCCTACAGGGCGCAGCCCCTGCCTCGTGGGCCCCACGTTTGGCCCCCGGTGCCCTTCTTCTTCCTATATATATCTACGTACCCCGAAACCATCAGAACAACAGAGAAAACCCTAGTTCCACCGCGGCAACCTTCTGTTCCCGTGAGATCCCATCTTGGGGCTTGTTCCGGAGCTTCGCCGGAGGGGGGATCTACCACGGAGTGCTTCTACATCATCATCATCGCCTCACCATAAGTTGTGAGTAGTTTACCACAGACCTTCGGGGTCCATAGCTAGTATCTAGATGGCTTCTTCTCTCTCTTTGGATCTCAATACCAAGTTCTCCCCGGTCTTCGAGGAGATCTATTTGATGTAATCTCTTTTCGCGGTGTGTTTGTCGAGATCCGATGAATTGTGGGTTTATGATCAAGATTATCTATGAGAAATATTTGGTTCTTTTCTGAACTCTTTATGTATGATTATAATATCCTTGCAAGTCTCTTTGAATTATTGGTTTGGTTTGGCCTACTAGATCTATAGTTCTTGCAATGGGAGAAGTGATTGGCTTTGGGTTCAATCTTGCGGTGTCCTTTCCCAGTGACAGTAGGGGCAGCAAGGCACGTATTGTATTGTTGCCATCGAGGATAAAAGGATGGGGTTTATATCACTATGTTTGAGTTTATCCTTCTACATCATGTCATCTTGCTTAAGGCGTTACTCTGTTCTTATGAACTTAATACTCTAGATGCATGCTGGATAGTGGTCGATGTCTAGAGTAATAGTAGTAGATGCAGAATCATTTCGGTCTACTTGTCTTGGACGTGATGCCTATATATAATGATCATGCCTAGATAGTCTCATAATTATTCGCTTTTCTATCAATTGCTCGATAGTAATTTGTTTATCCGCTGTAGAATATAGCTATCATGAGAGAAGCCACTAGAGAACACTATGCCCCCGGGGTCTATTCTCAACATATCAATCTATAATCTTCTTTACTTTTCCGCTTTTACTTTCTGTTCTTATATCCAAAAATACCAAAAATATCAAACTTTCATCTCTATCAGATCTCACTTTCGTAAGTGACCGTAAAGGGATTGACAACCCCTTATCGCGTTGGCTGCGAAGTTCTTATTTGTTTTTGTAGGTGCGAGGGACTCGCGTGTGGCCTCCTACTGGATTGATACCTTGGTTCTCAAAAAATGAGGGAAATACTTACGCTACTGTGTTGCATCACCCTTTCCTCTTCGAGGGAATACAACGCAAGCTCGAGAAGTAGCAAGAAGAATTTCTGGCGCTGTTGCCGGGGAGGCTTACGCAAAAGTCATATACCAAGTACCTATCACAAACCCTTATCCTTCGCATTACATTTATTTGCCTCTCATTTTCCTCTCCCCCACTTCACCCTTGCCATTTTATTCGTCCTTCTTCTGCCGTGTGTTTATCGTTCGCTTGCTTCTTGTTTGCTTGTGTGTTGGATTGCTTGCTTGTCACTATGGCTCAGAACAATACCAAATTGTGTGACTTCTCCAATACCAATAATAATGATTTTATTAGCACTCCGATTGCTCCTATTACCGATGCTGAATCTTGTGAGATCAATGCTGCTCTGTTGAATCTTGTCATGAAAGATCAATTTTCGGGCCTTCCTAGTGAAGATGCCGCTACCCATCTAAACAACTTTGTTGATTTGCGTGATATGCAAAAGAAAAGGGATACGGATAACGATATTGTTAAATTGAAGTTATTTCCATTTTCACTTAGAGGTCGTGCTAAAACTTGGTTTTCCTCTTTGCCTAGAAATAGTATTGATTCATGGAATAAGTGCAAATATGCTTTTATCTCTAAGTATTTTCCTCCTGCTAAGATCATCTCTCTTAGAAACGATATTATGAATTTTAAGCAACTAGATCATGAGCATGTTGCACAAGTTTGGGAGAGAATGAAATTAATGATACGTAATTTCCCTACGCATGGTTTGAACTTATGGATGATTATTCAAAACTTTTATGCTGGCTTGAATTTTGCTTCTAGAAATCTTTTAGATTCGCCCGTAGGAGGCACTTTCATGGAAACTACCTTAGGAGAAGCTACCAAACTCCTAGATAATATTATGGTTAATTATTCTCAATGGCACACCGAAAGATCCACTAGTAAAAAAGTGCATGCTATTGAAGAGATTAGTGTTTTGAGTGGAAAGATGAACTTATGAAACTATTTGCTACTAAGAGTGCTTCTTCTGATCGTAATGATATGCCTTTGTCCACTTTGATTGAAAATAATAATGAATCTTTGGATGTGAATTTTGTTGGTAGGAATAATTTTGGTAACAATGCTTATAGAGGGAACTTTAATCCTAGGCCTTTTCCTAGTAATTCCTCTAATAATTATGGAAATTGCTACAATAACTCTTATGGAAAGATGCCTTCTGAATTTGAAACTAGTGTTAAGGAGTTTATGAATTCGCAAAAGAATTTCAATGCTATGCTTGAAGAAAAATTGCTTAAGATTGATGAATTGGCTGGAAGTGTGGATAGAATTACTCTTGATGTTGATTCTTTGAAACTTAGATCTATCCCACCTAAGCATGATATCAATGAGTCTCTCAAAGCCATGAGAATTTCCATTGATGAATGCAAAGAATGAACCGCTAGGATGCGCGCTAAAAGAGAGAATTATATAAAAGCGTGTTCTTCTAGTTATCATGAAAATAAAGATGAAGATCTGAAAGTTATTGATGTGTCTCCTATTAGATCCTTGTTTTCTAGTATGAATCTTGATAAAGATAGGATTGGAGATGAGTCTACTTTAAGGTGTCCCAATGATTCAAAGTTTTTAGATCTTGATGCTAAAATTGTTAAAAGTGGGAGTGAAGAGATTAAAACTTTGCATAGTGATGAACCCACTACTTTGGATTTCAAGGGGTTCAATTATGATAATTGCTTTTTGATTGATTGTATTTCCTTGTTGCAATCCGTACTAAACTCTCCGCATGCTTATAGCCAAAATAAAGCTTTTACCAAACACATAGTTGATGCTTTGATGCAATCTTAAGAAGAAAAACTTGAATTAGAAGTTTCTATCCCTAGAAATATTTATGATGAGTGGGAACCTACTATTAAAATAAAAAATAAAGATCATGAATGCTTTGCTTTGTGTGATTTGGGTGCAAGTGTCTCCACTATCCCAAAAACTTTGTGTGATTTGCTAGGGTTCCATGAGCTTGATGATTGTTCTTTAAATTTGCATCTTGCGGATTCTACCATTAAGAAACATATGTGAAGGATTAATGATGTTCTTATTGTTGCCAATAGGAATTATGTGCCCGTAGATTTCATTGTTCTTGATATAGATTGCAATCCTTCATGTCCTATTATTCTTGGTAGACCTTTCCTTAGAACGATTGGTGCAATTATTGATATGAAGAAAGGAAATATTAGATTCCAATTTCCGTTAAGGAAATGCATGGAAAACTTTCCTAGGAAGAAAATCAAATTACCATATTAATCTATTATGAGAGCCACTTATGGATTGCCTTTCAAAGATGACAATACCTAGATCTATCCATGTATCGTGCCTAGCTAGAGACATAAAACGATAGCGCTTGTTGGGAGGCAACCCAATTTTATATTTTTTTTTGCTTCTGTTTAGGAATAAATATTGCATCTAGCTTTTGTTTAGATGTGGATTTGTGTTTTAATTAGTGTTTGTGCCAAGTAGAACCTTTGGGAAGACTTGTGTGAAGTTTATATGATCTTGCTGTGAAAAACAGAATCGTTAGCACTCGCTAGAATGGTCACCAGATTTTACTGGAGTGCGCTATTTAGTTGACTCTTTTTGCAGATGATTAATAGACAAATTCCTCACGTTTACCAATTTATTTCAATTTTTTTGGAGTTACAGAAGTATGCGAAAGTTACAGATTACTACAGACTGTTCTGTTTTTGACAGATTTTGTTTTTTGTGTGTTGTTTGCTTATTTCAATTCATCTATGAGTAGTATTGGGAAGTATGAATCATAGAGAAGTTGGAATACAGTAGGGTTAACACCAATATAAACATAGAATGAATTCATTGCAGTACCTTTGAGTAGTGGTTTGTTTTCTTATACTAATGGAGCTCACGAGATTTTTGTCTAAGTTTTGTGTTGTGAAGTTTTCAAGTTTTGAGTATTGCTTTGATGGACTATGGAACAAAGAGTGGCAAGAGCCTAAGCTTGGGGATGCCCAAGGCATCCCAAGTTAAAATTCAAGGACAACCAAGAGCCTATGCTTGGGGATACCCCGGGAAGGCATCCCCTCTTTTGTCTTCATCTATTGGTAACTATACTCGAAGCTATATTTTTATTCACCACATGATATGTGTTTCACTTGGAGCGTCATGTATAAATTGAGTCTTTGCTTTTTAGTTTGCCACAATTATCCTTGCTGGACACACCTTTTTGAGAGAGTTAAATATGGCCTAAGAACTGATAGAACACTCTATGTGCTTCACTTATATCTTTTGAGTTGAATAGTTTTTGCTCTAGTGCTCCACTTATATCTTTTAGAGCACGGTGGTGATTATATTTTGTAGAAGTTGTTGATCTCTCATGCTTCACTTATATCCTTTTGAGAGTCTATTAAAACAGCATGGTAATGTGCTTTGGCTATAAAACTAGCCTTAACATGATAGGCATCCAAGAACAATGTAGTAAAAACTTTCACACTAAGTGCTTTGAATATGATGAGAAGTTGGATGCTTGATAATTGTTTTGATATATGAGGATAGTAATATTAGAGTCATGCTAGTGGAGTTATTATGAAATTGAGAAATGCTTGTGTTAAAGTTAGTGATTCCCATAGCATGCACGTATGGTGAACCGCTATGTGACGAAGTTAGAGCATGAGGTATTTGTAGAGTGTCATCCTTTGTGTGGAGGTCGAGGGCGCGCGATGGTTAACTCCTACCAACCTCCCCCCTAGGAGCATGCGTTGATTGCTTTGTTTTGATGACTCGTAAATTTTTGCAATAAGTATATGAGTTCTTATGACTAATTTTGATTCCATGGATATTACGCACTCTCACCCTTCCACCATTGCTAGCCTCTATTGTACCGCGCAACTTTCGCCGGTACCATACACCCACTATATATCCTTCCTCAAAACAGCCACCATATATCTTCCTCAAAACAGCCACCATACCTACCTATCATGGCATTTCCATAGCCATTCCGAGATATTGACATGCAACTTTCCAACGTTCCGTTCATATGACATGCTTCATATTGTCATATTGCCATGCATGATCATGTAGTTGACATCGTATTTGTGGCTAGGCCACCATGCATAATTTTTCATACATGTCACTCTTGATTCATTGCACATCCCGGTACACCGCCGGAGGCATTCATATAGGTCATACTTTGTTCTAGTATCGAGTTGTAATTCAATGAAAGTGTGATGATCATCATTATTAGAGCATTGTCCCATGTGAGGAAAGGCTAAATAAAGAAAGCCCCTCCAAAAAAGAAAGGCCAAAGAAAAAAGAAAGCCCCAAAAAAGAGAAAAGATAAGAAAAAAAGGGACAATTGCTACTATCTTTTTCCACACTTGTGCTTCAAAGTAGCACCATGTTACTAGTGGGAATTTTCATTCTAGAACTTGGCTTGTATATTCCAACGACGGGCTTCCTCAAATGCCCTAGGTCTTCGTGAGCAAGCAAGTTGGATGCACACCCACTTAGTTTCTTTGGTTGAGATTTCATACATTTTTAGCTCTAGTGCATCCGTTGCATGGCAATCCCTACTCACTCACATTGATATCTATTGATGGGCATCTCCATAGCTCGTTGATACGCCTAGTCAATGTGAGACTATCTTCCTCCTTTTTGTCTTCTCCACAACCACCCCTCTATTCCACCCATAGTGCTATGTCCATGGCTCACGCTCATGTATTGCGTGAAGGTTGAAAGGTTTGAAAGAATAGAGTATGAAAACAAGTGCTTGGCTAAAACCGGGGTTGTGCATGATATGAATATTTTGTGTGATGAAGAGGGAGCATAGCCAGACTATATGATTTTGTAGGGATAACTTTCCTTAGCCATAGTATTTTGAGAAGACATGATTGCTTTGTTAGTATGCTTGAAGTATTATTATTTCTTATGTCAATATAGACTTTTGTCTTGAATCTTTCATATCTGAACATTCATGCCACAATTAAGAGAATTACATTGAAAAACTATGTTGGTTAGCATTCCACATAAAAAATTCTGTTTTTATCATTTACCTACTCGAGGACGAGCATGCATTAAGCTTGGGGATGCTTGATACGTCTCCAACGTATTTATAATTTTTTATTGTTCCATGCTATTATTTATGATGTTTTGGATGTTTAATGGGCTTTGTTATGCACTTTTATATTATTTTTGGGACTAACCTATTAACCCAAAGGCCCAGTCCAAATTGTTGTTTTTGCCTATTTTAGGGTTTTACAGAAAAGGAATATCAAACGGAGTCCAAACGGAATGAAACTTCAGGAGAGATATTTTTGGAGCAAAATACGCACGTGAGACTTGAGAACCACGGAATAGGGCACACATGGCGTCCAGGAGGGTGGGACGCCACCCATACAGGGCGCGCCCCCTGCCTCGTGGGCCCCACGTTTGGCCCCCCGGTGCCCTCCTTCTTCCTATATATATCTATGTACCCCGAAACCATCAGAACAACAGAGAAAACCCTAGTTCCACCACCGCAACCTTCTGTTCCCGTGAGATCCCATCTTGGGGCCTGTTCCGGAGCTCCACCGAAGGGGGGATCTACCACGGAGTGCTTCTACATCATCATCATCATCGCCTCACCATGAGTTGTGAGTAGTTTACCATAGACCTTCGGGTCCATAGCTAGTATCTAGATGTCTTCTTCTCTCTCTTTGGATCTCAATACCAAGTTCTCCTCGGTCTTCGAGGATATCTATTCGTTGTAATCTCTTTTTGCGGTGTGTTTGTCGAGATCCGATGAATTGTGGGTTTATGATCAAGATTATCTATGAGAAATATTTGGTTCTTTTCTGAACTCTTTATGTATGATTATAATATCCTTGCAAGTCTCTTCGAATTATTGGTTAGGTTTGGCCTACTAGATCTATAGTTCTTGCAATGGGAGAAGTGCTTGGCATTGGGTTCAATCTTGCGGTGTCCTTTCCCAGTGACAGTAGGGGCAGCAAGGCACGCATTGTATTGTTGCCATCGAGGATAAAAAGATGGGGTTTATATCACTATGTTTGAGTTTATCCCTCTACATCATGTCATCTTGCTTAAGGCGTTACACTGTTCTTATGAACTTAATACTCTAGATGCATGCTGGATAGCGGTCGATGTGTGGAGTAATAGTAGTAGATGTAGAATCGTTTCGGTCTACTTGTCTCGGACGTGATGCCTATATATAATGATCATGCCTAGATAGTTTCATAATTATTCGCTTTTCTATCAATTGCTCGACAATAATTTGTTTACCCGCATCATTAGAGAAGCCATTAGAGAACACTATGGCCCCTCGGTCTATTGTCAACATATCAATCTATAATCTACTTTAATTTTCCGCTTTTACTTTCTGTTCTTATATCCAAAAATACCAAAAATATCAAACTATCATCTCTATCAGATCTCACTTTCGTAAGTGACCGTAAAGGGATTCACAACCCCTTATCGCGTTGGCTGTGAAGTTCTTATTTGTTTGTGCAGGTGCGAGGGACTCGCGCGTGGTCTCCTACTGGATTGATACCTTGGTTCTCAAAAACCGAGGGAAATACTTACGCTACTGTGCTGCATCACCCTTTCCTCTTCGAGGGAATACAACGCAAGCTCGAGAAGTAGCATACTTGTGCCAGATTATATAAATGCACGCACCATATTACAACACACATGAGCTCTCTCATCAGAATCCAGTGATAGCACACAAGTGTTTACAAGGGCGCCCCTATATTAGAATATCCTCTGCATTACAAAGATAATCTCACAACTATTTATGTTTTCATGGTTCTCAGATATTATACGTAATTACAGTGAATATCAGAATCCACGCATCAGAAGAATATTGTGGAACACTGCAATGACTTACAAAATTGGCACCAAGCATTGAGTGCCATTCTGGATGCAATGAAACTCATACGCTCCCCACCTGTAGATTCTTGTTCAGAATATGATCCTAATGACTATTCTAACCTCGAGGAGTCAAAGGCAGATGGCCTGTCATGTTCACCCATCAATGTGCCTGCTCTAATTTGGCAAGGTTTTATTGATTGCGCGTATCTTGCATATGTTGTCTTGCATTTCTTCTACTTTGTTGCACCGCCATCTGCTTAGTTTACTCATCATATATGTCGAGATGCCATGCCCATCCATTATCAATACATATTCCATCTGTCATCATACCATGTTTTTCCACTCAAATGCTGTTCTTGTGCATCAGACATTAAAAAGGAAGAGGGTGATTGCCGAACCTGAAGGAGCACCAACAAAGTCCTTGAAAAACGTGGTTGTGCCCGAGAAATCAGACAGCACCCCACTTATATTGGCTGTACAACCAGTGACACAAAATGTAGGACCGACTCCAGCAGACTGTACCCATACTTCACTGGCCACACCACTAGCCCCACCACACATGACCTGCACTCCAGCAAAAGGTATGCCGATTTCAGTTGCCATAGCACCAGTCGTACCACAGAAAAATCCCACTCCAGCAAAAAGTACAGCAAGTCCATCGGCCGAAGACCTATCCCAACTACAGAGACGGCCAATTCCTGCAGATTGGAACCCCATTCCAGTCATTCCCAGTTTAAAAGACAATGCTTTCAATGTTGTTAGGGACTACGTGCATATATTCCCATCATTGGAAGATTATAGTGAAGACAAACACCATTTTCACATCTTCCTGTCCCACTTACGTGTAAGTGCTATTATTCATGGTGATTATTTTCCTGTTTTCTGCTAATTGAACACATCAATGATTTACATTACATTGTTGTAAGTAGGCGAGGGTCAATCTAGATAGTCATGACGAGCAAAGCTTGCTTGCGCTTTTCAATGAAGCATTGCATCGGTATTGGTGTTACCTGGCAAGTCTATAAACGAATTTCTGGTGAAGTCTCGTGTGCTAAATTTAGAAGACATTGAATGGAAAAACCTTGTTATGCACTGGTCTCGTTCCGAGGATGAGGTATTGTCTATGATATCGCATGACAATTTGAACTTCTACTTTTCCGCATGTGCCTTACGGATCTTTTTTTGCAGGAAATCTGCTCGAAAAAGAATTCCGGTTTGAAAAGAACGACATGATATCGCAAATATGATGCCCGCTGTTTTGCTCTTGTTAGTACCTGTTGTCCTGTATCACTGTACTTGCATACATACCTGGTTCATTATGTGACAGCAGTATGCATGATAGCTTGCTTATCAATTGTTCGCTCCAAATTATCTGATCTATATGAGTGGTTACATTAGTGTAGAATATATCCAATGCCAATTATTTTTTTTAGCTCTGCACTGTTCTTGTAAGTACCTGTTGTACTTTATGAGTGTACTTATATTGACAGGTAGTTGTTCATGTACCATCACTCTGCATCTTATTTTCCTTTGCCCTCCATTTTCTACACATAAGATCTATATTTACTCTTACCATAAGCTTGGATAACACCGATGGTACTGAAGAAGTTTAGCTCTGCATTGCTCTTGGCTGTACCTTTTGCCTGTATCGCTGCACTTACATTTATAGCTACTTGGTTATGTAGCATCACTCTCCATCTTATCTTAAATATTCTCCATTTTTTCTTATATTGTCACATCTATATTTACTCTTAACAAAATGTAGAATAAAGGCAATGCTTATGAAGAAGATTTTGTGGTAAACTTCTTGAATTGCCCCCCCCCATCAGCATGGACAAGGGTTTTATAGAGCCTGCCTTCACCAATAATGTAAGTTTGTCCTTCTCAAGCCTTCAAACTTTGTTGTGTATATTTGGTTAGGCATGACTGCAACAGCTGTTTATTTTTGGTGTTTGCATCAAATTGCATGTTTAAAGTTTATTATGTACTCCAGTTCATAAACAAAAGTTTGTCCTTCTCAATTTAAGTTTTCAGCTGTACAACCAAGTTCCTTCTTCATACCATGTAAATTAAACTATACAGAGCAAGTGATCTTATTTTGCCAATCTGAAATGGGATAAATTGACAGCACACTAACCATTGATACTTATGAGTTCTTGATTTGTAATCCAGTGGTGTCGTGAAGCTGCCAACTCCTTCACAATGTCATTTCCTGCCATGTCTTGACCTGAACAATACCATATTGTGTTAATGCTATTTTAAATTGTGTCACTTTATTCGTTAGTAAGAAATGTGATGAATTATTAGCACTGATACTTATATGTGCAAAACCTGTCATCTGTCTGCTTGTTTATCTTTCAGAGTGAGGAGGATATAAGTGTCAAACAAATGCAGTCTCACCAGCTTGCTCAGCTGCTTGCGCTGCAGCTCCCGAGCAGGGCTAACCTTTCTTGAACTCTATTGAAGTGCTGTCGGTTTTGTATATTATTTTGTTAGCGTGTTTAGTTGCACTGGTGGCGATCTTTGATGCCCACTGTATGTAATATGCTGTCTGCTTGTGCTTTATTATCATAGTGGCGAACTTTGATGCCCAGTGGATGTAATATGCCATAATTTCTTTATTGTATACTCTAGGTTTTTTTCTTATTCACGGTGCTGCAGTTATTTTACTGTATATATGTCCTATCTTGGCAGTAAACCGGCCAAACCGTAAAATTACAGTACATAATCGGGCCATCATGCAAATCACCATGTATGATCTGCATCATGGGCCCCGTCATGTTGGTCTGTTAACAGGCCTAAATGTAAACTGGCCCTCTAGTAGATTCGAGCCTTTAATAGGCCGAGTAAACCCCCAGCCCTATTTTCCCAAGAAAACTCAATGGGCCTTTAGGAGGCTGAAAAGTAGGTTGGGCCTGAAACGTGCCGAACAACTCACGGGCCGGCATCAGGCCGAAATAGACCCCGGCCCATGAATGTGCCAATCAAATCATGGGCTTATAACAGGCCAAAATTGTCTCGGTCCTTGTTTGGCCCAATCAGATTATCGACTGCGAGCAGGCCGGATGCAAACCGGGCCGTAGTTAGGCCCAACTATATGACGGTCTTGTAACATGCCGAAATTAATATAGGGCCGAAATGTTAAACGGGCCCTGAACAGGCCGAAACTAATATCAGGCCGAATTACTAAATGGGACTTTAGCAAGTGGGCCCAAAAGCATAACATCCAGTTGACGGGCCGAATCTGATATGGGCCATAATTTAGCCTAAAGCCTCTTAAAGGGCCGGACCTGATCTGGGCCGTAATTTGGCCCAACAGGCTGTCGGTGTACTAAAGTAGGGGTACCCTTAGTATCCGGAACTTGTGCACGGGCAGTCGCAGCACCCCGCGGCAGGGCTTGCCGGGTGACCACCGAGGTCCTTTATGGTTCCTTTGGAGCCATTCAAGAACAAAGTATCCAAGCTAAGGAGACAAGGCCTTGGCAAGAGGAGCTTGCCGGGAAGGCCACTCAAGGCACAAGGCCACTCAAGGCGCAAGACCCTGGCAAGAGGAACTTGCCGGGAAGGCCAACCAAGGCATCTCAAGAAACTTGCCGCGACGCGCCACGCGTCCCGGCAAGACCCGGTGAGCGACAAGCTCCCGGAAGCGACAAGATAGCGACTGCGGCAAGGCGCTTGCCGCGGCAAGCTTCCACTCAGTACCCGCGCTCCAGCGCATCCACCCACGTGTCGCTCTGGGACCCTTCCAGACGCACGTGGCGGGCGGCTGTGCAGCCAGGGGTACGCGGTGGCAAGCGGTGCTGACAAGGTAGCCATCGTGGCGAACGGTGGCGCCCCTGACGGCCCTTTTTGCACTGTTTGGGCGACGGCGATGGGCATTTAATGCCCTTGTCCCCTGCCGTCAGGGTTAGGTGCGATGCACTGTACAGATAGCTGTACCAACCACAATATCTTCCCGTTTTTGCCCTCAACTGCGTTGCCACCTTTCGGTGACCCCTTGAGCATATAAAAGGAGGCCCATGCGCAACGTAGAGGGGGGTTAGACATTCGATCATTCTCACGCTCGGTCTCGCTAGCCGCTGAAGTGTAATGTAGCTGCCAGCGCTCCCGAGCCAAGAACTCAATACAAACCAAAGCAAGAGTAGGGTTTTACGAATTCGTGCGGCCCGAACCTGGGTAAACTGCTCGTGTGCATCGCCTCGATCTGCTCTTCGTGCGACCTCCGCCCCCTGCCGTACCGAAAAGGGGCTCCGTCCCCATAGGTGTTTGTGGGTGGATCAGTTTCCCCGACATCTTTGGCGCGCCAGGTAGGGGGGCGTCGAGGTTGTGTGAACCTGATCCGGCCTGCACACGAGCTAGATCTTCATCGTCTTCATCAACATGCCGCCGAATAAGAAGGCTTCGGAGGCAGCAGCCCCGTCCGCGTCGATCCCACCACCGTCGGAGCCAGCGGCTGGTGGAGTAGACGCCGGCGGAAGAACGGGCGACGAGGGAGCTCACGGTGCCGCTAAGTCCAAGGACAAAGCTGCGCTGCCCATCGGTGGCGTGGCTGACTCCCACAATGACCGCGCGCACTCCAAGACCTCGGCGTCCGTACATGCACCGCGTCCATCTCAGGAGGCGCGGGACCAGCAGCGTCATGGTACCCACGGTACCATACGTTTGCTGGGCCAAAATCAAGCTGGTGGATCTCGAGACGCTCAAGACTAGCATGCACGCCAGCATGCCGGCACGAGCAAGGCACGGTCGCCCGGACGAGATACTGCTGCTTCTAACGTAGTTAGAAGTCCGAGCATATCCCGCTCCTCGCACCGTTCGCCACCGCTACCCGCCACTCCAGCACAAGCTCTGGCACGAGCTCAACTGCTCCTAGACTTCCCTCCAGCGGCAGACAAGGCCGACGACTGGAGGGCCACCATTCAGAGTCTCATCGCCTTCGCCAACGGCGACACTCCGCGGCAGCCAAGCACATCGCAGCCGCGGCAAGTCAGCCAGGCGCGGGCCGATGGCGACAAGACCGGTGGGGGTGCAACCACCGTGCACTCTCCGCCCTGAAAGCCAAGATCGCCGACTCGCCGGATCAACCTCGATAGAGACTCCACCGCGTCGTCGGATCCACGAGCTCGTCGTGATCAGCGCCAAGTTCTTCAAGATCGACAGCAAGAAGACGCTCGTACTCGTATCGAGCGCCGAAGAGAAGCGCGGCGTCAATCCGACCAGCGCGCTGGGCCCGCTGTCGACATGCATGCGCCAGGGGGACCAGGCGACTTGCCGTACGCGGTGGGTTGTCCTGCGTTCACTCGTGAGCTGCGGCAAGTCCAGTGGCCCAGCATGAAGAATTTCAAGCCAGACGTACCGGAGAAGTACGACGGCAAGACGCACCCGTCGGAGTTCCTCAGCATCTACACCATCGCGGTGCAAGCTGCTGGGGGGCAGGACGACAAGATCCTTGCCAACTACTTCCCGCTGGTACTCAAGCCCAACGTCAGGTCCTGGCTCATGCACTTGCCGGACAACTCCATATCCTCCTGGGCGGACCTGTGCCATCAGTTTGTCGGCGCCTTTATAGGCGGCCACAAACCACATGGCCAAGAAAGTGACCTTCACCTGCTCGCCCAGAAGGAAGGAGAACCCCTGCGCAAATACATCCAGAGATTCATCCGTGTTCAACACAACATCCCAGACGTCCACCCTGCCGCGGTCATCAGCGCGTTCCATCAGAACGTGCGTAACCGCAGGATGAGGGAGGAGATGGCGATGTGTAAGATCAGGGACGTCAGCGAGCTGTACGCCCTGGCCGACAAGTGTGCGCGTGCTGAGGAGGGGAGGAAACTCCCCGGAGAGGATACAGGAGCAGGGGGATCTGACAGTGAGGATGCCGCCCCGGCAAAGAAAAACCGGTGGCGCAACAACAGGAAGAAGAAAAGCAAAGAGGTGCTAGTCGTTGAGCAGTCCGGCAAGGAAGGTGGCGCCAAGAAAGCCCAAGTTGGTAGCTCCGGCAAGGAGACTGACGCATGCACCAACTGCCAGGCTGTGGCGGCCGCCGACAAGCAGGACGGCACCGACAAGCAGTATTGCAAGATCCACCGCACCAAGGGCCATGACCTCCAGAACTGCAAGAGGGTCGAACAGCTCGTCGAGCAGCAGAAGGCTGAGTACGAGCGACGCGACAAGGAGAAGGCCCAAGGAGGTGATGGAGGATCCGGCAAGAAGCGGCCATTCAACGGCCGGGGAGGACGCCGTGGCAAGGCCAAGCAACGGCAAGGAGACAGAACTCCCCGCGGCCGCGACAAGGATGAAGATGACGACGACGACGAAGACATGGATGATCTTGAGACCAGTGAGCAGGAGTTTTAGAAAGCCACAGAGGTTTTGTGCGTTGACGGCGGTGCTTCTCTGCATACTTCACACCGCCAACTCAAGCAGTGGGTGCGTGAAGTCAATGCGGCAGAACCACCTGTCGAATCGCGCAAGCTTCTGAAATGGTCCAGCACGCTTATCATCTTTGATATTGAGGACCACCCTGATCGCACAACTGCGGTCGGGTGCTTGCCGATGTTGGTTTCACCAACCATCCGCAACCTCAAGGTCACTAAGATGCTAGTTGACGGCGGGGCCGGCTTGAACCTGATCTCCTCCGCTGTGCTCCACAAACTCCAGATCCCTGACAGCGAGCTCGAAGAGACCGGCACATTCCAAGGAATCAACCCGGGAAGGAGCAAGCCGAAGGGGAAGATCACGCTGCCAGTGAGATTTGGCGGCGAGCTGAACTTCAGGACTGAGAGGGTCACTTTTGACATTGCCGATTTTCCATTGCCTTACAATGGGATACTTAGCCGTCCAGCACTTGCCAAGTTCATGGCAGCCTCTCACTACGCATACAACATGCTGAAGATGCCAGGCCCGATAAGCGTCATCTATGTCCCTGGCGACAAGAAGGATGCTCTTATCTGTGCCGACAAGATCTACCGGGAAGCAGCAGCCGCAATAGATCGCAAGTCACTTGCCGCTAAAGCTCCCGGGGGGAAGAAGAAGACCAAGTCCTGCAAGAGCTCTAGGGCCCAGTCCGGCAAGCGCACCTCTTCGGAGTGCTGCGCTACCGTCGAGGACGCACCATCGAGCTCCACCGGCAAGTGTAAGAAGACGATGGCAGCTCCGCCAGAAACCAAGATGGTGTCTGCCAAGGAGGACGGCACTGGTGGTACTTTCACCATCAGTGCCACGCTTGACCCTAAATAGGAAAGCGTGCTCGTTGCTTTCTTGCGGGCGAACGTCGACGTGTTTGCATGGCAACCGTCTGACATCCCCGGTGTTCCTAGGAAAGTAATTGAGCACAAGCTTGCCGTTTGTCCTCATGCGCGGCCCGTCAAGTAGAAAGTCAGGAAACAAGCAGTGGAGTGCCAAGAGTTCATCGCAGAAGAAATCAAGAAGTTGGAAGGAGCAGGCCTTGTCAGAGGAGTGCTCCATCCCACGTGGTTGGCCAATCCTGTAGTCGTGCGTAAGGCAAACGGGAAATGGAGGCTTTGTATCGACTTCACCGATGTGAATAAAGCTTGTCCCAAAGACCCATTTCCCTTGCCGCGCATTGACCAGATTGTTGACTCCACGGCCGGATGTGACCTGCTTTCATTTCTTGACACATACTCAGGATACCATCAGATCTTCATGGCAGAAGAGGATGAGGAGAAGACCGCATTCATCACTCCATGTGGAACGTACTGTTTCATACGGATGCCTTTCGGTTTGAAGAATGCTGGTTCAACATTTGCAAGGGTAGTCCATACCGCTTTTGAGCCACAGATACATAGAAATGTAGAAGCATACATGGATGACATAGTGGTCAAGAGCAAGGATAGGGCGACCTGATTCAAGATTTAGAAGAGACCTTTGCAAATCTGCGCAAGATCAGCCTCAAGCTCAACCCCGAGAAGTGTGTGTTTGGAGTCCCTTCCGGCAAGCTTCTCGGGTTTTTCGTGTCTCAGAGGGGGATTGAAGCCAATCCCGACAAGATCAAGGCCATTGAGCAGATCGAAGCACCCAAGCGCGTCAAGGATGTACGAAGATTTGCCGGTTGCGTGGCTGCTCTTAGCAGGTTTATCTCTAAGTCTGCTGAGCACGCCCTGCCGTTTTTCAAAATTTTGAAAAAGGCGGGTCCAATGAAATGGACTCCGGAAGTGGAGGCTGCGCTGCAAGACTTAAAGAGGTACCTGTCCTCCACTCCGATACTTGTCGCACCTAAGCCACAAGAGAAGTTGCTGCTGTATCTAGCGGCAACCAATCAAGTGGTTAGTGCTGCGTTAGTAGCGGAGAGGGAGGCAGACGATGAGCCAGCAACCACGGCAAACACGTCCAGCGACAAGCAGGGGGCTTCCCCGGCAAGCTCTGGTCCCGACAAAGATGGATCTGCGCAGGAGATACGGAAGAGAATGGTGCAGCGCCCAGTCTACTTTGTCAGTTCCCTCCTGCAGGGGGCTAGGTCAAGGTACTCTGGTGTGCAGAAACTGCTGTTCGGCCTTCTCATGGCCTCGAGAAAGCTACACCATTACTTCCAAGCACATGAGATCACAGTTGTCACTCGCTTTCCGCTAAAGAGGATACTGCAGAATCCAGAAGCAACAGGCAGGATTGTTGAGTGGGCACTGGAACTGTCAAGGTTTGGCCTCAAGTTTGAGAGCACTTCAACTATCCAAAGCAGAGCATTGGCAGAATTCATAGCAGAGTGGACGCCAACGCCAGATGAAGAAATTCCAGAAACGAGCATCCCCGTCAAGGAAGCAAGCAAAGAGTGGCTGATGTACTTTGATGGTGCCTTCTCATTGCAAGGCGCCGGTGCTGGCGTGCTGCTTGTCGCACCCACCGGAGAGCACCTCAAGTACGTAGTCCAGATGCACTTTCCCAAGGAGCAAGCAACAAACAATACTGCAGAGTATGAGGGTTTGCTTGCCGGTCTCAGGATCGCGGCAGACCTTGGGATCAAGAAGCTCATTGTCAGGGGTGACTCGCAGCTTGTCGTCCGCCAAGTGAACAAGAATTATCAGAGTCTGTTGATGAAAGCTTATGTTGATGAAGTGAGGAAGCTTGAAGAACACTTTGACGGCCTACAGATGGAGCACGTTCCAAGAGCTCAGAACGACATCGCCGATGGCCTGTCAAAGTGCGCCGCACTTAAGTTACCTATGGAACCAGGGATCTTTGTGCTCAAGCTGACTCAACCATCCGTAACACCATCAACTGGACAGAGCAAGAAGAGGAAGTTGATTTCTGGTGACTATTTTCCGGCAGAGCTTCCCGAAGCCGCCGCCAAGAAGGTCCCCAAGATCAAGACCAAAAGTGCTGAGGAGCAGTCTGCTCCGGCGAGCCCTCGGGTTTGTTCCGTTGAAGCAGACGCTCCCGACAAGTTTTGCTCCGGAAGCTTGCCGGGGAACATCAAGCTCCGGCTGAACCTCAGGTTCTCGCCGTAGAAGCGGATTTTCCCGCAGCAGCAGATGTGCCTTTAGTACTTGCTGTCGAGCCACAAGCTCCAGCATGGGCGCAGCAGATTGTCCGTTTCCTTCAAACAGGAGAACTTCCCGAAGAGCAAGAAGAAGCGGAAAGAGTAGCCCGACAGTCAAGTATGTATCAGTTTGTCGACAACAAACTATACAGAAGAAGACTCAATGGTGTGAAATTGAAGTGTATTCCCCGGGAAGATGGACAAAAGCTGTTGGCAGAGATACATGGAGGCATATGTGGTCACCACATTGGCGCAAGAGCACTTGCCGGCAAAGCATTCCGGCAAGGTTTCTTTTGGCCGGAAGCCCTCCAGGATGCAGCTGCACATGTAACCAAGTGTGAAGCATGCCGGTTCCATTCCAAGCAGATACACTAGCCAGCTCAAGCTCTCCAGACGATCCCTTTATCCTGGCCATTTTTGGTCTGGGGGCTCGACATCCTCGGCCCCTTTCCCCGCGCAGCCGGGGGCTTTGAATACTTGTACGTTGTAATCGACAAGTTCACAAAGTGGCCAGAAGTGGAACCAGTGAGAAAGGTGACAGCACAGTCAGCGGTCAAGTTCTTCAGGTCGATTGTTTGCCGCTTCGGGATCCCTAACAGGATCATCACCGACAACGGTACGCAATTCACGAGCCGCACCTTCATGCAGTACGTCCAAGATCTTGGCGCCAAGGTCTGCTTCGCTTCTGTTGCTCACCCGAGAAGCAACTGTCAAGCGGAGAGGGCAAATGCCGAAGTGCTGCGTGGCCTCAAGACCAGAACTTTTGACAGGCTGCACAAGTGCGGAAGAAACTGGATCGAGGAACTACCGGTGGTTCTTTGGTCGATCAGGACGACGCCAAATCGAGCCACTGGACAGACACCTTTCGCTCTAGTCTATGGAGCAGAGGTAGTTCTCCCCACGGAACTCGTATACGGGTCGCCTCGAGTGCTCACTTATGATGAGCTTGAGCAAGAGCAGCTGCGACAAGATGACGCGCTGCTCCTTGAGGAAGACCGTCTTCAGGCTGTTGTACGAGCTGCTCGATACCAGCAAGCTTTGCGCCGCTACCATAGCCGCAAAGTTAACGCCAGAAGTCTCGAGGAAGGCGACCTTGTTCTTCGGCGCATTCAGTCCGCCAAGAATTCTAACAAGTTGACGCCGAAGTGGGAAGGCCCTTACCGAGTGAAACGAGTTACTAGGCCTGGCGCTGTCCGCCTTGAGACCGAAGATGGCTTTCCGGTGAGCAACTCCTGGAACATTGAACATCTTCGCAAGTTTTACCCGTAAGGCGCGGTTGCCGTGACCCGCTCCGGCAACCACCTTTTGTACAAGTCTTGCCGCTGTTGCATGTAATCCTTTGTACAAAGCCGGGCGCAGACCCCGTGCATAAGTAAAGCTCATGTGCTCTGCACACCTTGTCAATTTCATGCTTTTTATATTTTGCATGTGTTATCTGACACTTTGTGCAGCACCTACCCCCGGTAAGCCGTAATGAGCCATAGGGATCCATATTGTTATTTTCTCTTCTTTCTTTTTCTCAAGGAAAGGAAGGTTCCCTCGCCCACAAGTTTGCCGGGGGGGGGGGAGGAGAAGATAGTGGTATGGACCAGGCGTCGTTCAAGAGAGTTTCGCCTTGCCAGGGAGCAAACAACACAAGAGCTAAGTTGCCAAAGTTTGAGCAATCAGATTTTTATAAAAAAATTAAGTTATCTTCCTTGAACGACCGTGCTCTGTATGGAAAATCTGTGCGCGGAGGAACCTACTCGTAGCTAGTTGCGCCCTTACTTTGTTTCGAGTCCGCTCAACGACTTAAGTGTGCTGCGACTAGTGTCGCGCCCTTACCTTGTTTTCGAGCACGCTCAACAACTTAAGTGCGCTGCAACTAGTTGCGACAAGGTTTCTTGTCGGTAGCGGCACCGCCAGCAGGCTGCTGACGTTCTACACTCAGGGCTCGCGGCTAAGGTGCTTGCGCCGGCAAGTTCCCTAAAAGCGTAGGGCAGAAACATACAAAGCAAAGGAGTCAAGTAAAGGAAATAACATTGCAAGTACTACCCGGAGTAGAGTTATATTACAAGATAGCTGGTAGCAACTCTAACAGATTGTTCTCCTAACATAATAAGCAGCGACAAGGAAAGAAGAAAATGGGCAAGCCTAGTCCGCGCGATCGCCCTTGACCCTCTTGATGCCGCTCACCTTGCCAGAATGGGTGCGACAAGGGCCTTGAGCGCCTCCAGATCGGCGTCCTGCGGCAGGGACCTGAGGACGTTGGTGAGGTTGAGGCCAGGGTTGCGGAAGGCCACCTTCATCAACACCTTTTGAAGGGCTCCCGTGCAGAGCTTGCGTGACTCGTCCGCCAGCTGCTTCGGGATCCTCTCCCGGAGTTGCTGAAGGGCCGTCGCCACGCCCTTGAAGAACAGAGTGAGCTTGGCGCTGGGGTGGAGGTTCTCGTCGGTGGAGTACCCGAGATACTCCGCCCCCAGCTGCGCCAGCTCCCTGTCGATGTCTGCGGCAGCATTGACAAGACCCTCCGTCCAGTGCTCGACGGTCTCCCTGAAGATGTTCTGGGTGACGGCAGCACTCTCCAGCAATGCCTTCTCGGCCCTGATCTCCTCCTTCAAGGTCGCCTCCCGCTCCTTGGCGCCATCCAGCGTCTTGGTCAAGGTGGCCAACTTCAATCCCAGATCGGCGTTGGAGTCCTTGGCGGCGGCAAGCTCCTTGCCCTTCTCAGCGAGGCGGACTTGGTGGCGTAGTCGTGGTCTCCGCCGGCGGAGGGCCACTGGTGCTGTCCCTCGCCGGAGAACTCGCCCTTGGTGGAGAACTCTCCCTTGCCGGGGAGACCCTCGCCGGGGAACTTTCCCTTGGCGGCGTACTTGTAGCAGGTGGCGCTTCGGGTGCGGTCTCCGGGCGCTCCTGGAGTGTCTGCTTTGCTCCTACACAAATCAACGAACAAGACGTCAGCAAAGGTAGAACCCCCACGCACGCCTAACAGCGGAAAGTGAATCACACACTTACGCTGGGGGCTGCGCTGGGGGCTGCTCTGAAGATCAGTCGCCGGGCCCGGCAAGTTTGTCTTAGGCGCACCCCCTACTGGCACGGTGGGCTCGTCCTCGATGACAATCACCAGGACCTTGGCACTCTTTGCCGCCCTCTGGGCCAGAGTTCTGAAAAAAGGAACAGGTTCAGAGTGAGGCAAAAGATATACAAGACCAAACAGCAAGAATTGAAAGAATGTAAGAACAATAAAGATCTTACTCTTCTTCTTCCTCGTCGGAGCTGAGCGCGGAGAAGTCGAAGTCTGGCTCACGCGTCCTGGCGCGAGGAAGCGGAGGAGTGGGCTCCCTTGGCCGCTTGGCGGGAGCAGTGGCGGTGGTCTGAGACGACCCCGCTCCAGCTGCCGCCGTGGCGTGGGGAGCGGCGGGGGCAGAAGCGGCGGTCCGGGAAGACCCCGCTCTAGTTGCCGCGGAAGCACGAGGCGCTCCCGCGGCAACCTTGCTTGCCGCGGTGGAGCGCGTCGAGCGGCGCGACGGCTGTTGACCCGTCTGCTGCTCCGTTAGGTCCCCGGCCTTGCGGAGACGCCTTCTTGGTGGGGCTGGAGGCTCTGCTGGTGGTGGCGAGCTGCCTGAGGATGAGGAAGAAGAGGAGCCGATCCCCAGCGAGCCGCCCGTATCCTCGAAGGGCTCGCTCGACTCGTCACCCTGCTCGGCGGGCTCGCTCGGCTCGGCGTCTTGCCCGGCAGGCTCTCCCTCGCCGGCAGGCCCTCCCGCGCCAAGAAACTCCTCCCGCTCGGCAAGGCTTGCCGCCTCCGCTGCCTCCGCCTCCTCCACGGTGTATCCGAACTCGCCCGCGGCCGCGGCTGCCGCCGCCTCTTCCAGCCTGGTGGCGATGTACGCCATCTCCTTGTCGGTGGTGTCGCGGGTGAGGCCCTTCTTCTCGTCGGCGCGAATTGGCGTTTCTTCCAAGGTGTCGAAGAACGCCTGCACGGCTTCCTCAGTAGGCTCTTGCCAAGTTGGGTCAATCCCGTGAGAGTCGCACAGCGGCATCATTGCGCGGATGCGGCTGAGCGCAGAGTTATTGCACAGCAGGACAACCCCCTTCGGCAACCTGAAGACTTCGGGGTGATCGGGGTCGTACTTGAACAGCTCCTGAAGCATCGCGTTGAGCTCCAGGACAGTGAAGTTGTAATTGAGGCCCGGGCGCAGCCTCATGATATCTGCCGCGTTCTCGAACTCCCAGGCGGGCCTCTTCCTCTCCTGCAGGGGGGCGATGCGGCGGCGAAGGAAATCTGCGCCAACTGCGCCTACAGTGAGCTTGGCACGCCTGAGGCGTAGGATCCGGGCAGTGGCAATCTTCAATCTACTGTCTTCCGGGGCCAAGTCGCTCCAGTCGTTGCCGCGTACTACTGGGGCTTGGCGCCGGGCGGTGAATGGCTGCGGGTTCTCCTCTACAATCCAGCACCAGTCTGCTCTCCATTCATCCCATTTGCCGCGGAGCTCTCCCTCCAGATAAGCTTCCTTCTTGTGCGTCCTCGAGATCTAGGAGACGCCACCGGATAAAGGATCTCCTTTCTCAACTCGGGGCGTGAAATAGTGGCAGAAGAGGGCAACATTGGGATGGACTCCGACAAAGTTTTCACAGAGATGTGCGAAAACTGCCATGGTCAGAACGGCGTTGGGGGTGAAGTTAAGGAGGTGGAACCCGTAGGTGTTCATGATGTCGCAGAAGAATTCAGAGAAAGGCGAGCAGAGCCCGCAGTAGAAGAACAAGGCGAAGAAAGCGTATCCATTCGGATACATGTTGCAAGCGACGGCTGGGAATACCTTGGTGCGCGGATGCGCCCGCGTCTCCCCCGACCAGAAGAGATAGAAGTTCTCCCTCAGCTTCCTCGCGGCAAGCTTGGGGGGAAGACAGCCCGCTTCTTTCGCAGCGCCGCGAGCCGCAGCGCCTCGGCCGACTTCGCGGTCTTCCCCTTCTCGCCTTTCGGAGCCATGGCGGAAGCGGTGAGGGAGGTCGACGGCGCTGGTGGTGCTGGTGGCGATGGGGGGTGGAGCGCTGCTCTCTTTCAAGCTTTGGGAGGAAGGGGAGCAGCGGAGGTTTTCGAGGAGTAGCAACGGGCGGATGGACGAACTGCCCCTGTTTCCCCTGCTTATAAGGGGGGAGGGGGCGGACGTTCCGCATTTCCGATTAAAGAAGCCACCCACGATCTCTCCCACGACGCCGCGATTGACGCGTGCCGTTAGGGGAGGGCGCGGTGGATACGGAGTAAGATACGGTGTGACCCAGGCCGTGCGTGCCTGTGCACTGTTTTGGGCCTGGCCCAACAGCGCTCGGCACCGTGTATGGCCCAGGCCCGGGGGCTCCTGTCGGTGTACTAAAGTAGGGGTACCCTTAGTATCCCGAACTTGTGCACGGGCAGTCGCAGCACCCCGCGGCAGGGCTTGCCGGGTGACCACCGAGGTCATTTATGGTTCCTTTGGAGCCATTCAAGAACAAAGTATCCAAGCTAAGGAGACAAGGCCCTGGCAAGAGGAGCTTGCCGGGAAGGCCACTCAAGGCACAAGGCCACTCAAGGCGCAAGACCCTGGCAAGAGGAACTTGCCGGGAAGGCCAACCAAGGCATCTCAAGAAACTTGCCGCGACGCGCCACACGTCCCGGCAAGACCCGGTGAGCGACAAGCTCCCGGAAGTGACAAGATAGCGACCGCGGCAAGGCGCTTGCCGCGGCAAGCTTCCACTCAGTACCCGCGCTCCAGCGCATCCACCCACATGTCGCTCTGGGACCCTTCCAGACGCACGTGGCGGGCGGCTGTGCAGCCAGGGGTACGCGGTGGCAAGCGGTGCTGACAAGGTAGCCATCGTGGCGAACAGTGGCGCCCCTGACGGCCCTTTTTGCACTGTTTGGGCGATGGCGATGGGCATTTAATGCCCTTGTCCCCTGCCGTCAGGGTTAGGTGCGATGCACTATACAGATAGCTGTACCAACCACAATATCTTTCCGTTTTTTCCCTCAACTGCGTTGCCACCTGTCGGTGACCCCTTGAGCATATAAAAGGAGGCCCATGCGCAACGTAGAGGGGGGTTAGACATTCGATCATTCTCACGCTCGGTCTCACTAGCCGCTGAAGTGTACTGTAGCTTCCAGCGCTCCCGAGCCAAGAACTCAATACAAACCAAAGCAGGAGTAGAGTTTTACGCATCCGTGCGGCCCGAACCTGGGTAAACTACTCGTGTGCATCGCCTCGATCTGCTCTTCGTGCGACCTCCGCCCCCTGCCGTACCGAAAAGGGGCTCCGTCCCCATAGGTGTTCGTGGGTGGATCAGTTTCCCCGACACAGGCCGAAACTAATATCAGGCCGAATTACTAAATGGGCCTTTAGCAAGTGGGCCCAAAAGCATAGTGTCCAGTTGACAGGACGAATCTGATATGGGCCATAATTTAGCCCAAAGCCTCTTAAAGGGTCGGACCTGATCTGGGCCGTAATTTGGTCCGGAACGTGGTAGGCTTTTAATGAGCCGGATCTCATATGGGCCATTATTAGGCCCGGAACGTGGCAGGCCATTAATGGACCGGATCAAATATGGGCCGGCATTTGGCCCAAAACATGGCAGCCAGTTAATGGGCCGGCCAACTAGGGTCCTCAAAATCTTGTGGGCCTACAGCTGGGCCGACCCATTAATGTCGGCGAAATCTCATGGGCCTTCAGCTGGGCCGTCCCATTATGGTCCACAAAATTTTTGTGGGCCTTCACCTGGGCCGGCCCATTATGGCCCGCAAAAATCTTGTGGGCCTTTACCTGGGCCGGCCATTATGGCTCGCAAAATCTTGTGGGCCTTTAGCTGGGCCGGCCCATTATGGTCCACAAAATCTTGTGGGCCTTTAGTTGGGCCGGCCCATTTAAACTTTATGGGCCACTTTTGGGCCGGTCCATGTGTTAACATATCATAGGCGCATCTCGCCCATTGGATGAGTGACACCTGTGCCAACACGGAGCTGACACGTGTTTCCTACACCCAATGATGATTTTACACATGGAAAATCCCCATTGGCCCGGGCTGTTAACAGGTTATCGGATCCAAAATCGGACCCGATAGCTTAACGGCGTTCCGTTATGGTGGATGCCACGTGTCGGTCACCCTTGACGAAAGCACTTCTGTGACGCGCGATTTATCGTCATGGAAGTGGACACTTCCGTGATGGTAATTTTGGTAATGTCATGGAACACATCTATGACAGCACAAGTATGACTATCTTGATTCTATCATAAATTTGTCATGAATGTACATGCATGACAGAAAATGTGACCTACTGTGACAAACACGTATCATCATGGAAGTGTTTTTTTTGTAGTGGTGGTGCTACCGTACGTCCACGTTGATGGAGACTTTAACCCACGAAGGGTAACGGCTGCACAAGTCCACAGAGGGCTCCACCCATGAAGGGTCCACGAAGAAGCAACCTTTTCTATCCCACCATGGGCATCGCCCACGAAGGACTTGCCTCACTCGGGTAGATCTTCACGAAGTAGGCGATCTCCTTGCCCTTACAAACTCCTTGGTTCAACTCCAAATCTTGTCGGAGGCTCCCAAGTGACACCTAACCAATCTAGGAGGCACCACTCTCCAAAAGGTAACAAATGGTGTGTTGATGATGAACTCCTTGCTCTTGTGCTTCAAGTGATAGTCTCCCCAACACTTAACTCTCTCTCACAGATATGGATATGGTGGAAAGATGATTTGAGTGGAAAGCAACTTGGGAAAGGCTAGAGATCAAGATTCTTGTGGTAGGATTGGTATATCTTGGTATCAACACATGAGCAAGTGGTTCTCTCTTAGAAAATGTGTAATGGAAGTGTAGGCAGGTTCTGATGGCTCTATCTCAAATGGTGATGGGGTGGAGGGGTATATATAGCCTCCACACAAAATCCAACTGTTACACACATTTGACCCAACTCGGTCAGACCGAATAGGTGAACTCGGTCAGACCGAAGCAGTTCAAAATGTGAACATTAGGAATCTCGGTGGGACCGATGTGCTAGGGCTAGGGCATGACCTCATCTCGGTGGCGCTGATTGCATGAACTTGGTGAGACCGATTTCATCAATAAGCACTACAGAGAACTGGTCAAGAAAATTCGATGGGACCGGTCGCTCATTTTGGTGAGACCGAAACGTTACAAAAGGATCACAAAGAGTTTACCATGCAAACTCGGTGGGACCGATCGCTCTTCTCGGTGAGGCTGAAATGTTACAAAAGGATCACCGAGAGTTTGCAATGCCATCTCGGTGAGACCGAGATCCATATCGGTGAGACCAAATTGTTTAGGGTTTGTGGCAGTGGCTATGTCAAATGAACTCGGTGGTGCCGGATGAATCAAATCGGTGGGGCCGAGTTTGACTTTAGGTTTTGGACATATGTGGAATTTGAGAAAGTGGATGAGGGTATTGGAGCAATATCACTAAGAACTTGAGCAACCAGATCATTAAGCAACACCTCATCCCCTTTTAATAGTATTGGCTTTTCTACGGACTCAATGTGATCTTGGATCACTAAAATAGAAATGTAGAGTCTTGAGCTTTTGCCAATCTTTGTCCTTGCATTTTGAGGGGTCCACATCTCTAGTCCAAGCCATGCCAATCATTGAACTTCCTGAAATATTTAACTTGAATATATATTAGTTCAGTGAGCTATATGTTGTTATTAATTACCAAAACCACCCAAGGATTAGTTGCACTTTCAATTTACCCCTTTTTGGTAATTTTTGACAACATATAGATCAAAGCTTCTACAAATGATAATAGGAATGAAATACATCGTCGCTTTGAGAAGTATGTGATAAGCAAGAGCTCCCCCTAAATTTGTGCATTATTTAAGATTTGCTTGTGAATGCAAATGCACACTCGATTACGGTCATGGGTTACTCTTGCATGTCCCATACATCATGGTAGAGCGCTCAAAATGATAAGATTTAAGCAATAAGTAGTCATCACCAAAATAAACAAGTGAATGATCATACACAATCAAGCAAGCATACATTAAGCATAGTATGATCAACCACACAAGTATCTCACGAGCATAAGAAAATTTTAGCAATAACCAAATGAACGAAGTAGCAAGCAAAAACCAACAAAGAGAAGCAAAACTCTCTCTCTCTCTCAGCCTAATGATCTATACACTTTCTCCCCCTTTGGCAACAAGTTTCCAAAAAGCTCGAAAATGCATAGTGCTATACGACACTCTAGGCAAGATCTCCAGGAGCTACTGAAGAAGTCTTCCTGCTGGTGGCTCCGATGTACGTAGATGACATCGAGATAAGAGCATCAACAAACACTTTGGACGAAGTATGTGGAGCTGGAGGAGTTGACACTGGAGGAACAACTATGGCAGTAGCTGCAGGTGCTGAAAGTGTAGGCCTGGGCTCGACAACTGGCACAGCTGAAGATCTTGGTCCTCTTGTGTGGGGCCCCCACTCATAAGTCGTGATCACCGAATGCACGTGTACAGTGATCCCAGAGATCAATGGTCACTGAACACACACAAGCTGAATAACAAGAGTCTTACATCCATACATACCGTATTACACAAATTGTGACCATTATGGTCAAGTCTTGAATATATCATTGCCGCGGGAATCTTCAGTAACGACTTGGACCCATGCCATCTGCCTTAACCCTACAGGCATTCTGACTGGGAAGCGTCCTAGCTCGCATGTTCGTCACCAAGAAATCTTCGTCATATCCTGTTCTTTCATGCCTGGCCAATAAAATAACCAGTGGCAAGCCAATGAGTACTTTGAATGTACACGCAAGCAACCTAATTGTGATGACAGAATAATTATGCAAGGCTCTACTACTAAATTGGCAGTTTTGCGGAAAGCTAGTTTTTCATATGCAAGTATGATCAACATATAACAAGGGCATGCATGCGTCTGCAACAAGTATCAGGAGGTTACAGACATCAACATCGTGAAAGAGTCATGAGCAACTCTTGCTCACGCTCATCGTGACTTTCTCACAATCACATCAACAGATTTACCAAACCATGTTGTTTTCCAGAAACTTATGGACATAGTCTAAGCAGCACCACCCAACTGTCCTTGACCGTGGACACGGCTATTCGAATAGTTTGACACTCTGTAGAGGTTGCACACTTTACCCACAAGATCCGGGGAACTTCCGTGTCATCCACGACCCGCGGTCCCTCAACTACCTGGGGTAAGCACCCGATCACTATCTTTTCCTAGACGACACTAACATAGAGTCCACTCGATTGGTAGTAACCCCCGTGCCCAACATTTCACATCTTAAAAATTGTGGAGACTCGCTCCCATATTCATCACATACCACTGACACGGGGTACCAACGGTGTGTTCGATGCCCTGTAAAAACAGTCATGGCCGCCTATCCAAGCACGACCCCGTCCCGAGAGTGACCTCATGTCACCCCCGTCACTAGTAATGCGGGGCTCCATGCTAGTATCGACGTAAGTAATCAATAATGCCCTTTCCCATATAAGGGTAGAGTGGTTGCGCATGTTTGGTTGGGACGGTAATCACACATAAATCTAATCCATCTCTGTAAACAACACTTTCATCAAGCCTCGGTGCACTACTTCTTCACCAAGTAGTGCCCTAGTTCCTCATCATCTCCCAGGGGCATTAGTGGCACCCACTGGGTTATTTGCAAGTATGTCAAACCACACTTTTTTCTCTCAATGCATAACCCAGACCCATTTTGCGTAGCCAACTACTATAGCATATATCTATCTACTTCCACCCACATAACCCTCATAAGAAGGTAGGGTCATGCTTGATGCAAGTTTCAATAGGAAAGTAACAAAGGTACCAACCAAAGTGGTCACCACCTCTACATGATTCCGATGCATTGATAATAAGGTGCTATGAGACATGCATAAAAAGGTTTCCCGAACATGGTCAAAGGGCTGCTTGCCTTGTACTTCCGAGTCTTCAAACCTTCTGGTCCATCTCCAAGTACTCCGTTTATTTCGTCAACTAACGACGGAAACAATCATAATAAGCAACACGACAAGGCAAAAACAAAAGTGCTCTAAAAATAGGAGTTGGACTTTTCTAGGATACCTCTGGTCATATGAAAGATGACCAAGGTGGTTTCATTGGAATATGATCAATGGATGGTTTAGAACATTTCAATATGAGGTAATCAGGGGATTTGTGGATTTGCATGAAGTGTACAGAAGAATTATTTTGAAAAATGGTCAGAGGCACCTATCTAACAAGGAAAGATTTTAGAAGCAGCTAGGAGTTGGTTTCACTTGATTTGGAGTTCAAATTAATTTCCTAAGATTTTGCAAAGTTGACAAATATGAAGATATGGCTCATTATTTTGTGGGGTACAGAAAGTATTAATAAAAATGTTCATAAACTAAGTTATGAACTTAGAAGCATCTAGGAATTTGAATCATGGCATTTGGATCAACTTTGAGCTATCTGTGATTTTTCTAAAGTTTATCACAGATATAGAAAAATGAGATTTCATAAATAGTTGTGAAGGAAAGGTTCCTGGAAAAATGTGCAAGTAGCACTCTGTGATAGATCATGATTTATGGAGCCAGCAGAAATTTGAATCATCAAGTTTGGACACTATTTGAATATTTGGGAGATTTTACAAGTTTACAGAAAAAGAAAAAGAAAAGAAATACTCAGGTTATACCTAAAGCACGCGTCGGGCGAAGGATAGCTACTGTGCCGGCCCAGTAGCTCAGCTGCGAGCGGGAAGGGCCACGTCAAAGGCGCCGGCCGGGAGTACGCCTTTGCGGCGGCTAGGCGGTTTCGACCGAAGCCGTTTCCACTTAAATGGCGAGGCCCAGCCACTAGGTCGCTGACGCGCAGGGCCCAGCGCTCAGGTCGTCGCCTACCTCCCGCTCGAACAGAACAGACGCAGGGGAGGCGAGGCCGAGCGGGTGCCGGTGTCCCCCCCCCCCCGATGCCACCGGCCACCTCCGGCGACACCCGGCGTACCGGCGTGCTCAGGAGAGCGTGCCGCATCCGTCGAGGTGCACCACGACCACGGGGACGGCCAGATGCGAGCGCCCCATCGGCCACGGCGGAGGATGGCGTCGGCGGTGTTGGGCACGGCGACACAGGCGGGGGAGGACGAAGTGGAGTACGGGGGAAAGCTTCAACATGGTGGTGGC
>LR738716.1:71939755-71968591 GCA_902687465.1 Secale cereale
GCGTACCGGCGTGCTCAGGAGAGCGTGCCGCATCCGTCGAGGTGCACCACGACCACGGGGACGGCCAGATGCGAGCGCCCCATCGGCCACGGCGGAGGATGGCGTCGGCGGTGTTGGGCACGGCGACACAGGCGGGGGAGGACGAAGTGGAGTACGGGGGAAAGCTTCAACATGGTGGTGGCGTTGCTCTGGAGTGGAGAGGTGGAGATGAGGGGGTCTTGATGGCATGAATTTTGGCGGCGGCCGGCGGGGAAGCTCCGGCCATAGGAGAGGATGGAGAGAACGGGAGGAGGTGTGGGTTGTCCTGGGACGTATACGGGAGGGAGAGTGGAAAATGGAGAAGAGAGGGGGCTCGTGGGAGGCCTTATATTGGCCAGCTCGAGGTTCACCGCGGGTGGTGCGCCGGCGAAGTTGTTGCCGTCGCTGCAAGCCATGGGGGCGCGCGTGGGCGTGTCTGGGGCGTTTGTAGGGGTGGTCTATGCCTAGAGGAAGGGAGAGAAGGAGCGAGGAGGTGCCAGAGGGGCCGCGCGTGTGAAGCCAGTCACTGGAGCTTGCGGGCGGCCGGCGCGCGTGCGAGTGCAGCAGCAGGAGGGAGAAGGAGGAGGGGCCGACCAGCTAGGCGTGTCGCGGACGTCGAGGTGGCCCTGCTGGCGTGCGGGGGACAGCCGAGGTGGTCGGGGCATCGGGATGGGGGGCGGCTACAGTGCGCCAGTGCACTGTAGCGCGCTCTAGAACGCCATTTTGGCATGCGAGGGCATGTCATTGGTAGTTGAGCATGGCCAAGCTTGTCCACTATCCTTGGGGTGGTACTGGGATGCTCTATGAAGCTTAGGAGGTAAGGTAGGAGGGAGGGGGTAAGAAGTAGGAGGGTAGAAAGGCGCTGCCATGGTGAAAGCAGAGAGGTAATTGGGGGTTTTACCCCCTCCAATGATTGAGCTGAGGCATGGGTGAGTTACTGGAGGTAGAAGATGACTAGGAGATGTTGTGGTAAAAAGTTGAGCTCAAGGAGAATAGTGTAAGTGGTTAAATTGGTGATTTTTGAAAAGTGACAGAAGGTGTTTGATGCAAATTTGGGCAAGCAAATTAACTCCACTTGACATGAGACTTAACAGGATCAAATGGCATATATAAATAGGGTATTCCACCAAGTTTGAGGTCATTTGAAGAAACTTGCCAATGTAACTTTGGTGAACCCTAGAAATCAATAGAAATGGATTTTCCAAGATTAAGTTAAGCAAATCAACTCTCCTTGATGCACCACTTGGTGTAGTGGTCATCATTTGGGGTTGTGAGCATGTCCACAAAATTTGAGGCCCCAAGTAAAAAGTTGGCAATGTAGAGTTGTTCAAATTTGGATCTGGTCAGAAAGGGTTTTGGGGCACTTATATCAAGTTACCCTTCTCCATAACTTGTGCCATTTGGTGTACATGCATAATTGGACCATTTTAGCATGTGCACCAAGTTTGAGAGCATTTGGACAAGTTTGGCAATGTAAAGTTGCTCAAACTTCAAAATGGACAGAAATGGTTTTGAGGGGATTAGATGATGTTTTCTTGATCTTCAAGGCATGAGGCGTTGTAAGATCATCAAATATGTCATATCTGACATGATAGAATTTCCCTGGACTTTTTAGAGAATATTTCCTTTGTAAATATTTCAAAAGCTTGAAATATCCAAAAAGGGTTTTGGAAGGATTTGCCCAATATTTTTAACATGACCATGAGTTGAAACTCTTATATATGGACAATATATGTCCTAGGAGTCTCTCTGAATTTTGGCAAATATTTTTGAAACAGTTAAATAATTTTAACCCATTAAAGACCATTTCTGGCCTAAAGAAAAAGCATTTAAATAAAATATAAAAATAACTTTTAAAATTATAATTTTGTGGTTTATGGGAGTCCTATACCTAATAGGATTCAAATATACTTTTTGAAAGATTTTTCACACCCTAAATAAGGTACTTGCAGTACAAACCTCAATTCAGGGGTTTTTGGAAAACTAATTTTAGAAAATACTATTTGGCCAAAAATATTTTTATAAGAAAATACTATACTGGTCTATACACATGGCATGATCATTGGGAAAAGGTTTTGGATCAAGGAGATGAAGTATAAGAGTTGGATGATTTATTTTTATTTTTAGAGCACTAGCAAACAGCAACCAGAAAACCAATCAAGCAAGGTTAAAAACACTCAAAAGTTTTTGCCAACCCACATTTTTAGCATGATTAATAGCTTATCTGTTGTGGCATAAAAATCAGGGTGTGATAGACCTACCCCCCTTACAAGAATCTCGTCCCCGAGATTCCCAGACTAGGCGTGGAAAGGAATACGGAGACTTGGAGATGGGGTAGTCTTCACTTCTTCTTGTTGGTTCTGCTTCCGAGTGGTGCTCCATGGAATCTTGAAGTACTTGGTGGTGTGGCTTCTCGCTTGTTGCCCCTCTTGATGCAGGTTGCTGAGGGGTCTCTTGCATAGGTTAGGTTGAGCTAGACATCAAGGCTCGGTGATCGGTGTCCTCGCAGGGACCGGGCTAGTTAGGAAGTTAAAAGTACTTCCAGAGTTGTGTCTTGTGGAAAATTTGGTGCACGGTGGGTAACTCAGGTGGTAAATCTGGCAGGTAGCCGTCTACTATTTGTCTTGCAAAGGTCTTGAAGAATGTCGATAAATCTTGGTGTGAGTGTCCCTTCGACATGGAAATTCTTGGTTCCTTCGAGAGGAGTGGTTTGCAGATACGCCTGGTCTTCGACGCGGAAGTTTTATTTCTTGATGATGGTGGTCGGTGTAGTTCTTCCTTCTTGACATGTCGGTCTTCAAATGTCTTCTAACCAGCTGCACAGCTCTTCCTCCGTCTTCGGGTAGTCAAGTATGTTGCCAAATAAAGATGAGAACTAACTCGTCCAAGTACTCCATGAAGTCTATGGGGTACGCAAGGTAGGCTGTGGTCTTGGTGGGGCTTAAGGCTTTCAAGGATTCTAGTGTGTGAGTGAACGCTTATTATCTTATCCTTAAGCACGGTTTCTGAGATGCCAATAGCTCTATCTAGTACTCCAAACAAATAACCATATACCACTAAAAGCATCCTCTCGCATAGACCAACTTCAATCACCACTCATGCCATACATATCCTCATGACTCCAAAAGGAGGTCTAACAAAATTATACATGTCTACGGTCCGTGAAAAATCATATGTATGGCTACCCCTAAGAATCCATGGGTAGGGCATACGAGCTGCTAAGCTTGGATTAAACACGACAATCCAAGCGCTCAGTCTATTCTTGCAAGGTTCAAGATAATGCATCTCTATCCTAAGGAAACACGTCGTAAGCCACTCCAAGATCTTGTTTCCTTCCTATGAATCAACTCCAACAGCCTGTTAACTTCCATCAATCACCACATAATCCAACAATTCCGATGTCTACGGTGTTCCACAAGATCTCAAGTCCCTATAATACCCAAATACTTGGAAGGGCTATGTATTATATAGTAAGTCCACCAAATTCCCACCATCATGGTCAAGTAACCTCCAAGGTCATGCTTATATAGATCCCTAAATCAACTTCGACAATTGATCCAATCTCTTAGTTTATTATCCACCGAGAAACATGGAATCATGATCAGGATCATTAGTCTAAATCCAATTTACTCCGAACCATGTAGACATATCTAGCATCTATACCCAACCAGAATCACCTACATAAATCCAAATCTCATGTCCAACGAGAATTCCTATATTTCCCCCAAGTTATTCTCAAAATGTCAACTATCTCCAATCAATATCCTCCGATGAAGTCAAAACCTTATACTTCCAAGAATTTCATCTTGCGATCACAATTGCCCTGCAAATTCAAGTTACTCCAGGGTGGTGATAGTTAAGCTACTCTATTAATCATGGTCCCACCAACATGAAAACCTCACAATCCATCAAGGCCTCAGATAATTCCTCGAAGTAACTGATATAAAGTCACCATATCGTCTGTCCTATATCCTCAAATTGGTCTATCGATCTATGGCATCGTCAGTTCTTGTGCTATATTAGGACGAAAATGTGCTCACTCACTGTGTCCACTAGTTCCATTACGAACCCAGTGTTGTGCAAGGTTGTAGAGGCTTAACTGGTTCTCTTGTAATACTGTTGGTTAAGCACATGGTTAAGGATTCGCGCTGGAGTATCTCGTGAAGTCTCAAAGGGTCTAGGAATGGGTTTCTAGTCTGGAGGGTTAAACATAACTTCACGGGGTTGCACTTGGTCGTGGAGGTTGTAGCAGAGGTCTTCATTGTTAGTTGGTTGCCGAGTTGGGATCCTTGGTACTTCTTGTCTTGCTGGTCTTCAGTTGAGGAGAGAGAAGAGAGGGAAAAAGTATCATAGAGGAGGGGAATGCCTAAAAGGGGTTCTATAGTGCAAGTGCAAACAAACAGGTGCAAAAAGAGCAAAACAAAAGAAACAAGGTAAGGAAGATGATATAGTCGTGTACTTGTCGCCTAGGGCAACAGTGCGACTTATATCAAAACACAAACAATACAAACAAGCAACACACAATCATGGTTCTATTCGAACCATCACACGGACTCGACTGCGCATAGGGGGTACACGACTCATCCTACCCTAGGGGTTCTCGGACTCAGTAGTCGTGACTTGTGCCTCGTGCAGTCTTCTGTGTTTTCCTCGGGTGTTGCTATGTCCCTTATAGTTGTTTGATGAACGATCCGGGTTGAGCCTGAAGAATCTTCAACAACTTCTCGCCTGATGAGGTGATGTGGTGAAGGTGTCTCCTTGTAGCTGGCATTGACTTGGTCTTCTCTTGTCTCTTTAATCATGACGATCCCTTGTGCCTTCTGGGGCGTCGAGGGTACCAGGTAGGCAATCCTTTATGCAATGATATTAACAAGGCATAGTAGAGGTTCAACATGTCGGTTACGTTGATGACAACATCGACACCAAGACGGGGGACGAACATAACCGTTTTCCTGCTCACTATAGTGAGGCGGACCAAATGGCGAGGTTCTCATCCACCGGTGGTTGCCGACACAACAAGGTAGTGACAAGGTTACTCTATTAGCGATGTATATCATGATCTTGCATAACCTATACCCTGGTCATCGTAGGCCAAGGTTGCATCATCTTGGGGCACTGTCAAGGGTGTCACCATCTTCTAGGTCTTCATGTCCTCATTCCTCGAGGATGTATTTTCTGTTGGTATCGTCTTGTCGTGGTGTCGCCAATCTTGTGTTCAGAAGAGGGGGGTGAGTGTTTGGCAAGGTGTACTCCTTCTAGATCATACACGAGGATTTCAGGGAATCCAGTGGTCAGGGGCATAAGGGTTCTAATGACCAAAAGTTTTGAAGGGGAAGAGATCAATAAGGAATGTATAGCCTAGTTTTCGAAAAACTAAGAAGGGAAGAGAAGTATAGATAGTTTTGAAAACTAGTAATAGTTTTGGAAATAGTTTCACCCTAACTAACGACCATGCTATCTAAGGCTTCCTACAGTCAGGATGGCTCTGATACCAGCTCTGTGGGGACCCCGACTCATAAGTCGTGATCACCGAATGCACGTGTACAGTGATCCCAGAGATCAATGCTCACTGAACACACAGAAGCTGAATAACAAGAGTCATACATCCATACATACTGTATTACATAAATTGTGACCATTATGGTCAAGTCTTGAATATATCATTGCAACGGAAATCTTCAGTAACGACTTGGACCCATGCCATCTGCCTTAACCCTACAGGCATTCTGACTGGGAAGTGTCCTAGCTCGCATGTTCGTCACCAAGAAATCTTCGTCATATCCTCTTCTTTCATGCCTGGCCAATAAAATAACTAGTGGCAAGCCAATGAGTACTTTGAATGTACTCGCAAGCAACCCAAGTGTGATGAAAGAATAATTATGCAAGGCTCTACTGCTAAATTGGCAGTTTTGCTGAAAGCTAGTTTTTCATATGCAAGTAT
The DNA here is from genome assembly GCA_902687465.1 of Secale cereale. Classification (NCBI taxonomy): domain Eukaryota; kingdom Viridiplantae; phylum Streptophyta; class Magnoliopsida; order Poales; family Poaceae; genus Secale; species Secale cereale. The sequence goes on from LR738716.1 coordinate 71,945,715, forward strand.
GATCAACATATAACAAGGGCATGCATGCGTCTGCAACAAGTATCAGGAGGTTACAGACATCAACATCGTGAAAGAGTCATGAACAACTCTTGCTCACGCTCATCGTGACTTTCTCACAATCACATCAACAGATTAACCAAACCATGTTGTTTTCTAGAAACTTATGGACATAGTCTAAGCAGCACCACCCAACTGTCCTTGACCGTGGACACGGCTATTCGAATAGTTTGACACTCTGTAGAGGTTGCACACTTTACCCACAAGATCCGGGGAACTTCCGTGTCATCCACGACCCGCGGTACCTCAACTACCCAGGGTAAGCACCCAATCACTATCTTTCCCTAGACGACACTAACATAGAGTCCACTCGATTGGTAGTAACCCCCGTGCCCAACATTTCACATCTTAAAAATTGTGGAGACTCGCTCCCATATTCATCACATACCACTGACACGGGGTACCAATGGTGTGTTCGGTGCCCTGTAAAAACAGTCATGGCCGCCTATCCAGGCACGACCCCGTCCCGAGAGTGACCTCATGTCACCCCCGTCACTAGTAATGCGGGGCTCCATGCTAGTATTGACCTAGGTAATCAATAATGCCCTTTCCCATATAAGGGTAGAATGGTTGCGCATGTTTGGTTGGGACGGTAATCACACATAAATCTAATCCATCTCTGTAAACTACACTTTCATCAAGCCTGAGTGCACTACTTCTTCACCAAGTAGTTCCCTAGTTGCTCATCATCTCCAGGGGCATTAGTGGCACCCACTGGGTTATTTGCAAGTATGTCAAACCACACTTGTTTCTCTCAATGCATAACCCTGACCCATTTTGCGTAGCCAACTACTATAGCATATATCTATCTACTTCCACCCACATAACCCTCATAAGAAGGTAGGGTCATTCTTGATGCAAGTTTCAATAGGAAAGTAACAAAGGTACCAACCAAAGTGGTCACCACCTCTACATGATTCCGAAGCATTGATAATAAGGTGCTATGAGACATGCATAAAAAGGTTTCCCGAACATGGTCAAAGGGCTGCTTGCCTTGTCCTTCCGAGTCTTCAAACCTTCTGGTCCATCTCCAAGTACTCCGTTTATTTCGTCAACTAACGACGGAAACAATCATAATAAGCAACACAACAAGGCAAAAATAAAAGTGCTCTAAATATAGGAGTTGGACTTTTCTAGGATACCTCTGGTCATATGAAAAATGACCAAGGTGGTTTCATAGGAATATGATCAATGGATGGTTTGGAACATTTCAATATGAGGTAATCAGGGGATTTTTGGATTTGCAAGAAGTGTACAGAAGAATTATTTTGAAAAATGGTCAGAGGCACCTATCTAATAAGGAATGATTTTAGAAGAAGCTAGGAGTTGGTTTCACTTGATTTGGAGTTCAAATGAATTTCCTAGGATTTTGCAAAGTTGACAAATATGAAGAAATGGCTCATTATTTTGTGGGGTACAGAAAGTATTATTAAAAATGTTCATAAACTAAGTTATGAACTTAGAAGCATCTAGGAATTTGAATCATGGCATTTGGATCAACTTTGAGCTATCTGTGATTTTCTAAAGTTTATCACAGATATGGAAAAAACGAGATTTCATAAATAGTTGTGAAAGAAAGGTTCCTGGAAAAATGTGCAAATAGCACTCTGTGATAGATCATGATTTATGGAGCCAGCAGAAATTTGAATCATCAAGTTTGGACACTATTTGAATATTTGGGAGATTTTACAAGTTTACAGAAAAAGAAAAAGAAAAGAAATACTCCGGTTATACCTAAAGCACGCGTCGAGCGAAGGATAGCTACTGGGCCGGCCCAGTAGCTCAGCTGCGAGCGGGAAGGGCCACGTCGAAGGCGCCCGCCGGGAGTACGCCTTTGCGGCGGCTAGGCGGTTTCGACCGAAGCCGTTTCCACTTAAATGGCGGGGCCCAACCACTAGGTCGCTGACGCACGGGGCCCAGCGCTCAGGTCGTCGCCTACCTCCCGCTCGAACAGAGCAGAGGCAGGGGTGGTGAGGCCGTGCGGGTGCCGGCGTTCCCCCCGGCGCCACCGGCCACCTCCGGCGACACCCGGCGTACCGGCGTGCTCAAGAGAGCATGCCGCATCCGTCGAGGTGCACCACGACCACGGGGACGGCCAGACGTGAGCGCCCCATCGGCCACGGCGGAGGATGGCGTCGGCGGTGTTGGGCACGGCGACACAGGCGGGGGAGGACGAAGTGGAGTACGGGGGAAAGCTTCAACATGGTGGTGGCGTTGCTCTGGAGTGGAGAGGTGGAGAGGAGGGGGTCTTGATGGCGTGAATTTTGGCGGCGGCCGGCGGGGAAGCTCTGGCCATAGGAGAGGTTGGAGGGGACGGAAGGAGGTGTGAGTTGTCCTGGGACGTATACGGGAGGGAGAGTGGCAAATGGAGCAGAGAGGGGGCTCGGGGTAGGCCTTATATAGGCCAGCCCGAGGTTCACCGCGGGTGGTCCGCCGACGAAGCTGTTGCCGTCGCTGCAAGCCATGGGGGCGCGCGTGGGCGTGTCTGGGGCATTTATAGGGGTGGTCTACGCCTAGAGGAAGGGAGAGAAGGAGCGGGGAGGTGCCAGAGGGGCCACGCGTGTGAAGCCAGTCACTGGAGCTTGCGGGCGGCCGACGCGCGTGCGAATGCAGCAGCAGGAGGGAGAAGGAGGAGGGGCCGACCAGCTAGGCGTGTCCCGGACGTCGAGGTGGCCCTGCTGGCATGCGGGGGACAGCCGAGGTGGTCGGGGCATCGGGATGGGGGGCGGCTACAGTGCGCCAGAGCACTGTAGAGCGCTCCAGAGCGCCATTTTGGCATGCCAGGGCATGCCATTAGGAGGTAAGGTAGGAGGGAGGGGTAAGAAGTAGGAGGGTAGAAAGGCGCTGCCATGGTGAAAGCAGAGAGGTAATTGGGGGTTTTACCCCCTCCAATGATTGAGCTGAGGCATGGGTGAGTTACTGGAGGTAGAACATGACTAGGAGATGCTGTGGTAAAAAGTTGAGCTCAAGGAGTATAGTGTAAGTGGTCAAATTGGTGATTTTTGAAAAGTGACAGAAGGTGTTTGATGCAAATTTGGGCAAGCAAATTAACTGCACTTGACATGAGACTTAACAGGATCAAATGGCATATATAAATAGGGTATTCCACCAAGTTTGAGCTCATTTAAAGAAACTTGCCAATGTAACTTTGGTGAACCCTAGAAATCAACACAAATGGATTTTCCAAGATTAAGTTAAGCAAATCATCTCTCCTTGATGCACCACTTGGTGTAGTGTCATCATTTGGGATTGTGAGCATGTCCACAAAATTTGAGGCCCCAAGTAAAAAGTTGGCAATGTAGAGTTGTTCAAATTTGGATCTGGTCAGAAAGGGTTTTGGGGCACTTAGATCAAGTTACCCTTCTCCAAAACTTGTGCCATTTGGTCTACATGCATAATTAGACCATTTTAGCATATGCACCAAGTTTGAGAGCGTTTGGACAAGTTTGGCAATGTAAAGTTGCTCAAACTTCAAAATGGACAGAAATGGTTTTGAGGGGATTAGATGATGTTTTCTTGATCTTCAAGGCATGAGGCGTTGTAAGATCATCAAATATGTCATATCTGACATGATAGAATTTCCCTGGAATGTTTAGAGAATATTTCCTTTGTAAATATTTCAAAAGCTTGAAATATCCAAAAAGGGTTTTGGAAGGATTTGCCCAATATTTTTAACATGACCATGAGTTGAAACTCTTATATATGGACAATATATGTCCTAGGAGTCTCTCTGAATTTTGGCAAATATTTTTGAAACAGTTAAATAATTTTAACCCATTAAAGACCATTTCTGGCCTAAAGAAAAAGCATTTAAATAAAATATAAAAATAACTTTTAAAATTATAATTTTATGGTTTATGGGAGTCCTATACCTAATAGGATTCAAATATACTTTTTGAAAGATTTTTCACACCCTAAATAAGGTACTTGCAGTACAAACCTCAATTCAGGGGTTTTTGGAAAACTAATTTTAGAAAATACTATTTGGCCAAAAATATTTTTATAAGAAAATACTATACTGGTCTATACACATGGCATGATCATTGGGAAAAGGTTTTGGATCAAGGAGATGAAGTATAAGAGTTGGATGATTTATTTTTATTTTTAGAGCACTAGCAAACAGCAAACAGCAAACAGCAACCAGAAAACCAATCAAGCAAGGTTAAAAACACTCAAAAGTTTTTGCCAAACCACATTTTTAGCATGATTAATAGCTTATCTGTTGTGGCATAAAAATCAGGGTGTGACATCTTGGGACTCTCTGGAAAGCATCAGTGGTATCTCTGTCCTTGCATCATCCTTGAGCTTCTCCACAAATGTTTGTATCTCAGTGATCTTCACATCAAGACTATAGAATTTGGTTTCAACAATCCTCTCAAGACTCTTGATTTTGAGTCAAAATGGTCATGCTCTTCTCAATCCTCGGAGTGGCCTCAAGTAGATGGCTGAGCTGATCTTGCTTGGTCTTGGGGACTCCTGAAGCACTTGCTGCTTTTGCTGCTTTTGCTGCTTTTGCTTTCTCAATCTTCTCTTTGCCTTCAACTGATGTAGGATGAGATGCATCCATGACAACCCATTATCCTCAAAACCTGGCCTAAGAGGTAGATGCCTCTTGTCAAGTAGATATGCCCCTTTTTCTAGTCTGGAGTTGATCAACATCTGAATGTGAGGGGCATATCCACAAGAACTCTTATGGTGTGCTGCAGTTCTCTTGATTGTCTCAACAATCAGGTTCATCACTTTTAACTTCTCTGGAACATCAAACATGTGAAGCAAGTTGATGGAGTGACCACGAATCATCCTATGATCTCCTGACTTGGGCAAAAGAGTGTGCCTCAAGATGGTGTTGATAGTGGTCAGTCCAGGCAATAAATGATATATATAGCCAAGCTTGTGAGTCTTCAAGTCCTTCTCTAGGATAGGCTTGTACATGTTGTCCATAGAATTATGATCCTTCCTAGGCTTGGCATACACATCAGTGTAGTTCTCATCTTCCTTGGGTGCATTGATCAAGCTTGCCCACTCAGAGATTGTTGACTAATATCTAGTGCCTTCTGTCATCCAGACAATCCTTCCATCAGGATAGAAATGAGCAGTGGAGTACAATCGCATAATCATCTCATCATTTCATCTGGTCAACTTTTGTCCAACAAACTTGTCAACCTCATTCAACCTGAAACTCTCGTGCACATGGGAAAAGTAATATGCATTGTCATCAATGTACTTCCAGTCAACCCAGTGCATGTTGCAGACAATAGGCTTCTTGTCCAAAAGGACAGTCTCATAGAAGTCTTGCTGTTCTTTGGTGTGGAACCTGTAATCAACAACTTTTCTTCTCCTTGTGGAATAGGGATCTATCTATCTCCAAAGTCTTAGACCTGCATCCTTTCTCAGCTTCATGTTCTCAGCAACAAGATGAGCATCATTGTGATCTGGTATATTTGGCTTGAGTTTACTGAGCATCATGGACTCATCATTATCTGAAGAATCTTCTCCTTGAACTTGCTCTTCTTATGGAACTTCTGGCACTGGGGCCTTGTTCTTTTCAGCAGTAGGGATGTCTCTAGTGGATCTCTTGGGTGATGAAGCCTTGGGGCCAACTTTGGGCTTAGATGGAGCAGCCCTAGAATTGATGGCATCCCCATCAACTTCCGAGTCTTTGCAACAGCTGCAACAAGCCCATCTTCTTCCTTATTAGTAGCCTCAACATCATCCCTCATGGATGGCCTTCCAATGACTCTGGAAGTAGTCTTCTTGACTCTCTCTTTCATGTTCTTTCCTCCAGCGACCTCATCATCTCTTGTTTTAAGAGTTAATTCCATGGTTTCTTGAGTTGAGGCTCTAGCTTTTGACATTGGAATCTTCTTGGCTGGAGCTTTCTTGTTAAAACCTGGCTTGACAGCTCTAGCAGTTTCCTCCTTCCTCATAGGCTGCTTCTTGGAAGTGACCTCTTGAGCCATGAAATCCTCATCTTCACTGTCAGAATTCCTCTTCTTCCTTGTCTTGGTGGCAGCTTTTGGTAGGTTGTTGGGTGTGCTTCTGCTACTCTCATAATAGTTGCTGTTGGAGGGACTAGTGCCCTCAATGAGATTTGCCTGCTCCTCTGACCTGTTCGGACTGTCACTGCCACCTGACATCTCTGAAACTGACCCTATGAATAGATAGGTATAGGTAGAGTAGATAAGCATCACAAAGCACATCTATTTTAGCAAAAAGTTGACACAAAAATTTAATTTTAGATTTCTTGAAAGCTCTTATACCAATTGTAGGATCAAAAGTAGGTCTAGAGGGGGGTGATTAGACTACTTGACCAAATAAAAAACTAGCCTTTTCCCAATTTTAAGTGTTGGTATATTTTAGCAATTAGGACAAGTCAAGTAACCAACCTACACATGCAATTCTAAGAGTGTGGTAGCGGAAAGTAACGCATTGCATATGAAGGTAAAGGGGGAGGTTTGGAGAGTGCAAACGCAATGGAGACACTGAAAATTTTGGTGTGGTTCCGATAGGAGGTGCTATTGTACATCCACCTTGAAGGATGATAACCCACAAGTATAGGGGATCGCAATAGTTTTCGAGGGTAGATTATTCAACCCAAATTTATTAATTCGACACAAGGGGAGCCAAAGAATATTCTCAAGTATTAGTAGTTGAGTTGTCAATTCAACCACACCTGAAAGACTTAATATCTGCAGCAATATATTTAGTAGCAAAGTAGTATGGAAGTAACGGTAACGGTGGCAAAAGTAACTGTAGCAGTTTTGTAGTGATTGTAAAAGTAGCAGCGAAAAAGTAACTAAGCGAAGATCAATATGTGAAAAGCTCGTAGGCATTGGATCAGTGATGGATAATTATGTTGGATGTGATTCTTCATGTAATAGTTATAACATAGGGTGACACAGAACTAGCTCTAGTTCATCAATGTAATGTAGGCATGTATTCCGAATATAGTCATATGTGCTTATGGAAAAGAACTTGCATGACATCTTTTGTCCTACCCTCCCGTGGCAGCAGGGTCCTATTGGAAACTAAGGGATATTAAGGCCTCCTTTTAATAGAGTACCGGACCAAAGCATTAACACTTAGTGAATACATGAACTTCTCAAACTACGATCATCACCGGGAGTGGTCCCGATTGTTGTCACTTCGGGGTTGCCGGATCATAACACATAGTATGTAACTATTGACTTGCAAGATAGGATCAAGAACTCACATATATTCATGAAAACATAATAGGTTCAGATCTGAAATCATGGCACTCCGGCCCTAGTGACAAGCATTAAGCATAGCAAAGTCATAGCAAAGTCATAGCAACATCAATCTTAGAACATAATGGATACTAGGGATCAAACCCTAACAAAACTAACTCGATTACATGATAAATCTCATCCAACCCATCACCGTCTAGCAAGCCTACGATGGAATTACTCACGCACGGTCGTGAGCATCATGGAATTGGTGATGGAGGAAGGTTGATGATGACGACGACGACGATCTCCACTCTCCGGAGCCCCGAACGGACTCCAGATCAGCCCTCCCAAGAGAGATTAGGGCTTGGCGGCTGCTTTGTATCGTAAAATGCGATGAATCCTTCTCTTTCATTTTTTTCTCCCCGAAAGTGAATATATGGAGTTGGAGTCGAGGTTGGTGGAGCATTAGGGGGCCCACGAGACAGGGGGCGCACCCAGGGGGCAGGCGCGCCCCCCCACCATCGTGGACAGGGTGTGGCCCCCTGGCCTTGATTCTTTTGCTAGTATTTTTTATATATTCCAAAAATAGTCTCCGTGGATTTTCAGGTCATTCCGAGAACTTTTATTTCTGCACAAAAATAACACCATGGCAATTCTGCTGAAAACAGCATTAGTTCGGGTTAGTTCCATTCAAATCATGCAAGTTAGAGTCCAAAGCAAGGGCAAAAGTGTGTGGAAAAGTAGATACGTTGGAGACGTATCAACTCCCCCAAGCTTAAACATTTGCTTGTCCTCAAGCAATTCAGTTGACAAACTGAACATGATAAAGAAAAACTTTTAAAACTCTGTTTCCTCTTGTTGTTGCAAATATGTAAAGCCAGCATTCAAGCTTTCAGCAAAGATTATGAACTAACCACATTCACAATAACTTTTAGGTCTCATGTTTACTCATATCAATGGCATAATCAAATAGCAAGGAATAATAATAAATCTCGGATGACAACACTTTCTCAAAACAATCATAATATGATATAACAAGATGGTATCTCGCTAGCCCTTTCTGAGACCGCAAAACATAAATGCAGAGCACCTCTGAGGATCAAGGACTGACTAGACATTGTAATTCATGGTAAAAGAGATCCAGTCACAGTCATACTCAATGTAAATTAATAGCAATGTATACAAGTGACAGCGGTGCTCTCCAACTGGTGCTTTTTAATAAGAGGATGATGACTCAACATAAAAGTAAATAGATAGGCCCTTCGCAGAGGGAAGCAGGGAATTGCAGAGGTGCCAGAGCTCGAGTTTTGAAACAGAGATAAATAATATTTTGAGTGGCATAATTTCATTGTCAACATAACAACCAAGAGTTCTCAATATCTTCCATGCTACACACATTATAGGCGGTTCCCAAACAGAATGGTAAAGTTTATACTCCCCCACCACCAACAAGCACACTCCACGGCTGGCCCGAAACAACGGGTACTGTCCATACCAACAACAGTCCTGGGGGAGTTTTGTTTAATTATTTGATTCGATTTGAGCATGGGACTGGGCATCCCGGTTACCGGCCATTTTCTCATGAATGATGAGCGGAGTCCACTCATCGTGAGAATAACCCACCTAGCGTGGAAAATATAGACAGCCTTAGTTGATACATGAGCTATTCGAGCATAGAAAACAGAATTCCATTTGAAGGGTTAGAGTTTGGCACATACAAATTTACTTGGAACGGCAGGTAAATACCGCATATAGGAAGGTATGGTGGACTCATATGGAATAACTTTGGGGTTTATGGAAGTGGATGCACAAGCAATATTCCCGCTTAGTGCAAGTGAAGGCTAGAAAGAGACTGGAAAGCGACCAGCTAGAGAGCGACAACAGTCATGAACATGCATTAAGATTAATCAACAATGAGTGCAAGCATGAGTAGGATATAAATCACCATGAACATAAATATCGTGGAGGCTATGTTGATTTTGTTTCAACTACATGCGTGAACATGTGCCAAGTCAAACCACCTGAATCGTTCAAAGGAGGATACCGCCCTATCATACCACATCACAACCATTTTAATAGCATGTTGGCACGCAAGGTAAACCATTATAAACTCCTAGCTAATTAAGCATGGCATGAGCAACTATAATCTCTAATTGTCATTGCAAGCATGTTTCATTCATAATTGGCTGAATCAGGAATGATGAACTAATCATATTTACAAAAACAAGATAGGTCGAGTTCATACCAGCTTCTCTAATCTCAATCAGTTCATCATATATCATCATTATTGCCTTTCACTCGCACGACCGAATGGTGTGGATAATAATAATAGTGCACGTGCATTGGACTAAGTTGGAATCTACAAGCATTTAATACAAGGAAGAAGACAAGGTAATATGGGCTCTTCGTTAAATCAACAATAATGCATACTAGAGACACTCAACATTTTCATCATGATCTTCTCCTCTTGACCCCCAAAGAAAAGAAAAGAAATAAAACTATTTACACGGGAAAGCTCCCAACAAGCAAAAAGAAGAACAAGAAATATTTTTGGGTTTTATTTCAATTATTACTACTACAGGCATAGAAAGTAGACTAGCTAAAAGCTACAACTAATTTTTTGATTTTTCCTAAGGCTTTTCTAACACACAAGAAAAAGACTTAGAAAAGAAAATAAACTAGCATGGATAGTACAATGAAAAAGTATGAGCACCGACAACTGGAATGAGTGTGTGAACATGTAATGTCGGTGAGAAATATGCACTCCCCCAAGCTTAGGCTTTTGGCCTAAGTTGGTCTGTGGCCACAGATCAAAGCTACTCTCTCCGGTGTACGGAGGAGTGTCCTCTGGGTGCCACTGGCTGGCAATATCCTCCCGATCCCACTGATAAACCGACTGCTAATAAGGGTCAAGGGGTGGCTCCGGCTCAGGCTCTGGAACTTGTGCCAGGCTCCAGTACACATAAATGGCTTCTGGCAAGACGAGGTACGTGCCTGAAAGTATATCAAACAAAGAGGGTGCAGGCAAGGCAATAATCTCACAATACTTTTTTTATCAAATATCAATTTATACTTAAGAAATTTCTTCTTATCTTTAACAATAAAAGCATGTGCTACCATACTCTTATAATCTAGAAAAACAGGGGGCAGCAACTTCTCCTCCTTCTCATAATGCCTAATAGGTATCCTAAAGTGTTCAACAAGGCGTGAAGCAAAGATGCCTCCGAAGATGGGGCCCTTTGTATGATTCAGACTTAATCATTTAGCAATAACAGTGCCTAAGCTAAAAGTGGTATCTCGAAACAAAGCATTGCGCAAAATAACAATATCAGGGGCACTAAGATTTCCACTGTTCCCGTGACCAATTAAGCATCTACTAGCAAATATCGCAAAGTAGCGTAGAACAGGAAAATGTATACTAGTAATTCTTGCCTCTGAAACTTTCTTCGTTTCCCCTACAACGATCGTACTAATAAACCCCTCAACATCTTTACGATGTGGTTCCTCTAAGCTACCCGCAAAGGGTATCTTACAGACTTGACAAAAATCATAAAGTGACATCTCCTCAACCTCATCGTATAAGTGAAACTCCACTGAAGGTGGTGATTTCTTAGCATGAAAGTAAAAAAATTGCACGAAAATAATAGTGAGTAAGAGATACTGTTCGCGCTGGTCGTGGAGGAAGCTGGTGAGGCCTGCATTCTCAGCCAAGTAATAAAAGTCTTCATAAATCCCGGCGGCTCTCAAGAACTCATCACAAGGCTATTCACACGGCCGAACTTCCGCAGTGCAAGGATGATTGTATTTGGGCTTTTTGTTCTCCTCCTTTTGCTTATCCCCTGAGCTTTGGCTTGAAGACCCTCTCAATAATCTCTTCAACATTTTCTTCCTCTGAAAAATTTCTGAAATTTTTTGTGACTCAAAACAAAAGTGAACCAAACTCAACAAGATTGATAGCAACTACTCCCACAAGTGCCTAGAGACTATATCATGCATTAGAACTACTTTTGACCGCATAAATTTGACATGCAAGCTCAAGAACAGGGTCACCTAAGCAGCAAAAATTTGCAATAAATAAAGCACTAGAACAAAAACTAATTGGACCATTGGAGGAGTCACATACCGAAGAACAATCTCCCCAAACAATTTTGTGAATGGAGCTTTGAGTGAGGAGATAAAAAATGGCAGCAAGATGAGCTAGAACAGGGGTTTGAGCTATGGGAGGATTTTTTCTGGAGGAAGATGAAGTGTGTGGGTGCTGGAATAAGTGGAGGGGGGCCACATGGTGCCCACGAGCAGGGGGCACGCCCAGGGGGGTGGGCGCGCCCTGGACCCTCGTGGCCAGGTGGTGTGCCCCCCTGGTGTGTTCTCAGTGTCGAATATTCTGAAATATTCTACAAAAAATCATATTTCATTTTCGGGACATTTGGAGAACTTTTATTTTCGGGGTATTTTTTATTGCAAGGATAACTCAGAAAACAGACAAAAAATACTATTTTTTGCTTTATTTAATCTAAATAACAGAAAGTAAAAGGAGGGTACAAAGAGTTGTGCTTTCTAACTTCATCCATCTCATGCTCATCAAAAGGAATCCACTAACAAGGTTGATCAAGTCTTGTTAACAGACTCTTTCCGAATAACATGAAACCGGAGAATTTTCGAATAACACTAGGTTACCTCAACGGGGATATGTATGTCCCCAACAATAAGAATATCATATTTCTTATTGACAGTAGGAAGAGGAAATTCAAAACCTCCAATAGTAATCTGGAAATACAACCAGCACAACTATCAAGGTGGTCTCTGGAAGCATAGGTTAGTCCATTATAAAAGATATCAAGTATTTCATTTTTCTTAAGAGGATGATCAGGCAAATCATTAAGTAATCGGAGAAGGCTCCCCCAAGCTTGTGGGAGACTCTCTTCCTTAATTTGCACAAAATTATATATTTCCCTTAAGGCAGCTTGTTTCTTATGAGCGGGGAAATATTTAGCAGAGAAGTAATAAATCATATCCTGGGGACTACACACACAGCCAAGATCAAGAGAATTGAACCATGTTTTAGCATCACCCTTTAAGGAAAACGGAAATAACTTAAGGAAATAGTTGAAACAAATTCCTTATTGGTGAATAGGGTGGCTATATCATTCAGTTTAGTAAGATGTGCCACAACAGTTTTAGATTCATAACCATGGAAAGGATCAGATTCAACCAAAGTAATTAACTCGGGATTGACAGAGAAGTCATAATCCTTATCAGAAATACAGATAGGTGAAGTAGCAAAAGCAGGGTCATATTTCATTCTGGCATTCAGAGACTTTTCTTTCAGCTTAGCTAACAGTTTCTTAAGATCATATCTATCTTTGCAAGGCAAAAGATCTCTAGTAGTTTCTTCATCCATAACATAACCCTCAGGTACAATAGGCAATTCATATCTAGGGGGAGAATCTTCATCATCACTTTCATCAATATTATCAGTTTCAATAATTTCATTCTCTCTAGCCCTAGCAAGTTGTTCATCAAGAAATTCACCTAGTGGCACAGTATTATCAAACATAGAAGTAGTTTCATCAGAAGTATCATGCGTAGCAGAACTGGCATCATCCAGAACATGCGACATATAAGATTCAATAGCAGGTGTAGGTGTCACAAATTTACTCATAACAGAGGGTGAACCAAGTGCAGAGCTAGATGGCAGTTCCTTACATCCCCTCGTAGTTGAGGGAAATATCTTGGTTTTTCTGTCTCTCAAGTTCTTCATAGTGATTGACGGATATAAATCCCAAGTGACTCAAAGAATATAGCTATGCTCCCCGGCAACGGCGCCAGAAAATAGTCTTGATAACCCACAAGTATAGGGGATCGCAACAGTTTATGAGGGTAGAGTATTCAACCCAAATTTATTGATTTGACACAAGGGGAGCCAAAGAATATTCTCAAGTATTAGTAGTTGAGTTGTCAATTCAACCACACCTAAAAGACTTAATATCTGCAGCAAAGTATTTAGTAGCAAAGTAGTATGGAAGTAACGGTAACGGTGGCAAAAGTAACAGTAGCAGTTTTGTAGTGATTGTAAAAGTAGCAGGGGAAAAGTAACTAAGCGAAGATCAATATGTGAAAAGCTCATAGGCATTAGATCAGTGATGGATAATTATGTCGGATGCGATTCCTCGTGTAATATTTATAACATAGGGTGACACAGAACTAGCTCCAGTTCATCAATGTAATGTAGGCATGTATTCCGAATATAGTCATACGTGCTTATGGAAAAGAACTTGCATGACATCTTTTGTCCTACCCTCCCGTGGCAGCGGGGTCCTATTGGAAACTAAGGGATATTAAGGCCTGCTTTTAATAGAGTATCGGACCAAATCATTAACACTTAGTGAATACATGAACTCCTCAAACTACGATCATCACCGGGAGTGGTCCCGATTGTTGTCACTTCGAGGTTGCCGGATCATAACACATAGTATGTGTCGGTGTACTAGAGTAGGGGTACCCTAGTATCCCGAACTTGTGCACGGGTAGTCGCAGCATCCCGCGGCAAGGCTTGCCGGGTGACCGCCAAGGTCCTCCGTGGTTCCTTTGGAGCCATTCAAGAACAAAGTATTTAAGCCAAGGAGACAAGACCCCGGCCAGAGGAGCTTGCCGGGAAGGCCAACCAAGGCATCTCAAGGAACTTGCCGCGACGCGCCACGCGTCCCGGCAAGGCCCGGTGAGCGACGAGCTCCCGGACGCGACAAGACAACGACCGCGGCAAGGCGCTTGCCGCGGCAAGCTACCACTCTGTACCCGTGCTCCAGCACATCCACCAACTTGTCTCTCTAGGACCCTTCCAGGCGTACGTGGCGGGAGGCTGTGCAGCCAGCGGTGCGCGGTGGCAAGCGGTGCTGACAAGATTGCCATCGTGGCGAGCGGTGGCGTCCCTGACGGTCCCTTTTGCACTATTTGGGCGACGCAGATGGGCATTCAATGCCCTTGTCCCCTGCCGTCAGAGTTAGGTTTGATACACTGTAACCGGTAGTTGTACCAACCGTAACATCTTTCCATTTTTACCCTTGTCTACGTTGCCACCTGTCGGTGACCCCTTGAGCATATAAAAGGAGGCCCATGCGCAACGTAGAGTGGGGAGGGGTGGAACACTCACGCTCGGTCTCGTTAGCTGCTGGTGTGTACTGTAGCACTCAGCGCTCCCGAGCAAGAACTCAATACAAACCACAAAGCAGGAGTAGGGTTTTACGCATCCGTGCGGCCCGAACCTGGGTAAACTGCTCGTGTGTTTTGCCTCGATCCGCTCTTCGTGCGATCTTTGCCCCCGCCGAACCGAAAGGGGCTCGGTCCGCCGGTCCCATAGGTGCTCGTGGATTCGTTCCCCAACATCTTTGGCGCGCCAGGTAGGGGGCGTCGAGGTTGTGTGAACCTGATCCGGCGTTCACACGAGCTAGATCTTCATCGTCTTCATCGACATGCCACCGAAGAAGGCTTCGGAGGCGGCTGCTCCGTTCACGTCGAACCCACCACCGCCGGAGCAAACGGCTGGTGAGGTAGACACCGGCGGAAGAACGGGCGTCGATGAGGGAGCTAACGGTGCTGCCAGGTCCAAGGAGAAGGCTGCGCTGCCCATCGGCGGTGTAGTCGGCTCCCACAACGACCGGGCGCACTCCAAGACCTCGGCGTCCGTACATGCACCGCGCCCATCTAAGGAGGCGCGGGACCGGCAGCGTCATGGTACTCACGGTACCATACGTTTGCTGGACCAAGATCGAGCTGGTGGATCTCGGAGTGCTCAAGACCAGCATGCACGCCAACATGCTGGCACGAGTGAGGCACGGTCGCTTGGACGGGATACTGCTCCTTCTAACATAGTTAGAAGTCCGAGCATATCCCGCTCCTCACACCGTTCGCCACTGCCACCCACCACTTCAGCAGAAGCTTTAGCGCGAGCTCAACTGCTCCTAGACTACCCTCCAACGGCAGACAAGATCGACGACTGGAGGGCCACCATTCAGAGTCTCATCGGCTTCACCAACGGCGACACTCCACGGCAGCCGAGTACATCGCAGCCGCGGCAAGTCAGCCAGGCACAAGCCGGTGGCGACAGGACCGGTGGGGGTGCAACCACCGTGCACTCTCCGCCCCGAAGGCCAAGATCGCCGACTCGCCGGATCCACCTCGACAGCGACTCCACCGCGTCATCAGATCCGCGAGCTTGTCGCGATCAGCGCCAAGTTCTTCACGAACAACAGCAAGAAGACGCTCGTACTCGCATCGAGCGCCGAAGAGAGGCGCGACGTCAATCGGACCAGCGCGCTGGGCCCTCTGTCGACATGCATGTGCCTGGGGAACCGGGCGACTTGTCGTACGCGGTAGGTTGCCCTGGATTTACTCGTGAGCTGCGGCAAGTCCAGTGGCCCAGCAAGAAGAATTTCAAGCCAGACGTACCAGAGAAATACGACGGCAAGTCGCATCTGTCGGAGTTCCTCAGCATCTACACCATCGCGGTGCAAGCTGCCGGGGGGCAGGACGACAAGATCCTTGCCAACTACTTCCCGCTGGTGCTCAAGCCCAACGTCAGGTCCTGGCTCATGCACTTGCCGGACAACTCCATATCCTCTTGGGCAGACCTATGCCATCTGTTTGTCGGCGCCTTTACAGGCGGCCACAAACCTCATGGCCAAGAGAGTGACCTTCATCTGCTTGCCCATAAGGAAGGAGAGCCCCTGCGCAAGTACATTCAGAGATTCAGCCGTGTACAGCACAACATCCTAGATGTCCACCCTGCCGCGGTCATCAGCGCGTTCCATCAGAACGTGCGTAACCGCAGGATGCGGGAGGAGATGGCGATGTGCAAGATCAGAGACGTCAGTGAGCTGTATGCCCTAGCCGACAAGTGTGCACGTGCTGAGGAAGGGAGGAAACTCCCCGGAGAGAATATAGTTGCAGGAGGATCTGACAGCGAGGATGCTGCCCCGGCAAAGAAAAACCGGCGGCGGAACAACAGGAAGAAGAAAGGCAAAGATGTGCTAGTCATTGAGCAGTCCGGCAACGAAGCTGGCGCCAAGAAAGCCAAAGTTGGTAGCTCCGGCAAGGAGATTGCCGCATGCACCAACTGCCAGGCTGTGGCGATCGCCGACAAGCAGGACGGCACCGACAAGCAGTACTGCAAGATCCACCGCACCAAGGGCCATGACCTCCAGAACTGCAAGAAGGTCGAGCAGCTTGTCGAGCAGCAAAAGGCTGAATACGAGCGACGCGATGATGGCTTCTCGCCCCTCGTTGGTTACCCCAAGTGGAAGGTTTGAGATGCAGTGTAGCGGAAGTTTTCCCTTGGCAAAGATACCAAGGATCGATTTCCCTGAGACTCCCAGTTTCAACAAGAAGGTGTCAACTGCTAACGGCGCCAGATATTAGCAATCAACATGGACCTGCACACAGATACAAATAACTTTGCTCCCAACGAGTACAGAGAGGTTGTCAATCCCTCCGGCCTTGTCGTTTACAAAGGATTAAACGCAAGTGATAATAGTGATAGATATTGATGCAATAGTAAGTAAAAACGGAAAGTAAATAGCGGATGTGATCAGTGATGGTAATATGGACCGGAGTCCCATGATGTTCACTAGTGATGTCTCTCTCCCAAAAGACGATAAAACAGCTATGTGAGGTAAATGAATTACAGCTGGGCAATTGACAGGACCATGTGCGCAAACCAATGCTAACTACGTTGCAAGAAAGGTAGAGGTTCAAAGCATGGCCGGTACGCCAAAGCAAATCCATCTGCATCTACTACTAATCATCCACCTTGAGATATCTATCCAGAACATCTCGCTGGTATTAAGTTGCGAGTCCCACCCATAGTGTAAACTCAAAGCAACAGACAACTGCATTAAAAGAACTTTGCGTAAAGTAAACAATCCTTGCACCCGCGGGCACAAGCACCGTTGTTTTCCCCCTTGTGGCAACAGCACATCCCCTAGACTCATGTTTCTGTCACTCAAGCTAGTCATCGAGGGGCATGAACCCACAATCAAGCATAACGTTCCCTCTTGGAGTCACTACCTATTACTTGGCTAAAGCAATAAATAACAACGGAGAACATGCAAGAATTACTTACGAACATAAATATAAAAGAGGTGAATCAAATATATTACTCAAACACAATCTGAACATAATCTCACAATCCATCGGATCCCAGCAAACTCATCATAGCAACAGCATAAGGATTACATATGTGCCTCGATCATGTAGGGCAGCTCACGAGGACTAATTAGTGAAGCACAAGAACGGGAGGAGAACATCACATAGCTACTGGTCATGGACCCATGGTCCAAGGGAGACTACTCACAACTCATCCGGGGGGGCGTCCATGGTGGTGGAGAAGCTCCCGGTGGTGATCCTCCCCTCCGGCAGGGTGCCGGGAAGAGTTCTCCTGGTGCTCCCGATCTTGGAAGCGCGGCGGCGGCGGAACAGAGATGAGATCGCGAAAAAGGGTTCTCGTCTCGAGGGTTTCGGGACACGATATAAATATATGCCAAAGGGGGGCATCAGCGGAGGCCCGGGGGGCCCAGGCCCCCCCCCCCCCCGGCGCGGCCAGGAGGGGGGCCGCGCCACCAGGGCGCCTGGAGCCCTGGTGGCCCCCCTCCGGCTGTACTTCGGGTGCCGGGAAGCTTCTGGAACACTGATTTTTTATATAATTTTTCCGGGATTTTTCTGGCAGTTCTCGTAATGGGAAAACCTGAAATACAAAAACAGCCGAAAACAGAAACTGGCACTGGGGTGCACTGAGTTAATAGGTTAGTCCAAATATGATCAAAAGTGTATGGAAGTGTATAAATATCATAGCAATATCACCCAAAAGAGGCATGGAGCAAGCAGAAATTATAGATACGTTTTGGACGTATCAACATCCCCAAGCTTAATTCATGCTCGTCCTCGAGTAGGTAAATGATAACAAGAATAATTTCTGTGGTGACATGCTATTAACCATATAGGACTTTTTCATAGTCACATGACAAAAGCTTACTGAGACAATGAATCTGTAGTAATTAAGTTGCCTCATGAGAAAATCACAAAGAACTGAAAGTTTTACAATATGATACTGAAACATCAAATAGATTTGCAATGAGCATGGTGTGCAAATATGATAAAGTGATATCTCGCTTGCCCCCTTTAGTGAAGCAAAACATAAATGCAGGGGCACCTCCAAGGTTTAAGTGATGACTAGATACAATGATTTCAAAATAAACGATATCACAATCATGCAAAAGACAATGGTACTTTGGGACAATGCACATTACACTCAGAATGACAATCATGCTCTCAGTAGTTGGTGCTTTTAAAAGAAGGTGGAGACTCTCGAACCGTGGCTTTTGTTGGCAAGGTTGAAAACCCGTAGTCGGAAACAAAGACAAAGCATGTACCAGAGCTCTTGGTTTTAAAAACAGAAGTAATAATTATTATTATTTTAGATTATGCATGTTTTGTCAACGAATGCTAGCAGACAACTCAATCACTTCTTGAGATGGACAAGTTTCGAGGAACGGCTCCCGAATGAGGACGATCACATCCTCTTAATCTCCTTTGTTTATCACTGCCAAAGTTTTCTGATTTCTCATGAACAAAGCGTGAAGGAGGGTTTGTTTGTTATATTATTTTTGAGCCGGGCGCACTCAATGCCAGTTCCTTCTCGTATTATGGGTTTGCACATTATACATGCAATCCCGGGGTGAAGCTTGTCCAACTTAAAAAGATCATGAATTAACTACTACTTCCTCATGAACTTAAAACAGAGGCACAAAATAGGAATGCTTTTCGTTGAATAATTTCGAGATGGTACATGCAAGTCTCCGTTAGGAATGGCAGGTAAATACCATGTAGGAAGGTATGGTGGACTCATATGGCATAACTGGTTTAAAAGAATTTGGATGCACAAGCAGTCAGTCCGCTTAGTACAGGTGGAGGTTAGCAAAAGACTGGGAGCGACCAACTAAAAGAGCAATGACGGTCATAATCATGCAGAGCGACAAAGCAACATTGAATCAGGCATGGAAGTTATATCGCTACTCAGAAACAAAAGATCGTCAAGGCTTGACAGACTTTCTTTACAGTCTTAAATATGTGTGAGCATACGCCAAGTCAATCAAAGTAAATTCTCGAAGGGAGATATTACTAAACCATACCACATCATAGGCAAACAAATTATGTTGGTATTCCAATAACACATTGGGAACCCCCCAGCTATTTGAGACTAACCATAAGAAAACATGAACTACTAAGCGCCATTATGCACGTAGCATCTTTATCATAGACATACCAACCAATGCAACGGAAGCAAACTCTCTTAATAAGATAACCATGATAACTAAAGAGAGTTCAAGCAACCAACTAAACAAAAGCTCTTTAAAAAGATAAGCATGAAAACTAAAAGCTAAGCATGATAGTAGCTATTGAAAGACAAAGAACACACACAGCAAAGATAGACATGAAAATTCTATGTTATGTTCTAGGTAGAAGTGGAGCGTGTTTCTCTCTCACATAAAGAAAGCTGAGTTCCGACTCGTTATGAAAAGCTAAGGAAAACTAAAAAGGAAACTAAAAGCAAGACGCTCCAATCATAGCACATAACACATGAAGTGATAAAAATATAGTGGAACGAAAGACGAACTGATAATGTTGATGGAGAAGGGGATGCACGGGGGCATCCCCAAGCTTAGATGCTTGAGTCTCCTTGAATATTTCTTGGGGGTGCATGGGGGCATCCCCAAGCTTGAGCGTTTGACACTCCTGAATCTTTTTATCATCTTCCCTCGCACACTTGAAAACTCCCTTCATACATAACTCATCATAATCTGATTAGCGAGGTTAGTACCCATAATAAAATAATTGTTCCTTGCTGGGAATAAGGATATTCTTGAAGGTCTACTATTTCTCAAGATTGCCAAAGGGTTTTTGCAAAGAAAAAGCAAGCTCTAGGTTTGCAAAATGAAGGAAAGGCAAAACAGGATAGAATCTGTGAAAAACAGAACAGCAGGTAGTAAATGATTTTTTCGGGGCACTTATGCAACTCTAATCAAAAAACTCAGAACAGACGCACGAAAGACAATTATATAGAGCACGCTGTCGAAACAATTCAGACCAAAAAGATGATCTGGTGATTTTATACGAATTTTTCTATCCAAGGACAGAATCTGTTTCCTGGACAGCACGTCACAACTTTTGAACTTTCTTGCAATCAGAGGCTACACTTGGCACAAAGTTGAAAAGCAAAGATACAATGATGATGCTACTGTAGTAACAACATCAAGACACAACAAAAGCAAAATAAAATTTATTCATGGGGGCTGCCTCCCAAAAGCTCTTTCTTTATAGCCATAAAGATAGGCTTAAGACTTTAATGATGCTCTCGTAGGAATAAGAGTTGAAGAACAAAAGAGAGCATCAAGAAGCAAATACCAAACACATTTAAGCCTAACATGCTTCCTATGCATAGGAATATTGCAATACAATAATTCATTGAAGCACAAAGCAATAAGCATAGGAAGACAAAACAAGTGCAGCTTCAAAACCTTCAACATAAAGAGAGGGAACTTGATATTATTGAAATATCTATAAGCATATGTTCCCTTCTCATAATAATTTTCAGTGGGATCACGAATAAACTCAACAATATAAGCATCACATAAAGCATTGTTACCATGATCCACATGCAAAAAGGTATCACTACTCTTCATATAAGCAAACTCTTTCTTATTAGGAATAGTGAGAGTAACGCAATCATAACCATCATGGTAATCATTGTATTTAGGAGGCATATCATAATCATAATAAATTTTATCCTCAATAGTAGGTGGACTAAAAACATCATATTCATCATTATAATCATATATAGGAAGCAAAGTATCATCAAAGTAAATTTTCTCTTCAAAAGTTGGGGGACTAAAAATATCATGTTCATCAAACGTGTCATCCCCAAGCTTAGAGCTTTCCATGTCATTAGCAATATTGATATTCAAAGAAAGCATACTAATAACATCACCACCATCATGATTGTTATGCAAATAATAAAGTTCCATAGGTTTTTTAATTTTCTCTTCAAACACATCATGTCCCAAAGCAAGGTAGAGCTTATAAAGCTCTCTCATATTTTTGTTGTTTTCCATTAAGCAAAACTAGTGAAAAGACATAAAGAAAACTGAAAGGTAAACTAACAAGACTAAAAAGCAAAGATAAAAGATAGCGTGCAACTCCCCTATCCTGAAGAGTGGAGTCCCCGGCAACGGCGCCAGAAAACTTTGCTTGATGGCTTCTCGCCCCTCGTCGGTTACCCCAAGTGGAAGGTTTGAGATGCAGTGTAGCAGAAGTTTTCCCTTGGCAAAGATACCAAGGATCGATTTCCCTGAGACTCCCAGTTTCAACAAGAAGGTGTCAACTGCTAACGGCGCCAGATATTAGCAATCAACGTGGACCTGCACACAGATACAAATAACTTTGCTCCCAACGAGTACAGAGAGGTTGTCAATCCCTCCGGCCTTGTCGTTTACAAAGGATTAAACGCAAGTGATAATAGTGATATATATTGCTGCAATAGTAAGTAAAAACGGAAAGTAAATAGCGGATGTGATCAGTGATGGTAATATGGACCGGAGTCCCATGATGTTCACTAGTGATGTATCTCTCCCAAAAGACGATAAAACAGCTATGTGAGGTAAACAAATTACAGCTGGGCAATTGACAGGACCATGTGCGCAAACCAATGCTAACTACGTTGCAAGAAAGGTAGAGGTTCAAAGCATGGCCGGTACGCCAAAGCAAGTAGACCGAAATCCATCTGCATCTACTACTAATCATCCACCTGAGATATCTATCCAGAACATCTCGCTGGTATTAAGTTGCGAGTCCCGCCCATAGTGTAAACTCAAAGCAACAGACAACTGCATTAAAAGAACTTTGCGTAAAGTAAACAATCCTTGCACCCGCGGGCACAAGCACCATTGTTTTCCCCCTTGTGGCAACAGCACATCCCCTAGACTCATGTTTCTGTCACTCAAGCTAGTCATCGAGGGGCATGAACCCACAATCAAGCATAACGTTCCCTCTTGGAGTCACTACCTATTACTTGGCCAAAGCAATAAATAACAACGAAGAACATGCAAGAATTACTTATGAACATAAATATAAAAGAGGTGAATCAAATATATTACTCAAACACAATCTGAACATAATCTCACAATCCATCGGATCCCAGCAAACTCATCATAGCAACAGCATAAGGATTACATATGTGCCTCGATCATGTAGGGCAGCTCACGAGGACTAATTAGTGAAGCACAAGAACGGGAGGAGAACATCACATAGCTACTGGTCATGGACCCATGGTCCAAGGGAGACTACTCACAACTCATCCGGGAGGCGTCCATGGTGGTGGAGAAGCTCTCGATGGTGATTCTCCCCTCCGGCAGGGTGCCGGGAAGAGTTCTCCTGGTGCTCCCGATCTTGGAAGCGCGGCGGCGGCGGAACAGAGATGAGATCGCGAAAAAGGGTTCTCGTCTCGAGGGTTTCGGGACACGATATAAATATATGCCAAAGGGGGGCATCAGCAGAGGCCCGGGGGGCCCAGGCGCCCCCCCC
>LR738716.1:71968667-72108396 GCA_902687465.1 Secale cereale
CCCCCCCCCGGCGTGGCCAGGGGGGCCGCGCCACCAGGGCGCCTGGAGCCCTGGTGGCCCCCCTCCTGCTGTACTTCGGGTGCCGGGAAGCTTCTGGAACACTGATTTTTTATATAATTTTTCCGGGATTTTTCTGGCAGTTCTCGTAATGGGAAAACCTGAAATACAAAAACAGCCGAAAACAGAAACTGGCACTGGGGTGCACTGAGTTAATAGGTTAGTCCAAATATGATCAAAAGTGTATGGAAGTGTATAAATATCATAGCAATATCACCCAAAAGAGGCATGGAGCAAGCAGAAATTATAGATACGTTTTGGACGTATCACGCGACAAGGAGAAGGCCCAAGGAGGTGCTGGAGGATCCGGCAAGAAGCGCGCCGGCCGGGGAGGACGCCGCGGCAAGGCCAAGTAGCGGCAAGGAGACAGACCTCCCCGC
Organism: Secale cereale; assembly: GCA_902687465.1. Classification (NCBI taxonomy): domain Eukaryota; kingdom Viridiplantae; phylum Streptophyta; class Magnoliopsida; order Poales; family Poaceae; genus Secale; species Secale cereale. Next base: position 71,969,105 of record LR738716.1, read on the forward strand.
GGCCGCGACAAGGATGAAGATGACGACGACGATGAAGACATGGATGATGTCGAGACCAGTGAGCAGGAGTTCCAGAAAGCCACAGAGGTCTTGTGCGTTGACGGCGGTGCTTCTCTGCATACTTCACACCGCCAACTCAAGCAGTGGGTGCGGGAAGTCAATGCAAGCTTCTGAAATGGTCCAGCACGCCTATCATCTTTGATATTGAGGACCACCCTGATCGCACAACTGCGGTCGGGTGCTTGCCGATGTTGGTTTCACCAACTATCCGCAACCTCAAGGTCACTAAGATGCTAGTTGACGGCGGGGCCGGCTTGAACCTGATCTCCTCCGCTGTACTCCAGAAACTCCAGATCCCTGACAGCGAGCTCGAAGAGACCGGCACATTCCAAGGAATCAACCCGGGAAGGAGCAAGCCGAAGGGGAAGATCACGTTGTCGGTGACACTTGGCATCGAGTTGAACTTCAGGACTAAGAGGGTCATTTTTGACGTTGCCGATTTTCCATTGCCTTACAATGGGATACTCGGCCGTCCAGCACTCGCCAAGTTCATGGCAGCCTCTCACTACGCATACAACATGCTGAAGATGCCAGGCCCGATAAGTGTCATCTCTGTCCCTGGCGACAAGAAGGATGCTCTTATCTGCGCCGACAAGATCTACCGGGAAGCGGCAGCCGCAACAGATCGCAAGTCACCTGCCGTTGAAGCTCCCGGGGGGAAGAAGAAGACCAAGTCCGGCAAGAGTTCTGATGCCCACTCCGGCAAGCGCACCTCTTCGGAGTGCTGCGCTACCGTCGAGGACGCACCATCGAGCTCCACCGGCAAGTGTAAGAAGACAATGGCAGCTCCGCCAGAAACCAAGAAAGTGTCCGTCAAGGAGGACGGCACTGGTGGTATCTTCACCATCAGTGCCACTCTTGACCCGAAATAGGAAAGCGCGCTCATTGCTTTCCTGCGGGCGAACGTCGACGTGTTTGCATGGCAACCGTCTCACATCCCCGGTGTTCCCAGGAAAGTAATTGAGCACCATCTTGCCGTCTGTCCTCATGCGCGGCCCGTCAAGCAGAAGGTCAGGAAGCAAGCAGTGGAGCGCCAAGAATTCATCGCAGAAGAGATCAAGAAGTTGGAAGCAGCAGGCCTTGTCAAAGGAGTGCTCCATCCTACGTGGTTGGCCAATCCTGTAGTCGTGCGCAAGGCAAACAGGAAATGGAGGCTTTGTATCGACTTTACCGATGTTAACAAAGCTTGTCCCAAAGACCCATTTCCCTTGCCGCGCATTGACCAGATTGTTGACTCCACGGCCGGATGTGACTTGCTTTCATTTCTTGACGCGTACTCAGGATACCATCAGATCTTCATGGCAGAAGAGGATGAGGAGAAGACCGTATTCATCACTCCATGTGGCACGTACTGGTTCAACATTTGCAAGGGTAGTCCATGTCGCTTTTGAGCCACAAATACACAGAAATGTGGAAGCCTACATGGATGACATAGTGGTCAAGAGCAAGGACAAGGCAACTCTGATTCAAGATTTAGACGAGACCTTTGCAAATCTGCGCAAGATCAGCCTCAAGCTCAACCCCGAGAAGTGTGTGTTTGGAGTCCCTTCCGGCAAGCTTCTCGGGTTCTTCGTGTCTCAGCGGGGAATTGAAGCCAATCCCGACAAGATCAAGGCCATTGAGCAGATTGAAGCACCAAAGCGCGTCAAGGATGTACGAAGACTTGCCGGTTGTGTGGCTGCTCTCAGCAGGTTTATCTCTAAGTCTGCTGAGCGCGCCCTGCCGTTTTTCAAAATATTGAAAAAGGCAGGTCCAATGAAATGGACTTCGGAAGCGGAGGCTGCGCTGCAAGACTTGAAGAGATACCTGTCCTCCACTCCAACACTTGTCGCACCTAAGCCACAAGAGAAGTTGCTGCTGTATATAGCGGCAACCAATCAAGTGGTTAGTGATGCGTTGGTAGCGGAGAGGGAGGCAAGTGATGAGCCAGCAACCACGGCAGGCGCATCCAGCAACAAGCAGGGGGCTTCCCCGACAAGCTCTGGTCCCGACAAAGATGAATCTGCGCAGGCGCGCGAGGAGATACAGAAGAGAACGGTGCAGCGCCCAGTTTACTTTGTCAGTTCCCTTCTGCAGGGGGCTAGGTCAAGGTACTCTGGTGTGCAGAAATTGCTTTTCGGCCTTCTCATGGCCTCGAGAAAGCTGCGCCATTACTTCCAAGCACATGAGATCACAGTTGTCACTCGTTTTCCGCTGAAGAGGATACTGCAGAATCCAGAAGCAACAGGCAGGATTGTCGAGTGGGCACTGGAACTATCAAGCTTTGGCCTCAAGTTTGAGAGCACTTCAACTATCCAAAGCAGAGCATTGAAGCCGCTGTTGTTCTTCGACTTCAGCCTTCTCGAGGAGGAAGGCCTTCTGCTCCTCGGCGAGTTACGCCCGCTCCTCTGCCAGGGACTGGAGAGCTTCCTGGTTAAGACCCCGGAGCTCCTCCACGCGCTTCTCGATGTCCGCTCCCGCCTTCGCGACAAGCGCCTCTCGAGATTCCAGCTTGGCCTGCCGAGCACGGTAGAGCGACACCAGCTTCCGCAGCAGTCGCTCCTCCTCAGGCTCGCCGCTGCTACTGCTCGGCGCATCAACCAGCTTCAGCCCAGCGGAGGCGAGCACCTCTCCATCGAAGCTTTCTCCTTCGACCGGCGCCCTAGAGCTTGACGCCCAGGGGAGGTTGATGAAGACGTTTTCTCCGGCCTTCAAGTAGACGCCTGGCTGGGGCTCTTCGGGGCCTGACGCTGCGGCAGCGGCGGAAGGGTCGGCGGTTGGCGTAGCGCCTGGCGCTCCTGTGGCCTCAGGGCCGTCAGTGCGATCGCCAGACACCTCACCAGCTTCTGCGGCGGCAGCTTTGCCGGCCTCTTCGCCGGCGGGATCATCAGCGCCGGCTGCTTCTTCAGTGACAGCGGCGTCGTTGGTATCACCTCCCGCGGCAATCTCGACGACATCATCGACGGCGGCCTCGGTGATATTCTCCTCGCCAGCAACCTCGGTCTCCATCGGCTCCGCAGCAGATGGGTCTGACGGCCGGAAAAGGGAGAAAAAGTCAAGCAAATATCCAAAAAGAAGATTAAAAGAAGAAGAACCCAAGGGAAGTTTTGAAGCGAGAGGATTACCTGTACCGGGTTCTGCAGTCGTAGTCTCCGCTGCCGGGGGGCCGCTGGTGTTGTCCCTTGCCGGAGAACTCTCCCTTGCCGAAGAACTCTCCCTTGCCGGAGAACTCTCCCTTGCCGGAGAACTCTCCCTTGGCATGTCGGGGGCGGCCTCCGGGCGCTCCTGGTGGGGCTGCTCTGCTCCTACACAAACCAACAATCAGATGTCAGCAAAGAAAGAGTATCCATGCGCGCCTAACAGCGGAAAGCGAACCATATACTTACGCTGGGGGCTGCTCTGGAGAATAGTTGCCGGGTCCGGCAAGGTGGTCTCGGGCGCACCCTCTGCTGTCTCGGTGGGTTCGTCCTCGACGATAATCACCTTTGGACGCGCAGGGACCTTGGCTCTCTTCGCCGCTCTCTGGGCCAGATTCCTAAAAAGGAATAAGTTCGAAGTTAAGCAAATGAGATACAAGACAAAACAGCAAGAATTGAAGAACTACAAGTACAACAAAGAATCTTACTCTTCTTCTTCCTCGTCGGAGCTGAACGCGGAAAAGTCGAAGTCCGGCTCACCTCCGGCGCGAAGAGGCGGAGGAGTAGGTTCCCTTGGCCGCTTGGCGGGAACAGTGGCGGTGGTCCGAGACGACCCCGCTCCGGCTGCCGCCGCGGCGTGAGAAGCGGCAGGGGCAGAAGCGATGGTCCGGGTGGACCCCGCTCCAGTTGCCGCAGCAGCGTGAGGTGCTCCCGCAGCAACAGTGCTTGCCGCGGTGGACCGTGTCACGCGGCGCGGTGACTGTCGACTCGCCCGCCACTCTGCTACGTCCCCGGCCTTGCGGAGACGCCTTCTTGGTGGAGCTGGGGGCTCTGCTTGCGGCGAGCTGTCTGAAGATGAGGAGGAAGAGGAGTTGATCTCCAACGAGCCGCTCGTATCCTCGGCGGGCTCGCTCGACTCGACATCATGCCCGGCAAGCTCTTCCTCACCGGCAAGCTCCTCTCGCTCGGCACGGCTTGCCGACTCTACTGCCTCCGCCTCCTCCACGGTGAATCCAAACTCGCCCGCGGCTGCGGCTGCCGCCGCCACTTCCAGCCTAGTGGCGATGGGTTTCATCTCCGCATCGGTGGTGGCGCGAGTGAGGCTTTCCTGTTCGTCGGAGCGGACCGGCACTTCTACCAAGCCCCCAAAGAACTCCTGCACAACGTCGTCTGCAGGCTCCTGCCAAGTTGGGACAATTCCATGCGAGTCGCACAGCGGCATCATTGCACGGATGCGGCTGAGCGAGGAGTTGTTGCACAGCGGAACGACATCCTTCGGCAACCTGAACACTTCGGGATGTTGAGGGTCGTACTTGAACAGCTCCCAGAGCATTGCGTCAAGCTCCATAACAGTGAAGTTGAAGTTGAGGCCCGGGCGCAGCCTCATGATGTCCGCCGCATTCTGGAAGTCCCAGGCGGGTCTCCTCCTCTCCTGCAGGGGGGCGATGCGGCGGCGAAGAAAATCTGCGCCAACCGCGCCAACAGTGAGCCCGGCAAGCCTAAGGCGTTGGATCCGGGTGACGGCAATCTTCAGCCTATCATCTTCCGGGGCCACGTTGCTCCAATCGCTGCCGCGCGCTACTGGGGTTTGGCGCTGGGCGGTAAACGGCTACGGGTTCTCCTCGACAATCCAGCACCAGTCTGCTCTCCATTCCTCCCACTTGCCGCGGAACTCTCCCTCCAGATAAGCTTCCTTCTTGCCGGCTCTCGAGATCCAGGCGATTCCGCCGGATAAAGGCTCTCCTCTCTCAACTCGGGGCATAAAGAAATGGCGAAAAAGGGCTACGTTTGGATGGACTCCGACAAAGTTTTCGCAGAGATGTGCGAAAACTGCCATGGTCAGAACAACATTGGGGGTGAAGTCAAGGAGGCGGAACCCGTAGGTGTTCATAAGATCGCAGAAAAACTCAGAGAAAGGCGGGCAGAGCCCACAGTAGAAGAACAAGGCGAAGAAGGGATATCCATTTGGAGCCATTCCCGAAGCGACGGCTGGAAGTACCTTCGTGCGCGGATGTGCCCGCGTCTCCGTCAACCAGAAGAGGTAGTAATACTCCCTCAGCTCCTTCGCGGCGAGCTTGGGGGGGGGGGAGATTGCACGCTCCTTTCACAGCGCCACGAGCCGCTGCGCCTCGGTCGACTTCACGACCTTCCCCTTGTCGGCTTTCGGAGCCATGGCGGAAGTGGTGGGGGAGGTCGACGGCGTTGGTGGTGCTGGTGGCGATGGGGGGCAGAGCGCTGCTCTCTTTCAGCTTTGGGAAGAAGGGGGAGCGGCGGAGGTTTCCGAGATTGGAATAGCAACCGGCGAGTGGGCGAACTGCCCCTATTTCCCCTGCTTATAAGGAGGGAGGGGGCGGACGTTCCGTCTTTCCGAATAAAGAAACCACCCACGATCTCTCCCACGACGCCGCATTCAACGCGTGTCATTCAGGGAGGGCGCGGTGGATACGGAGAGAGATACGGCGTAACCCAGGCCGCGCGTGCCCGTGCCCTGTTTTGGGCCTGGCCCAACAGCGCTCGGCACCGTGTGTGGCCCAGGCCCGGGGGCTCCTGTCGGTGTACTAGAGTAGGGGTACCCTAGTATCCCGAACTTGTGCACGGGCTGTCGCAGCATCCCGCGGCAAGGCTTGCCGGGTGACCGCCAAGGTCCTCCGTGGTCCCTTTGGAGCCATTCAAGAACAAAGTATTTAAGCCAAGGAGACAAGACCCCGGCAAGAGGAGCTAGCCGGGAAGGCCAACCAAGGCATCTCAAGGAACTTGCCGCGACGCGCCACACGTCCCTGATACGTCCAAAACGTATCTATAATTTCTGCTTGCTCCATGCCACTTTTGGGTGATATTGCTATGATATTCATACACTTCCATACACTTTTGATCATATTTGGACTAACTTACTAATCCAGTGCACCCCAGTGCCAGTTTCTGTTTTCGGCTGTTTTTGTATTTCAGGTTTTCACGTTTCGAGAACTGCCCAGAAAAATCCAGAAAAATTATATAAAAAATCAGCGATCCGGAAACAACACTGCATCCGAAGGGCAGCCGGGGGGGCCACAGGGGCTCCAGGCGCCCTGTGGGCGCCCCCCCCCCCTGGGCCGCGCCGGGGGGGCGCCTGGGCCCCCCGAGGCTCCCCCGGTGCCCTACTTTGGCATATTTTTAAAGGGTCCTCCGTAACCCTCAGAACAGGAACTCTTTTCGCGATCCCATCTCTGTTCCGCCGCCGCCGCCGCTTCCAAGATCGGGAGCACCAGGAGAACTCTTCCCGGCACCCTGCCGAAGGGGAGGATCACCACCGGGAGCTTCTCCACCACCATGGACGCCTCCCGGATGACTCGTGAGTAGTCTCCCTTGGACCATGAGTCTATGACCAGTAGCTATGTGATGTTCTCCTCCCGTTCTTGTGCTTCACTAATTAGTCCTCGTGAGCTGCCCTACATGATCGAGGCACCTATGTAATCCTTATGCTGTTGCTATGTTGAGTTTGCTGGGATCCGATGGATGATGAGATTATGTTCAGATTGATCTTGAGTAATATATTTGATTCACCTCTTTTATATTTTAGTTCATAAGTAATTCTTGCATGTTCTCCGTTGTTATTTATTGCTTTGGCCGAGTAATAGGTAGTGACTCCAAGAGGGAACGTTATGCTCGATTGTGGGTTCATGCCCCTCGATGACTAGCTTGAGTGACAGAAACATGAGTCTAGGGGATGTGCTGTTGCCACAAGGGGGAAAACAACGGTGCTTGTGCCCGCGGGTGCAAGGATTGTTTACTTTACGCAAAGTTCTTTTAATGCAGTTGTCTGTTGCATTGAGTTTACACTATGGGTGGGACTCGCAACTTAATACCAGTGAGATGTTCTGGATAGATATCTCAAGGTGGATGATTAGTAGTAGATATTGATGGATTTCGGTCTACTTACTTTGGCATACCGCCCATGCTTTGAACCTCAACCTTTCTTGCAATGTAGTCAGCATTGGTTTGCGTTCGTGGTCCTGTCAATTGCCCAGCTGTAATTTGTTTACCTCACATAGCTGTTTTATCATCTTTTGGGAGAGAGACATCACTAGTGAACATCATGAGACTCCAGTCCATATTACCATCATTTATCACATCCACTATTTACTTTTCGCTATTTACCTACTATTGCAAAAAATATCTATCACTACTATCATTGCTTTTAACCCTTTGTGAACTACAAGGCCGGAGAGATTGACAACCTCTCTGTACTCGTTGGGAGCAAAGTTATTTGTATCTGTGTGCAGGTCCACGTTGGTTGCTACTAATCTGGCGCCATAGCAATTGACACCTACTTGTTGAACCTAGGAGTCTCTGGGTGTCGGTGTACTAAGATAGGGGTACCTTAGTACCCCAACTTGTGCACGGGCAGTAGCAGCTTCCCGTGGCAGGGCTTACCACGTGCTCGCCAAGAACTGTTCTCGTCCCTATGAAGCCATTCAAGAACAAAGTATACAAGTCAGAAGATCAAGGCCCCGACAAGAGGAGCTTGCCGGGAAGACCGCACCAGGCTCAAGGTTATCACTTTAGCACAAGACCCTGGCAAGAGGAGCTTGCCAGGAAGGCCAAGAAACACATACCTCAAGAGATGTGTCGCCGCATCATGCGCCCCGGCAGGACCCGGAGAGCGACAAGCTTCCGGGCCCGGCAAGATCACGACCCCGGCAAGGTGCTTGCCGGGGAAACCTACGCTGTGTGCCCGCGCTCCAGCTCATCTGCCCACGCGTCGCCCTGAGGCCCTTCCAGGGGCACGTGGCAGGCGGCTGTGCAGCCTGGGGCACACGGTGGCAAGCCACGGTGACGAGGCTACCGCCGTGGCGAACGGAGAAGCACGGACGGACGCTTTTGGGGGCGACGGCGACGGGCATTTAATGCCCTTGTCCCCCACTGTCAAAGTTAGGTGAAGACCACTGTTCATATACTGTTCATGTATTGTTGCAACTACCACCAAAATTACACTTTTACCCTCCTCTACGTTGACACCTGTCGGTGACCCCTTTGAGCTATAAAAGGAGGCCCATGCACAACGTAGAGGAGGTTCGAAACCTAGACAACTCTCTCGCTCGGTGTAGCTAGTACTGTAGATCTTCAAGCTCCCGAGCTCAAGAGCTCAATACAACCTAAGCAGGAGTAGGGTTTTACGCGTCCGCGCGGCCCGAACCTGGGTAAAACTGCCCGCGTGCGCCCCTCGATCTGCTCTCCGTGCTCCCTCCGCTCCCTTACCGCAACGTAGAAGGGGCTCCGGTCCCATAGGTGCTCGTGGGAGGACAGTTTCCCCCGACATCTTTGGCGCGCCAGGTAGGGGGCGTCGAGGTTGTGCGAACCTGATCCGGCGCTCACGCGGGCGCAACCTTCAGCAACTTCACCAGCTTCATCAACCTCATCGATAGCATCAACATGCCTCCGAAGAAGAAGGCTTCGGAGGTCGGAGGCCCGTCTGCGTCGATCCCACCGCCACCAAAACCAACAGTTGGTGGAGGAGACGTCGGCGGAAGGGTGGTCGCCGGCGAGGAAACTCACGGCGCCACCAAGTCCAAGGACAAGACTGACGACCGGGCGAACTCCAAAGCCTCGGTGTCAGTACACGCCCCACGTCCCTCCCAGGAGGTGCAAGACCAGCAGCGGCGTGGTACGGGAGGTACCATACACTTGCTGGGGCGTGGCCAAGCCGGAGGATCGCGGGATGCTCAAGGCCAGCGCGCTGGTACGAGCAAGGCGCGGTCGCCGGGGCGGGAACATGCTCCTTCTAACGCGGTTAGAAGTCCGAGCGTGTCCCGCTCCTCGCACCGTTCGCCACCGTTCCCCTCTTCTCCAGCAGAGGCCCTGGCCAGGGCCCAGCTGCTCCTCGATTTCCCTCCAGCGGCAGACAAGGCCGAAGACTGGAGGGCAACGATCCAGAGTCTCATCGCCTTCGCCAACAACGACGCGCCTCAGCAGCCGGCAACTTCGCGGCCGCGGCAAGTCGACCAAGCGAAGGCCGATGGCGACAAGACCACCGGGGGTGCAACTACCGTGCACTCCCCGCCGCGGAAGCAGAAAACGCCGCCCCGCCGGATCAACGTCGACGATGACTCCACGGCGTCGTCGGATCCGCGGGCTCGCCGCGATCAGCGCCAAGTCCTAGACGACCGGCGACAAGAGGACGCTCGGACTCGCATCGAGCGTCGACGAGAAGCCCGAAGACAGTCAGATCAACGCGCTGGGACCGCTGTCGACGCGCACGCGCCCGGTGAACCAGGCGACTTGCCGTACGCGGCAGGTTGCCCTGCGTTCACCCGTGAGCTGCGGCAAGTCCAGTGGCCCAGCATGAAGAATTTCAAGCCCGACCTACCCGAGAAGTACGACGGCAAGACACACCCCTCGGAGTTCCTCAGCATCTACACCATTGCGGTGCAGGCTGCCGGGGGACGCGACGAGAAAATCCTAGCCAACTACTTCCCGCTAGTGCTTAAGCCAAACGTCCGGTCTTGGCTTATGCACTTGCCGGAGAACTCCATCTCTTCATGGGCGGATCTGTGCCACCAGTTTGTCGGCGCCTTCACAGGCGGCCACAAACCCCACGGCCAGGAGAGCGATCTCCACATCCTCGCCCAGAAGGAGGGAGAGTCCCTGCGCAAATACATCCAAAGATTCAGCCGCGTCCAGCACAACATTCCCGACGTCCACCCTGCCGCAGTTATCAGCGCGTTTCACCAGAACGTGCGTAACCGCCGGATGAGGGAGGAGATGGCCATGACCAAGATCCGGGATGTCAGCGAGCTCTACGCTCTGGCTGACAAGTGCGCGCGCGCTAAAGAGGGGAGGAGACTCCCCGGAGAGGATACTGGCGCAGGAGGAAGCGACAGCGAGGATGCCGCCCCGGCAAGGAAAAACCGGCGGCGGAATAACAGAAAGAAGAAGAGCAAGGAGGTGCTGGTTGTCGAGCAGTCCGGCAAGGAGGCTCCCGCCAAGAAGGCATAGGCTGGCGGTTCCGGCAAGGAGCCCGCCCCTGTAGCGGCAGCCGACAAGCAGGACGGCTCCGACAAGCAGTACTGCAAGATCCACCGCACCAAGGGCCACGATCTTCAGAACTGCAAAAGAGTCGAGTACCTCGTAGAGCAGCAGAAGGCTGAATACGAGCGACGTGACAAGGAGAAGGCCCAAGGAAGCGGAGGAGAGCCCAGCAAGAAGCGGCCGTTCAATGGCCGGGGAGGACGCCGCGGCAAGGCCAAGCAGCGGCAAGGTGACAGACCTCCCCGGGGCCACGACAAGGATGAGGATGAAGACGACGATGATGACATGGAAGAAGGAGACAACAGCGAGCAGGAGTTCCAGAAGGCCACAGAGGTTCTGTGTGTCGACGAAGGTGCCTCTCTGCACACTTCCCACCGCCAGCTCAAGCAGTGGGTGCGAGAAGTGAATGCAGCTGAGCCGCCCGTCGAGTCACGCAGGCTGCTGAAGTGGTCCGGCACGCCCATCATCTTTGACCTTGAGGACCACCCTGACCGCACCACTGCGGTCGGGTGCTTGCCGATGTTGGTCTCACCAACTATCCGCAACCTCAAGGTCACCAAGATGTTGGTTGACGGCGGGGCCGGCCTGAACTTGATCTCCTCAGCTGTGATCAAGAAGTTACAGATCCCAGACGGCGAGCTCGAAGAAACCGGGTCGTTCCAAGGGATCAACCCGGGAAGGAGCAAGCCAAAGGGGAAGATTACGCTGCCAGTGACCTTTGGCGGGGAGCTCAACTTCAGGATGGAGAGGATCACGTTTGATGTTGCTGATATCCCATTACCATACAATGGGATACTTGGCCGTCCTGCCCTCGCCAAGTTCATGGCAGCTTCCCACTATGCATACAACGTACTCAAGATGCCGGGGCCGATAAGCGTCATCTCTGTCCCCGGCGACAAGAAGGACGCGCATATCTGCGCCGACAAGATCTACCGGGATGCAGCAGCCGCAGCAGAGAGCAACACACTTGCCGCTGAAGCTCCCGGGGGGAAGACCAAGACCAAGTCCGGCAAGAGCTCTGGAGCCCACTCCGGCAAACGCACCTCTTCGGAGTGCTGCGCTGCCGTCGAGGACGCACCATCGAGCTCCACCGGCAAGTGCAAGAAAGGAATGGCAGCTCCACCGGCAACCAAGAAGGTGTCCGCAAAGGAGGACGGCACTGGTGGTACCTTCACCATCAGTGCTACACTCGACCCCAAATAGGAAAGCGCGCCCGTTGCCTTCCTGCGGGCGAATGTCGACGTGTTCGCATGGCAACCGTCTGACATCCCCGGCGTTCCCAGGAAGGTAATGGAGCACAAGCTTGCTGTTTGTCCTCATGCGCGGCCCGTCAAGCAGAAGGTCAGAAAGCAAGCCGTGGAGCGCCAAGAGTTCATAGCTGAAGAGATAAAGAAGTTAGAAGTAGCAGGCCTGGTTAGAGGCGTAATCCATCCTACATGGTTGGCCAATCCAGTTGTCGTGCGCAAGGCCAATGGGAAGTGGAGACTTTGTATAGACTTCACTGATGTGAATAAAGCGTGTCCCAAGGATCCATTTCCCTTGCCGCGTATTGACCAGATTGTTGACTCCACCGCCGGATGTGAGTTGCTTTCCTTCCTTGATGCATACTCAGGTTACCACCAGATATTCATGGCCAAGGAAGATGAAGAAAAGACTGCATTCATTACTCCATGTGGCACATATTGTTTCATACGCATGCCCTTTGGATTGAAGAATGCAGGCTCGACATTTGCAAGGGTGGTGCACACTGCTTTTGAGCCACAGATACACAGAAATGTAGAAGCTTACATGGATGATATAGTGGTCAAGAGCAAGAGCAAGGATACCCTGATCCAAGACTTAGAGGAAACTTTTGAGAATCTGCGCAAGATCCAGCTCAAGTTGAACCCCGAGAAGTGCGTCTTCGGAGTCCCCTCCGGCAAGCTTCTCGGGTTCTTTGTGTCCCAGAGGGGGATTGAAGCCAATCCTGACAAGATAAAAGCCATCGAGCAGATTGAAGCCCCGAAGCGCATCAAGGACGTAAGAAGGCTTGCTGGTTGTGTGGCTGCCCTCAGCAGGTTCATTTCAAAGTCTGCAGAGCGCGCCCTGCCTTTCTTCAAAATTTTGAAAAAGGCAGGTCCCATGAAATGGACTCCGGAAGCGGAGGCAGCGCTGCAAGACTTGAAAGGATACCTGTCCTCTACTCCGATACTTGTCGCACCTAGGCCACAAGAGAAGTTGCTGCTGTACCTAGCGGCAACCAATCAAGTGGTTAGTGCTACGTTAGTAGCGTAGAGGGAGGCAGATGAGGAACCCACGTCCCCGGCAAGCGAATCCAGCGACAAGCAGGGGGCTTCCCCGACAAGCTCTGGCCCCGACAAGGACAAGCCTGCGCAGGAGCAAGGAGAAGTGCGAAAGAAGATGGTGCAGCGCCCAGTGTATTTCGTAAGTTCCCTCTTGCAGGGGGCTAGATCAAGATACTCTGGGGTGCAGAAGTTGCTTTTCGGCCTCCTCATGGCCTCAAGGAAGCTGCGCCATTACTTCCAAGCACACGAGATAACGGTGGTCACTCGCTTTCCGTTGAAGAGGATATTGCAAAATCCCGAAGCAACAGGCAGGATCGTCGAGTGGGCACTGGAGCTGTCAAGCTTTGGTCTCAAGTTTGAGAGTACTTCAACCATACAGAGCAGAGCTTTGGCAGAATTCATAGCGGAATGGACCCCAACGCCAGATGAAGAAGTCCCAGAGACAAGTGTCCCCGTCCAAGAAGCGAGCAACGAGTGGATAATGTACTTTGATGGTGCTTTCTCGCTGCAAGGCGCCGGTGCCGGCGTGGTACTCATAGCGCCCACCGGAGAGCACCTCAAGTATGTTGTCCAGATGTACTTTCCCAAGGAGCAAGCGACAAACAATACTGCTGAGTATGAAGGTTTGCTTGCCGGCCTCAGAATTGCGGCCGAGCTTGGGATCAAGAAGTTGATTGTGCGGGGAGATTCACAGTTGGTGGTCCGACAAGTGAATAAGAGTTACGAGAGCCCTTTGATGGAAGCTTATGTTGATGAAGTGAGGAAGCTTGAAGAGCACTTTGAAGGTCTGCAAATGGAGCACGTCCCAAGAGCTCAGAATGATATTGCAGATGGCCTCTCAAAGTGTGCTGCAATGAAGTTACCTGTGGAACCAGGGACCTTCGTGCTCAAGCTAACTCGGCCATCCGTTACACCATCAGTTGGGCAAAACAAGAAGAGGAAGTTGGTCTCCGGCGACTACTTGCCGGCGGATCTTCCAGAAGCCGCCGCCAAGGTCCCCAAGATCAACAGCCAAGATGCTGAGGAACAGTTTGCTCCTGCAGATCCAAGGGTCTGTACAGTTGAAGCAGGCGTTCCCGACAAGCCTTGCCCCGGCAGGCTTGCCGGGGGACCATCAGCTCCGGCAGAGCCGCAGGTTCTTGCCGTAGAAGCTGAGGTTCCCGCAGCAGCCCTCATGCCTTTAGTCCTTGTTGTTGAGCCTCAGGCTCCAGCATGGGCACAGCAAATCGTCCACTTTCTGCAAACTGGAGAACTTCCCGACGAGCCAGAAGAGATAGAGAAAATAACGAGGCAGTCGAGTATGTACCAGTTCGTTGGCAATGAACTGTACAGAAGAAGACTCAACGGTGTCAGGTTGAAGTGCATTTCCAGGGAAGATGGACAGAAGCTGTTGGCAGAGATACATGGAGGCATATGTGGCCACCACATTGGCGCAAGGGCACTTGCCGGGAAGGCGTTCCGGCAAGGGTTCTTCTGGCCAGAAGCCCTCCAAGATGCAACTGCACAAGTAACCAAGTGTGAAGCGTGCCAGTTCCATGCCAAACAAATTCACCAGCCAGCTCAAGCTCTCCAGACGATCCCTTTGTCCTGGCCCTTCTCGGTCTGGGGGCTCGATATTCTCGGCCCCTTTCCCCGCGCAGCCAGGGGCTTTGAGTACTTGTACGTAGCAATCGACAAGTTCACAAAGTGGCCAGAAGTGGAACCAGTGAGAAAGGTGACAGCACAGTCAGCAGTCAGGTTCTTCAGATCGATTGTTTGCCGTTTCGGAATCCCTAACAGGATCATCACCGACAACGGCACACAGTTTACAAGTCGCACCTTCATGCAGTACGTCCAAGACCTTGGCGCCAAGGTCTGCTTCGCTTCTGTTGCTCACCCGAGGAGCAATGGTCAAGCGGAGAGGGCCAATGCTGAAGTGCTGCGCGGACTCAAGACAAGAACCTTCGACAGGCTGCGCAAGTGCGGAAGAAACTGGATAGAGGAGTTGCCGGCGGCTCTTTGGTCAATCAGAACGACACCAAATCGAGCCACCGGACAGACACCCTTTGCTCTTGTCTATGGAGCAGAGGCAGTTCTCCCCACGGAACTCGTATACGGATCTCCTCGAGTGCTCGCTTATGATGAGCTCGAGCAAGAGCAACTGCGACAAGATGATGCATTGCTCCTCGAGGAGGAACGTCTCCAGGTTGCTGTACGAGCTGCTCGATACCAGCAAGCCTTGCGTCGCTATCATAGCCGCAAGGTCAGGGCCAGGAGTCTCGAGGAAGGCGACCTTGTTCTTCGGCGTGTTCAGTCCGCCAAGAATTCCAACAAGTTGACGCCGAAGTGGGAAGGCCCTTATCGGGTGAGACAAGTCACAAAGCCCGGCGCTGTCCGCCTTGAGACCGAAGAAGGCTTACCGGTGAGCAATTCCTGGAACATAGAGCATCTTCGCAAGTTTCACCCGTAAGGCGCGGTTGCCGTGATCCGCTCCGGCAACCACCTTTTGTACAAGTCTTGCCGCTGTTGCATGTAAACCTTTGTACAAAGCCGGGCGCAGATCCCGTGCACCAGTAAAGCTTTTGTGCTTCGCACTAATTGTCATTTCCATGCTTTTCTTTGTTATTTGCATGCATCATCTGACACCCTGTGCAACGCACATCCCCGGTAAGCACTAGCAAGCTATGAGGCCCTATACTTGTTTTTCCTCCTCTTTTTCTTTCCCTCTTAAGCAGAAGGAGTATTCCTCGCACACAAGTTTGCCGGGGGGAAGGAGATGGAGGCATGAACCAAGTACTGTTCAAGAAAGAGAAGCCTTGTCGGGGAGCAAACAATCTATGAAAGTTAAGTTACCAAAGTTTGAGTAATTCAAATTTTTCAAATTCTTTAGTTGTCTTCCTTGAACAACCACACTTTGTATGGAAAACCTGTGCGCGGAGGAACCTACCCGTGGCTAGCCGCACCCTTACTTTGTTTTGAGCACACTCAACGACTTAAGTGAGCTGCGACAAGTGTCGCGCCCTTACTTCGTTTTCGAGTTCGCTCAGCAATCTAAGTGTGCTGCGGCTAGCTGCGGCAAGGTTTCTCGCCGGCAAAGGTATTGCCAGCAGGCTGCTAAGAGTCCAGCACTCAGCGCTCGCGGCAAGGGTCCTTTGCCGGCAAGTTCCCTAAAAACGTAGGGTGGAATGCATACAAAGTGAAGGGACCAAAGCAAGGGAGACGACACTGCATTGGTTGCTCAAAATAAGATTGTATATTACAAAGATGACTTGCCGCAATACTAACAGATTCTTGTCTGTAACATGCTTTGCAGCGGCAAAGGAAGCAGAAAGAAAGGAATCTAATCTACGCGGTCGCCTTCACACCTCGTGATCTTGCCCACCTTGGCGACGATGTGGGCAACCTGCGCCTTCAACGCCTCCTGATCAGCTTCGGGCGGCAAGGTGCGGAGGACATTGACGAGGTTGATGCCGGGGTTGCGGTAGACGATCTTCGACAAGACCCGCTCCATGGTGCCCATGCAGAGCCGACGCGCCTCGTCGGCCAGCTGCACGGGGATCTTCTCCCGCAGCCGCGCAAGCGCCGGCGCGATTCCCCTGAAGAACAGACTCAACTTGGCGCTGTGGGGGAGACTCTCGTCCGGGGAGTACACGAGATGCTCCGCCCTCAGCGCCATCATCTCCATGTCAATATTGGCAGCGGAGGTGACCAGCTCATCAGTCCACTGCTCCACTGCCCGGTTGAAGTTGTTCGCCGAGACGGCGGCGCTCTCCACCAAGGCCCTTTCCTTGCGGAGTTCGTCCTTCAGCTTCGTCTCGCGGTCCCGGGCGGCGTCGAGCGAGTCAGTCAAGGTGGAAACCTTCAGCTCTAAGTCAACGATGGAGTTCCTGGCGTCAGAGAGCTCTTTGCCCTTCTCGGAGAGACGTACCTGCAGCTCAGAGTTGGTGTGGGCATCTTTCTC
The DNA here is from genome assembly GCA_902687465.1 of Secale cereale. Taxonomy (NCBI): domain Eukaryota; kingdom Viridiplantae; phylum Streptophyta; class Magnoliopsida; order Poales; family Poaceae; genus Secale; species Secale cereale. The sequence continues at coordinate 71,985,511 of LR738716.1, forward strand.
CCGCTCCACGTTGAGCGCAGTGACCCTCTCCTCGCTCGCCTTCAGGTACAGCTCCGTCTGCGCCACCTTGGCCTCCAGGTCCTTCTTGGCGGTCTCTGTGGCGGCTGCGGCGTTCCTCGCCTCCTTCAGAGCCCCGCCAATGGCCTGCTCCCGGGCGGCGAGGTCATCCTCGTGGGCATCGAGGTCGACCTTCCGCTGGTTGAGTACTCCTTCCCGCCGAGACAGCTCCTCGGCGGCCAATCGTTGCTGCTCCTCGGCCTCAGCTTTTTCAAGGAGGAAGGCTTGCTGCGCCCTGGCAAGCTCTTCACGCTCCTCCGCCAAGTTGCGGAGGGCCGCCTGGTTGGCGGCGCGGAGCTCCGCAGCGCGCTTCTCCAGATCAGCTCCAGCCTTGGCAGCCAGAGCCTCCCGAGACTCCAACTTCGCCTGCCTGGCCCGATACAAGGCCAGGAGCCGACGAAGGAGTCTCTCCTCTTCGGGCTCGTCGCTGCTGCCGGGCGCTTCAACAACCTTCAATCCGGCGGAGGCGAGGACCTCTCCATCAAAGGTCTCTCCCTCCGCGGGTGCCCGAGATGAGGACGCCCACGGGACTTGAATAAAGACCCCGTTGGCGGCCTCCAAGTAGACGCCCGACCGGTCCGCGGAGGCGGAGGGGTCGGCGGCCGGTGCAGCGTCCGGCGCTCCCGCAGCCTCCGGGCCAGCGGTATGGTCGCCGGTCCCTTCCCCAGCCGCGGCATCGGCGGTTGGGGCGGTCTCCTCGACAATCGGCTCGTCGGCTCCGGCCATTCCCTCAGTGGCAGTGGCGTTGCCGCCGTCGCCATGCACGCCCTCCTCGCCGGTGGTCTCCGTTTCCATCCGCTCCGGTGCAGGAGGATCTAGCAGAAGAAAAAGAAAAGAAAGAATCAAGCAAATATCCAAAAAGACAAATCCAAGAAGAAGAAGTTGCAAGGTTTACCTTCGCGGACTTCTTCGACGACGGGGTCCCTCACCGGGGAATTCTCCCTTGGCGGCGGAGTAGTGGCCCCTGCTGGCGGAGGGCCGCCTGCGCCCTCCCTTGGCGGGGTGCTCACCCTTGTCGGGCTGCTCACCCTTGGCGGGGTACTCGCCCTTGGCGGAGTGCCCGTCCTTGGCGGAGCGTTCTCCCTTGCCGGGGAGTTCATCCTCGGCGGGGAGGGTGGAGCAAGTGGCTCGTCGGGGGTGACCTCCTGGTGCTCCTGCGGCTGCGGCTCCACTTCTGCACAAGACAACAAGACATCAACCAAGATGATAACCTCAAGCGCACCCGTCAAGCAGAAAGATAAATACCAGACTTACACTGGGGGCTGCGCTGGGGGCTGCTCCTCGGAGCAGCAGGCTGATCCGGCAAGCTCGTCGCCGGCGCGTCGCTTGTCGCCGCGACGGGCTCGTCGTCCTCAATGTTGACCACAGGGATCTTGGCCCTCTTCGCCATCCGCTGGGTCAAGGTCCTGCAAAGCAAAACAAAAGCAAGATCAGAACCAAGCAAGGAAAATCAAGACAAAATCAAAGAAACTAAAAGAATTGCAAGTACTTACTCCTCTTCCTCTTCGTCGGAGCTGAGGGCGGAGAAGTCAAACTCCGCCTGGTGTGCTCCCGCGCGAGGAGCTGGAGGAGAAGGCTCCCTCGGGCGCTTGGCGGGCTCCGGGGCTGTGGGCTGTGAAGACCCAGCCCCCATCGTCGCCGAGGACCGAGGGGCAGAAGGGGCACCTGTTCCGCTCCGGGAAGATCCCCCTCCGCTTGGCGCTCGAGCACGGGGCGCCTCCTTGTCGAGTTCGCTCATCTTGGTGGCACGCGTCGCACGGCGCGTCAGCTGCTGTCGAGGCGCCTGTGGCCTCGCCATCTCAGTTGCCTTGCGGAGGTGCTTCTTCGGTTGCTGCGGAGGGCTTGGCGGAGGCGGAGAGTTCTCCGAGGATGAGGAGGCATCGTCGTCAAGATTCAGAGATCCACCAGAGTCTTCATCGGAATCTCCAGCCTCGGCGTCCTCCTCCTCCTTGGCAGGCCCGCTGGACTCAGTGCCATGCCCGGCGGCCTCGCTCCCCCCGGCAACCTCGCTCGTCCCGGCAAGCTTCACGGAAGGCTCCCCGGCAAACTCCTCGGGCGCAATCTTCAGCAGCTTGAGGATTTCCGCCTCCTCTGCTTGACTCACTGCGTCCGCGGCCTCTGCCTCGTCCAAAGTGTATCCAAATTCGCCCGCAGCCGCAGCTGCGGCGGCCTCCTCCATCCTGGATGCGATGTAAGCTACATCCCGGTCAGTAGTATCCCGGATGAGGCCCTTCTTCTCCTCGGCGTTGCGGGGCTTCTCGACCAAGTTGTCGAAGAAGGTCAGCACGGTCTCCGGTGGAGGCTCCAGCCAAGTGGGGACGACGCCATGGGAGTCGCACTCGGGCATCATCGCGCGTATGGAATCGCGGGCAGTGCTGTTGCACAGCGGCACCACTCCCCGGGAAGGTTTGAACCACTCCGGGTGGGCGGGGTCATGCTTGAAGAGCTCCCGAACCATCCCCTTCAACTCCAAGACGGTGAAGTTGTAGTTCAATCCAGGGCGCAGCCTCATGATGTCTGCCGCATTGCCGAATTCCCAGGCGGGCCTCTTCCTTTCTTGTAAAGGGGCGATGCGGCGGCGGAGGAAATCTGCTCCAACTTCTCCAACAGTCAGATTGGCGACCCGGAGACGAATGATCCTAATGAGGGCGATCTAAAGCTTGCTGTCCTCCGGGGCCAATTCACTCCAGTCCCTGCCGCGCACTATGGCAGTCTTGCGCGGCGAGGTAAAGGGCTCAGGATTAGCTTCCAGCACCCAGCACCAATCGGCTCTCCACTCCTCCCACTTACCGCGGAGCTCTCCCTTCAAGTACGCATCTGTAACACCCCCTTGTATTAATCACTGTGTCATAATGTTAATCATGCCATGTCATGCTCATTAGCAAAGCTAATCACAGTGGTTAATCAAAACAACTCAATTTTGCCCCTGAAAATTCAAATTCAAATTCAAATGCAAAATGAAGTTGTTCCAAAAAATTTGGAAAAATGTCCATGTTGTTGCAAATATTCCAAAACAATTGTTCCTGGTGAAAACAACATCACCAGCAACTCCATTAATGGACTAGAGCATTTAAACAGTGTTATAACAGCACTATTAAATGCCTTTTCATTATTGAATATTTCAAAAGTGATCCAAATTTGCCCAAACCAATTTTTGGTGCTGGGGAATATTGCCAAGTAATATTTGGACCAACTCTCACTTTTCACAAAAAGGGTTTGATGGCCTAAGTATTTTCTTTTCCTCTCTGATTTTGAAATAAAAGAAAAGGGCCAGAGAAACCTTACCTGGCGCCCGCTTCTGGGCCGAGCCGGCCCAGCCCACCTCTCCTCCCCTGTTCTACCTGCTCCCCGCCGCCGTGTCGACCGCGCCCTGGACCGCGCGCGCTCGTCGCCGCGGCCGTCGACAGCTGCCGCTACAGCGGCGCGGAGTGGATAAGAGGGAGCTCCTCCCTCTTCCCCTTCGTCCCTATCCATTCCCCTCCTCTCTCCCTCGCTCGCCTCGCCTCTCTTCTCCTCTCAGATCCGGCCACCGAGCGCCGTCGTCGCCGTTCGACCGCTGCCCTCGCGGCCACCGGCGTCCGTAGTCCTCGCCACCTTGTCTGGGAGGCGCAGCGCGCTCGACCGCGTCGACCCCGACCCCAAGACGGAGCCGTAAACCACGGGGACGGACGCACGTCGTCGCCCCCTTCTCTGCGGCCTCCGGCGAGTCTTCGTCGTCTCCGGCCACCACACCCCTGCTCCGAGCAGGCGTTGAACGGCTCCCCCCTCTGTGAGCTTCCCCTCTTCCCTCTCCGCCATCCCTTTTGCTCGCTAGCTAGCCGTAGCCGCGGCGCCGCTCGCAACCGAACCCGTCGCCGCTCGGACTCGTCGCCGGTGATGTTCCGACGACCAAATGGCCTCAAGGCCATGTCCAACTAGTTGCTCTCGCTGAGTAGAACTCGCCCGTGCCCTCGTTTCGGCCTGGCGAGGCCCCTAGCCCTTTCCACGACGAGCACCCGAGCGCTTCTCCGCCACGGCTCGTCGCCGGTGAAGTTCCGGCCAACCCCACGTCCACGCACTAGCACGAATGGATGCGGCACTTCCTCCTCGTTTGAACGCGCCCAGCCGCGCGCCAAACGGACCACCGTAGCGATTTTCCGGCGAGATCCCGTGGTCGCCGCCGCGTTTTGACGCCCGCCGGCGTTTAAACGCCGGCCGGCCAGCGTGGCTGACCTGGGGCCACCCCCAGGGTCACTGCCAGTGGGCCCTGGGGCCCCACGTTGACCTGTTGACCAAGTCAACAGGCTGACTGGGCAACCCTGACCCACTGACGAGTGGGCCCGTATGCTAAAATGTTTTTATAAATAAATAAAACGGATTAGTTTAACTGTTAGTTAATTAACTTAATTAGTTTAACTAATACTCTCACTGACATGTGGGGTCCACACCACTAAATAGCACTGTTAGTTTATTTTAATACTCTGTTTAGTCACAGAGGCTGACAGGTGGGACCCACTGGTCAGGTTTGACCTGACCAGTGCGGCTGTTGACTGCTGACGCAGTGATGACTACATGCTGACGTCATAAATCTTTTCTGTTATTTAAAATAATTCCAGAAAATCATTTAAACTTCGAAAATTCATAACTTTTAAACCGTAGCTCGGATCGAAAAACTTTCTATATGAAAGTTGCTCAGAACGACGAGACGATTCTAACCGTGCTATCTGTTTCCGCATCGGGACCCTCTACGGAGGTGAACCCGCAACTTTTAGCCTGTTTCCGGTAGATGAATAGTGCACATACACCGGTAACTAATTCCAGTTAAATCCTAAAAATAACTAATAAGACTTAGACATGTTTTTAGGCAACCCTGCACTGCACATTAGCCTAGCACGCTTTGTGATGCTTATTTTCTGTGTATTTATCTGTTTCTTCCCCCCCTCTTCTCTCTCGGTAGAGTCCGACGCTGACGCCGTTCCAGAGACCGACGCCGTCCCGGTGATTGGTTCCCCCTCCGACGACCTTGCTTTTGCCACCGAGCAACCAGGCAAGCAACCCCCCTTTGATCATTCCGATATCGCCTATGTCTTTTCTCTCTTATTCTTGCATTAGAACTGCTGCTACTGCTACTGCTCCTATTACTGTTGCATAGCCTGTTTTTGCTAAACTGTTGATACCTGTCTTTATTTATAAACTGCTTAGTATAGGTTGAGTAGCACTGCTATGGTCCCACACTCTCGTAGTTGCCTCGCATAGTACCCTTGCCTCGATCAAGCGATCGAGCCCCTTCCCCTGACCTTCTTCACATCACCGCACACCCCCTAAAATGCTCGACTCCGCAGAGTTAACATCGGGTGACGAGGGTGATACCTCCGAACTCACTTCCGATGTTGTCCCTGTAGTATAGCTAGCTCGATGTGGGTTACCGAGGGTGATTCCTCTTCCCACTTCCGACTTAGCTTTTGTCGTGCATCCGCTATGGTGATTACCGCCGAGGGTGATTCCTCCGGTATCACCTTAACGGGACTTGTCGTTTAGGAGTCCAACGAGGGTGATTCCTCGGATTCCTCATCGGCATGAAAACCACACGGATGCCCTGGATTACCGTGCCGTGTTTAAAGACGTATCGATCCCCGAGGCCGGACGTCGCCAGGAACAAAGGCGTGCGGCCAGAGGTATCGTGCGTCTGAAGACACTTGACAGTTACTACTACACATGTTGGATAGAGACGGGTTGACCCTGAGGGGTACCCGCGAGTGCCTTTGAGGCGAGAGCTGTGGAGTCGGGTGACCAGTGAGGGTACCCGCGAGATAACTACGAAGCGTGGCCGGTCCGTAAGGTCCTTGTCACAAGTCTTCGAGATGGGACGTCGGGGCCACCGGTGTGGTGGCAACGCTCGTTACCGCGCGCTCCCAATCCACTAAGCGATTTGGATATTTGATCCGAGGGGCCTTCGGGTCCGATAGCACTAACCACCACGTGGGTGTGAGTGGGTGCTCTGCGTCGTATACATCAGCCGGAGTCGTCACGACGTCAGCGATTGAGCGGTCCGTTCGGATTGGACTTAGGATGCAACTGCGTGCTTGTATAAGGGGTTGCTAGGTCTGCTACCGAACGGCCTCGCAACGTGCGGAGCGTCCGGGGCGATGGCCCCGACCCCCGGGGGCATAGGATTAGTCCGGCGTGCTCGATCCTCTCTGGCGGTATCCGGTCGGGTTGCGTCGTATTGTTTGGCCGAGGGCGGGCACGACCTGATGGTGTGTCCGGCCGGAGTTAAGCGAGCGTGGTGGGTAACTTGGTGCACCCCTGCAGGGAAGAAAACATCTATCGATAGCCTATCCTACGGTAACGGACACTCGGAGTTGTATCCACTTCGGTACAACTAGAACTGGTGACTTGAGAATTGAAGTTGATATTGCTATAAACACTATACATTATGATGTACTATTCTGCTCCCTTCTAATTGCTGCAAGACCCTGAAGATGCTAGTCTTCGTCAGGACTAGGCTTTCCCCTTCTTTACTCTGGCTTTCTGCAGTCTAGTCCACCCACATAAAGCCTCCTTTGAAAATGATGCATTGCTTAGTATAGATCTGATGTAAGTCTTGCTGAGTACTTTGGATGAGTACTCACGGTTGCTTTGCTTCCTCTTTTGTCCTTCCCGCTTGATAAACCAGACGACGGAGCCATGGTGCCCGCAGCCCCTGTTGACGACTGCTACTACCAGCCCGAGGCTGGCTACTACTACTACCCGGCCGGCGAGTACTTCTACGAGGAGCCGGCGGACGACGACCAGGAGTAGGATCGGAGGTCCCAGGCAGGAGGCCTGCGCCTTTTCGATCGTAGCTTTTATTTTGCCCCGCCTTTGCAAAAGGCCTATCTTCTACTGTGTTGTATCTGTACCCAGATACCTAACGCTTCCGCTGACTATGTGTGTGACACTTGTTATGTATTCGAGCCCTCGAGGCCCCTGGCTTGTAATATATAACTTGTATGTATTTATTTATGTTTTAGAGTTGTGCTGTGATTCCTTCACGTGAGTCCTTAGGCTTGATCGTGTGCATTTGCGTGTATGATTAGTGCACGGTCGAGCCGGGGTCGTCACAGGTTGGTATCAGAGCCGACTGCCTGTAGGAACCCCCTTTCCAACTCCTTGGCCGAAGTCGAGTCTAGAGGTCCAAAAAAATTTACTAACCTGGCTGTGTGGCTTATGGCCCCACGTCGCCACTTGGGTGGTGTAGCTTCTTTTATTCCTCGTCTATACTCTGGGACACTTACCTCTCGTCTATTCGGGTTAAGTTTTACTAACTCCATTAGGTTCTCGTTTTCACATCTACCCGGAGAGCTGGATATCAGTGCGGTTTCTTGTCATTGACCTGAATAGTCTGATAATCATTCCTTTCATTTGTTTGTTTAACCTTTCTTACTAAGTCCTGATGATAATTAAACAGAACTTGGGGGCCATGGAGGACTTGACAAGTCTGATTCTTCTTCTTTCAGATGAATCCTCTGTTTCCACCTCACCCGGAGACTCAGCTTGTGCTTCGCACTTGGGCTAGAGATGCCCCTGGGTTTCCGGCCATTCTAGTCGCTCTCCTGACCAGGCTGGGCTACCGCTGGTACCCCGAGTACATGGTCTACGAGGAGTATCGCGAGTTCAACCAGGAGCAGTATTATGCTGATGTTCGTATCTATGACCGGCAGGATGACTCAGACACTGAGCTGTACCGCTTTCGCGGTAGTGGCGTGACGGTTGCGATGGCAGTCCATGATGCTGCCTACGCTGCTGTCGCACGCCTCCGAGGAGAGCACAGAGATAGCTTGGATGCCTCTGAGTTTCGGTACATTCCGTATGCACCTGCTGGAGATGAGACTGGATACTACTCAGCTATCTGTGCCCCGTACGAGAGTCGACGTTATGACCCGCAGGTTCTGATTCAGCACACTCAGGCGCTGGATCGAACTGCTCGGGCCCTGGCGGTTTAGTTGTCCATCACTCGGACAACTCTCTACCAGACGTTGACGCAGTTGGTACCGGCTGTCCAAGCAGGGACACTTCCTCAGTCTATCCTTTGCCCGCGCAGGATCAACACACCTCCAGGTGTCGAGTGGCCTGCGGTTGGAGGTCACACGCCAGTTCGTGGACCTCTGATTCCCGTCCGATACCGGGTTCTGCATCAGAGTGCACATGGAGCTCAGGATCCTTCTGCGATTGAGATCCGCCGTCCGCACTTGCAGCTACCCCGTTTCAGTTCCTTTCTCCGACGTTGATGTAGCCTTTGCTACATCTCGTTGTGTACTTCCTTACCGCGGTCTGCGCGCCGCCTACTATGTCTAGTTTCTGATTTTGCGCCGTTATGCTGCCCGTTTGTAACCGACGCTATGTACGAACCCGTATGTCATGATGTGTATGATGTGGTATTAATGCACTTCCCTTATGTCGTGCATCTTTACTTCATTGTTGAATTCATGCAACGTGTATTCTTGTCGCTAAACCACCCCTGTTGGAATTATCAGGATGGCTGGTAACAATGATCCCCCTGCACCTCCGCCTCCGCCTCCACCGCCAGACTATATGACTGCCGTAATGCAGACCCTTGACATGCAGCGTCAGGTGCTGCAGGGTATGCTCAACCAGATACCCCAGGTCAACGCCAATGCTCAGCATCAGCCAGCCGCTATCACTCTGCAAGAATTTCTGCGGCTCAATCCAACGATATTTCGCAGTGCCGCCAACCCCCTGGATGCCGATGACTGGCTGCGTGATATCTTCTTTGAGCTGGATTCTGCCGCCGTGTCCCCTGACAACTATGTCAAATTCGCGACGTATTTCCTGAAGGGTCCGGCGGCCCAGTGGTGGGACACTCACCGGAACACAGTGCCTGCTGGAACTGTCATTACCTGGGCAGACTTCAAGACTGCCTTCCGCGCTCGGTACATCCCTGAGGGTGTTATTGACCGCAAGAGGACGGAGTTCCGTAACCTGATTCAGGGCAACAAGTCAGTTGATGCCTATCAGCGGGAGTTCCTTGAGCTGTCCCGCTATGCTGAGGAGGATATCGCTACTGACGCAAGACGCCAGGAGAAGTTCAGGCGTGGACTTCATCATGATATTCTGCTTGCTCTAGTGGCGCTGGATTTTCCGGACTTCGCCACTTTAGTGAACAAGGCCATTCAGGTTGAAACTGGACTCAAGCTACACAAGGATGCTCTTAAGCGCTCTCGCGAGTCGGGCTCATCTTCGGGCTCGTCTTCTCAGAAGCGCCGTATATGGATTCCTCAGAGCATGTATCGTCCCAACGCTCCTGTATACAGGCCTTCTTATGCTGCACCTCGTCTGCCTCCTCCACCGTCAATGCAGTACAGGCCTGCAGCTCCAGCACCTCGAGCACCTGCGATTCGTCCAGAGAGTGGACTCTGCTTCAAGTGTGGCCGTCCGGGTCACCGTGCCAGAGACTGTCCACAGGCTCAGGGTCAGCTGGCTCTTCCATCTGCTGGCCGTGGCAGTGGACGTGGAGTTCCTCAGCAGCGCAACAATAATATCAGGCCTTCGTATGCTCGTGGTGGTCAGCTTCACCACGTCAATCTGAGCGAAGACCCAGAGCAGCCAGCCACAGTGATGGGTACACTTCTTGTCAACTCAGTATTTGCTACTGTTTTGTTTGATACTGGTGCATCTGATTCTTTCATATCAGAACCATTTGCAATTAAACATGGCTTTAAACAAGATAAACTATATCACACGGTGTCCGTACAAACCTCCGCGGGTCAGTGCACATCTACCTTATTCTGTCCGGAAGTGGTAGTGGAGATAGAAGAAAGGAAGTTTCAGGCACACCCCATTGTCCTAAAATCCTACGGCATCGACCTTATCCTAGGAATGGATTGGTTGGAGGCTCACGAGGCCCAAATCGATTGTGCCACCAAGACTGTACGTCTTCGGCACCCCTCGAATCAACTCGTGAGTTGTCGCGCTCGTATATCTCGTGATGCCGAGGCTCAAATCTATGCCTTAAATGCATTGAATGCTTCACCACTTGAAGGGCTCGAAAGCATACCAGTTGTATGTGATTTCCCGGATGTCTTCCCAGAAGAACTTCCAGGAATACCCCCTGCTCGAGCCGTCGAATTTGTTATAGACTTGAAGCCGGGTACTACTCCTATTGCGAAGCGTCCTTACAAGATGCCACCGCATGAGCTCCTTGAGCTTAAGGAGGAAATCGACAAGTCACTCAAGAAGGGCTTCATCCGTCCTAGTTCCTCTGCCTGGGGAGCACCGTCTCTTTTCGTCAAGAAGAAAGATGGTACGAATAGGCTGGTACAAGATTACCGACCTATCAACCAGGCAACCATCCAGAATAAATATCCGCTTCCTCGGATCAATGACTTATATGATCAACTGGCTGGATCATCGGTGTTTTCTAAACTCGACTTGAGGTTGGGATATCACCAGATCCGTGTTCGTGAAGAGGATATTCCAAAGACTGCATTTGTTACTCGCTATGGCTCCTATGAGTACACCGTCATGTCTTTTGGACTGACTAATGCTCCAGCTACCTTCTCCCGCCTGATGAATTATATATTCATGGATTACCTCGACAAGTTTGTCGTGGTATATCTAGATGATATTCTGGTATTCTCAAAGAACAAGGAAGAACACGCCGAACATCTTTGCCTTGTTCTGGAGAAGCTGCGAGAGCATCAGCTTTATGCTAAGTTTTCCAAATGCGAGTTCTGGCTTTCTGAAGTGACCTACCTTGGACATGTGATTTCCAAGGATGGCATTGCTGTTAATCCGGAACGGGTTCAGGCTATTCTTGACTGGACTCCTCCGAAGAATGTCAAGCAAGTGAGAAGTTTTCTCGGCCTTGCAAGCTATTGTCGTCGCTTCGTCGAGAACTTTTCCAAGATTGCCAAGCCCCTGACTAATCTGCTTCACAAAGGCGTTAAGTTTGAGTGGACAGATAAATGCCAGGAAAGCTTTCAAGCTCTTAAGGACAAGCTCGTTTCTGCACCAGTGCTTGCTCCTCCAGATTCTCGCAAGGACTTCGTGATATATTGTGACGCCTCTCGTCAAGGATTAGGCTGTGTCCTAATGCAAGAACGAAGAGTAGTTGCTTATGCATCGCGTCAACTACGTCCGCATGAAGAGAATTATCCAGTGCATGATCTTGAACTTGCTGCAGTGATCTTTGCATTGAAGCTATGGCGACATTACCTTCTCGGTAACCGGTGTGAGATTTATACTGATCATCAAAGTTTGAAATATTTATTCACTCAGCCGGATCTTAATCTCCGCCAACAGCGATGGTTGGAAACTATTTCTGAATATGACTGTGGTATTTCTTATACCCCTGGCAAGGCTAATGTGATGGCCGATGCCTTGAGTCGCAAGTCATACAGCACCAACCTCAAGGTTAGGCGAGCTCAACCTCGTCTTTATGAGGAATTACGCAAGCTGAATCTGCATATCGTTCCACATGGTTCGCTTAATGACCTTGTGATACAGCCGGATCTTGAGAAGGCTGTCAAGGTAGCGCAAACAAAAGATGCTCACGTTGATGTTATAAAACAGGAACTGCATCTTCTGAAATACAGGGATTTCTCAATATCCGAAGATGGAACCTTGTATTTCCGAGGCCGCATTGTGGTAACTCGTTTCGACCTAATGACTGACAAGGTCATGAAGGAGGCACATGATACACCGCTGTCTATTCATCCTGGTAGTACTAAGATGTATCGTGATCTCCGTCAAAGGTACTGGTGGCCTAATATGAAGCGGGATATTGCTCGATATGTTGCTGAATGCGATGTTTGTCGTCGCGTGAAGGCAGAACATCAGAAGCCTGCTGGACTTCTGCAACCTCTTCCTATTCCGCTATGGAAATGGGATAAGGTGCAGATGGATTTCATTACTGGATTCCCTAAGTCCCGGAAGGGTAACGATGCCATTCTTGTCGTCGTCGACCAACTCTCAAAGGTTGCACACTTCCTGTCAATCAAAGAGACTATCACTGCTAGCCAGTTAGCAGAACTGTATATCTCCCGAATTGTATCCCTCCACGGAATTCCGAAGGAAATCAGTTCGGACCGTGGCACCCTGTTCACTTCCAAGTTCTGGGAAAGTTTTCAAGAAGCTTTGGGAACTCATATCCACTGGAGTTCAGCTTATCACCCCCAGTCCCAAGGTCAAATTGAACGAGTCAATCAAGTGCTTGAAGATATGCTGCGAGCTTGTGTTATATCATTCGGTAAGAAATGGGAAGAATCTCTTCCATATGCCGAGTTCTCGTATAACAACAGCTATCAAGCAAGCTTGAAGATGGCTCCCTTTGAAGTTCTGTACGGACGTAAGTGTCGAACCCCTCTGAACTGGTCAGAAACTGGGGAACGACAAGTTATTGGTCCGGACATTATTCAACACGCCGAAGAGCAAGTCCGTATCGTGCGTGAAAATCTCAAGGCAGCTCAAGACCGTCAGAAGAGCAACTATGATCGCAAGCGATGGGGATTGACTTATCAACCAGGTGATCAAGTTTATCTTCGTGTCACCCCTATGAAGGGCACGCACCGTTTCGGCATCAAGGGCAAGTTAGCTCCACGCTACATTGGTCCCTTCCACGTGGTTGCTAGACGTGGATTCGTAGCTTATAAACTGGAATTGCCTCCGCAATTCTCTCATATCCATGATGTGTTCCATGTGTCGCAACTCCGTCGATCCTTCAAGGAATCCCCGCATCGTGCTGTGGATCACGAGATGCTCGAGCTTCAAGATGATCTTTCCTATAAGGAGCATCCGATCCGCATCCTCGATCAAACTGAACGTCGGACCCGCCAGAAGACAACTAAGTTCCTGAAAGTGCAGTGGTCAAATCATACTGAAGATGAAGCCACTTGGGAACGCGAGGAAAATCTTCGGGCGGAATACCCCGACCTCTTTTCTTCTACCTCCTAAATTCTCGGGACGAGAATTTCTTTTAGAGGAGGAGAATTTGTAACACCCCCTTGTATTAATCACTGTGTCATAATGTTAATCATGCCATGTCATGCTCATTAGCAAAGCTAATCACAGTGGTTAATCAAAACAACTCAATTTTGCCCCTGAAAATTCAAATTCAAATTCAAATGCAAAATGAAGTTGTTCCAAAATTTTTGGAAAAATGTCCATGTTGTTGCAAATATTCCAAAACAATTGTTCCTGGTGAAAACAACATCACCAGCAACTCCATTAATGGACTAGAGCATTTAAACAGTGTTATAACAGCACTATTAAATGCCTTTTCATTATTGAATATTTCAAAAGTGATCCAAATTTGCCCAAACCAATTTTTGGTGCTGGGGAATATTGCCAAGTAATATTTGGACCAACTCTCACTTTTCACAAAAAGGGTTTGATGGCCTAAGTATTTTCTTTTCCTCTCTGCTTTTGAAATAAAAGAAAAGGGCCAGAGAAACCTTACCTGGCGCCCGCTTCTGGGCCGAGCCGGCCCAGCCCACCTCTCCTCCCCTGTTCTACCTGCTCCCCGCCGCCGTGTCGACCGCGCCCTGGACCGCGCGCGCTCGTCGCCGCGGCCGTCGACAGCTGCCGCTACAGCGGCGCGGAGTGGATAAGAGGGAGCTCCTCCCTCTTCCCCTCCGTCCCTATCCATTCCCCTCCTCTCTCCCTCGCTCGCCTCGCCTCTCTTCTCCTCTCAGATCCGGCCACCGAGCGCCGTCGTCGCCGTTCGACCGCTGCCCTCGCGGCCACCGGCGTCCGTAGTCCTCGCCACCTTGTCTGGGAGGCGCAGCGCGCTCGACCGCGTCGACCCCGACCCCAAGACGGAGCCGTAAACCACGGGGACGGACGCACGTCGTCGCCCCCTTCTCTGCGGCCTCCGGCGAGTCTTCGTCGTCTCCGGCCACCACACGCCTGCTCCGAGCAGGCGTTGAACGGCTCCCCCCTCTGTGAGCTTCCCCTCTTCCCTCTCCGCCATCCCTTTTGCTCGCTAGCTAGCCGTAGCCGCGGCGCCGCTCGCAACCGAACCCGTCGCCGCTCGGACTCGTCGCCGGTGATGTTCCGACGACCAAATGGCCTCAAGGCCATGTCCAACTAGTTGCTCTCGCTGAGTAGAACTCGCCCGTGCCCTCGTTTCGGCCTGGCGAGGCCCCTAGCCCTTTCCACGACGAGCACCCGAGCGCTTCTCCGCCACGGCTCGTCGCCGGTGAAGTTCCGGCCAACCCCACGTCCACGCACTAGCACGAATGGATGCGGCACTTCCTCCTCGTTCGAACGCGCCCAGCCGCGCGCCAAACGGACCACCGTAGCGATTTTCCGGCGAGATCCCGTGGTCGCCGCCGCGTTTTGACGCCCGCCGGCGTTTAAACGCCGGCCGGCCAGCGTGGCTGACCTGGGGCCACCCCCAGGGTCACTGCCAGTGGGCCCTGGGGCCCCACGTTGACCTGTTGACCAAGTCAACAGGCTGACTGGGCAACCCTGACCCACTGACGAGTGGGCCCGTATGCTAAAATGTTTTTATAAATAAATAAAACGGATTAGTTTAACTGTTAGTTAATTAACTTAATTAGTTTAACTAATACTCTCACTGACATGTGGGGTCCACACCACTAAATAGCACTGTTAGTTTATTTTAATACTCTGTTTAGTCACAGAGGCTGACAGGTGGGACCCACTGGTCAGGTTTGACCTGACCAGTGCGGCTGTTGACTGCTGACGCAGTGATGACTACATGCTGACGTCATAAATCTTTTCTGTTATTTAAAATAATTCCAGAAAATCATTTAAACTTCGAAAATTCATAACTTTTAAACCGTAGCTCGGATCGAAAAACTTTCTATATGAAAGTTGCTCAGAACGACGAGACGATTCTAACCGTGCTATCTGTTTCCGCATCGGGACCCTCTACGGAGGTGAACCCGCAACTTTTAGCCTGTTTCCGGTAGATGAATAGTGCACATACACCGGTAACTAATTCCAGTTAAATCCTAAAAATAACTAATAAGACTTAGACATGTTTTTAGGCAACCCTGCACTGCACATTAGCCTAGCACGCTTTGTGATGCTTATTTTCTGTGTATTTATCTGTTTCTTCCCCCCCTCTTCTCTCTCGGTAGAGTCCGACGCTGACACCGTTCCAGAGACCGACGCCGTCCCGGTGATTGGTTCCCCCTCCGACGACCTTGCTTTTGCCACCGAGCAACCAGGCAAGCAACCCCCCTTTGATCATTCCGATATCGCCTATGTCTTTTCTCTCTTATTCTTGCATTAGAACTGCTGCTACTGCTACTGCTCCTATTACTGTTGCATAGCCTGTTTTTGCTAAACTGTTGATACCTGTCTTTATTTATAAACTGCTTAGTATAGGTTGAGTAGCACTGCTATGGTCCCACACTCTCGTAGTTGCCTCGCATAGTACCCTTGCCTCGATCAAGCGATCGAGCCCCTTCCCCTGACCTTCTTCACATCACCGCACACCCCCTAAAATGCTCGACTCCGCAGAGTTAACATCGGGTGACGAGGGTGATACCTCCGAACTCACTTCCGATGTTGTCCCTGTAGTATAGCTAGCTCGATGTGGGTTACCGAGGGTGATTCCTCTTCCCACTTCCGACTTAGCTTTTGTCGTGCATCCGCTATGGTGATTACCGCCGAGGGTGATTCCTCCGGTATCACCTTAACGGGACTTGTCGTTTAGGAGTCCAACGAGGGTGATTCCTCGGATTCCTCATCGGCATGAAAACCACACGGATGCCCTGGATTACCGTGCCGTGTTTAAAGACGTATCGATCCCCGAGGCCGGACGTCGCCAGGAACAAAGGCGTGCGGCCAGAGGTATCGTGCGTCTGAAGACACTTGACAGTTACTACTACACATGTTGGATAGAGACGGGTTGACCCTGAGGGGTACCCGTGAGTGCCTTTGAGGCGAGAGCTGTGGAGTCGGGTGACCAGTGAGGGTACCCGCGAGATAACTACGAAGCGTGGCCGGTCCGTAAGGTCCTTGTCACAAGTCTTCGAGACGGGACGTCGGGGCCACCGGTGTGGTGGCAACGCTCGTTACCGCGCGCTCCCAATCCACTAAGCGATTTGGATATTTGATCCGAGGGGCGTTCGGGTCCGATAGCACTAACCACCACGTGGGTGTGAGTGGGTGCTCTGCGTCGTATACATCAGCCGGAGTCGTCACGACGTCAGCGATTGAGCGGTCCGTTCGGATTGGACTTAGGATGCAACTGCGTGCTTGTATAAGGGGTTGCTAGGTCTGCTACCGAACGGCCTCGCAACGTGCGGAGCGTCCGGGGCGATGGCCCCGACCCCCGGGGGCATAGGATTAGTCCGGCGTGCTCGATCCTCTCTGGCGGTATCCGGTCGGGTTGCGTCGTATTGTTTGGCCGAGGGCGGGCACGACCTGATGGTGTGTCCGGCCGGAGTTAAGCGAGCGTGGTGGGTAACTTGGTGCACCCCTGCAGGGAAGAAAACATCTATCGATAGCCTGTCCTACGGTAACGGACACTCGGAGTTGTATCCACTTCGGTACAACTAGAACTGGTGACTTGAGAATTGAAGTTGATATTGCTATAAACACTATACATTATGATGTACTATTCTGCTCCCTTCTAATTGCTGCAAGACCCTGAAGATGCTAGTCTTCGTCAGGACTAGGCTTTCCCCTTCTTTACTCTGGCTTTCTGCAGTCTAGTCCACCCACATAAAGCCTCCTTTGAAAATGATGCATTGCTTAGTATAGATCTGATGTAAGTCTTGCTGAGTACTTTGGATGAGTACTCACGGTTGCTTTGCTTCCTCTTTTGTCCTTCCCGCTTGATAAACCAGACGACGGAGCCATGGTGCCCGCAGCCCCTGTTGACGACTGCTACTACCAGCCCGAGGCTGGCTACTACTACTACCCGGCCGGCGAGTACTTCTACGAGGAGCCGGCGGACGACGACCAGGAGTAGGATCGGAGGTCCCAGGCAGGAGGCCTGCGCCTTTTCGATCGTAGCTTTTATTTTGCCCCGCCTTTGCAAAAGGCCTATCTTCTACTGTGTTGTATCTGTACCCAGATACCTAACGCTTCCGCTGACTATGTGTGTGACACTTGTTATGTATTCGAGCCCTCGAGGCCCCTGGCTTGTAATATATAACTTGTATGTATTTATTTATGTTTTAGAGTTGTGCTGTGATTCCTTCACGTGAGTCCTTAGGCTTGATCGTGTGCATTTGCGTGTATGATTAGTGCACGGTCGAGCCGGGGTCGTCACAGCATCCTTCTTGTTCAGCCTGAAGATCCAGGAGATGCCGCCGGAGAGGGGAGCACCGGACTCTACCCTAGGCATGAAGAAGTGGTGGAAAAGAGCTACATTTGGATGAACCCCAACATAGTTTTCGCACAGATGTGCGAAAACGGCCATCGTAAGGATGGCGTTGGGGGTGAAATCTAGGAGCTGGAGGCCATACGTATTCATTACATCACAAAAGAACTCCGAGTACGGAGGGCACAGACCACAATGGAAGAATGCGGCAAAGAAAAAGTACCCGCCGGGGAACATGTCAGCGGCGACGGCGGGGAGGACTCTGGTGCGGGGATGAGCTTTGGTCTCCCTCGCCCAGAACAAATAGTATTTGTCCCGCAGCTCCCTCGCGCCAAGCCTCGGCGCGAAGACCACGCACTTCTTCCGCAGGGCTGCCAGCTTCGCCGCCTGCTCGGACTTCTCCTTCTTGGCCTTGTCACTCTTCGCCTTGTCGCTCTTCGGAGCCATGGCGGGGGCGGCGAGGAAAGAGGCGAGGAGGTCGACGGTGCCGCGGATGCGGGAGACGGCGGAGGAAGGGAGGGGCTTGGCTCTCTGTCGACCTTTGGGAGGCGGAGGGCGACGGGGGTTTCTGGAGAATCAAGGCGCAATGAAGACGATGGAGGGAACTGCCCCTGCTTCCTCTGCTTTTAAGGGGGGAGTGGGGGACGTTCCGCATTTCCCATTAAAGAACAGGCCACGATCTCTCCCACGACGCCGCAATCGACGCGTGCCGTTAAGGAGGGATGCGGCGGATACGGAAGGGGATACGGCTTGCCGTGGGCCGCGTGTGCCCGTGCACTGTCTTGGGCCTGGCCCAACAACGCTCGGCACCGTGTGTGGCCCAGGCCCGGGGGCTCCTGTCGGTGTACTAAGATAGGGGTACCTTAGTACCCCCAACTTGTGCACGGGCAGTAGCAGCTTCCCGTGGCAGGGCTTACCACGTGCTCGCCAAGAACCGTTCTGGTCCCTATGAAGCCATTCAAGAACAAAGTATACAAGTCAGAAGATCAAGGCCCCAGCAAGAGGAGCTTGCCGGGAAGACCGCACCAGGCTCAAGGTTATCACTTTAGCACAAGACCCTGGCAAGAGGAGCTTGCCAGGAAGGCCAAGGAACACATACCTCAAGAGATGTCTTGGCGCATCATGCGCCCCAGCAGGACCCGGAGAGCGACAAGCTTCCGGGCCCGGCAAGATCACGACCCCGGCAAGGTGCTTGCCGGGGAAACCTACGCTGTGTGCCCGCGCTCCAGCTCATCTGCCCACGCGTCGCCCTGAGGCCCTTCCAGGGGCACGTGGCAGGCGGCTGTGCAGCCTGGGGCACACGGTGGCAAGCCACGGTGACGAGGCTACCGCCGTGGCAAACGGAGAAGCACGGACGGACGCTTTTGGGGGCGACGGCGACGGGCATTTAATGCCCTTGTCCCCCACTGTCAAAGTTAGGTGAAGACCACTGTTCATATACTGTGCATGCACTGTTGCAACTACCACCAAAATTACACTTTTACCCTCCTCTACGTTGACACCTGTCGGTGACCCCTTTGAGCTATAAAAGGAGGCCCATGCACAACGTAGAGGAGGTTCGAAACCTAGACAACTCTCTCGCTCGGTGTAGCTAGTACTGTAGATCTTCAAGCTCCCGAGCTCAAGAGCTCAATACAACCTAAGCAGGAGTAGGGTTTTACGCGTCCGCGCGGCCCGAACCTGGGTAAAACTGCCCGCGTGCGCCCCTCGATCTGCTCTCCGTGCTCCCTCCGCTCCCTTACCGCAACGTAGAAGGGGCTCCGGTCCCATAGGTGCTCGTGGGAGGACAGTTTCCCCCGACACTGGGGAATCGATCCTTGGCATCTTTGCTAGGGGAAAACACTTCTACTTACTGCATCTTACACCTTCCACTTGGGGTAACCAACGAGGGGTTCGAGGCCCATCAAGGAGTATTTTCTGGCGCCGTTGCCGGGGACTCCACTCTTCAGGATAGGGGAGTTGCATGCTATCTTTTACCTTTGCTTTTTAGTCTTGTTAGTTTACTTTTCATTTTTGCTTTAGTTCCTTTTATCGAAAATCACAAAAATAGTTATCTTGCTTGCTAGCTACTATGGGTTCCACCGAGAACACCAAGTTGTGTGACTTCACTAGTCACAACAACGATGACTTTATCAGCACACCTATCACTACACCTTCCACTTCAGCACCTTCATATGAAATTAAACCTGCTTTACTTAACTTAGTCATGAGAGAACAATTCTCCGGTGCTGGAGATGATGCTGCTTTACACTTGAACAACTTTGTTGAACTTTGTGATATGCAAAAGTACCAAAAAATAGATGGTAATATTGTTAAGCTTAAGCTTTTTCCTTTCTCTTTGAGAGGAGGAGCTAAAATTTGGTTTCAGTCTTTGCCTAGAAATAGCATAGATTCATGGGACAAGTGCAAAGATGCTTTTATCGGAAAATACTATCCACCTGCTAAAATTATCCAACTTAGAAGTAATATAATGAATTTTAAACAATTGGATAATGAACACGTTGCCCAAGCTTGGGAACGTATGAAGTCTCTTATCAAGAACTGCCCTACTCACGGTTTGACTACTTGGATGGTTATCCAAACTTTTTATGCAGGCTTGAACTTTACCTCGCGGAACTTGTTAGATTCGGCCGTGGGAGGAACTTTTATGTCAACTACACTTGGTGCTGCCACAAAGCTTCTCGATGAGATGATGACCAACTATTCCCAATGGCACACCGAACGCGCTCCAACAGGTAGGAAGGTAAACTCTGTCGAGGAGATTTCCTCCCTCAATGAAAAAGTTGACTTGATCATGTCTCTACTTTCGAAGCAATCTATTGTTGATCCTCGTGATGTTCCTTTAAATTCTTTGATTGCTCAAGAACAAGTAGATGTGAACTTTATCTCTAGAAACAATTTTAACAACAATGCTTATAGGAGTAACTTTGGTAACAATTCTAGACCGTTCCCCTCTAACTCTTATGGGAACAACAATGCTTATCCTAGTACCAAGAACTCCAATACTGAACTAGAGACTATGCTTAGAGATTTCATCACTACCCAAAAAGCCTTTAATAAGAATGTAGAAGAGAAACTACATAAACTAGATGATCTTTCTTTTAAAGTAGACCACTTAGCCAATGAGGTAAAATTGCTAAAACTTGAAACTTCTCCACTTAAGGAGAGGGAAGTCATCCCTATTAATGCTACTCAAGTACAAATTAATGAAAACATTAGGATGATGGCTAAGCTAAAAGAAAGATGGGCTAGAGAAAGGGAGGAAGAGGAAAGAATTAAGAGCCTTCCTACCCACCACACTGTTGCTACTATCCAAGTTATTGAGGATGTTCACACTCTTAGCACCCAATGTACTCCTGGTCCCAATGGACCTATTAATGGTGATGCTATGACTATAGAAACTACCAAACAAGTGAACCTTAAGGACACCACTACTACTTTACTTGATGCTCGTGACCTTGATTTTGATAATTGCACTCTTACCGAAGTTATTGATTTCTTTCACAAGATGTCTAGAGATCCCCGCACTAGCACGCTTAACCTTGCCTTCACAGAGCATATCACTAATGCTCTCATCAAATCTAGGGAGGAGAAACTTAGAGTAGAAGCCTCCATACCTAGAAAGCTAGAAGATGGTTGGGATCCTATGATAAAAATTAATTTGAATGACTTCTCTTGTTATGCATTATGTGATGTTGGTGCTAGTACCTCTGTTATGCCCAAAAGGATATATGATATGCTTAAATTGAAACCTTATGATTCTTGTTCTTTTGGTGTTCGTCTCGTTGATTCTTCCATAAAGAAACCTTTGGGGAGGATCGATGATGTTCTTATTGTTGTCAATGATAATTATGTGCCCGTTGATTTCACTATTATGGATATTGAATGTGATCCTTCATGTCCAATTATTTTGGGACGTCCCTTTTTGCGCACCGTTGGTGTTGTCATTGACATGAAAGAGGGTAATATAAAAATTCAGTTTCCTCTCAAGGAAGGGATGGAACACTTCCCTCGTAAGAAGATCAAGTTACCTTTTGAGTCCGTTGTACGGGCTAGCTATTCTTTTACTCTTGATAAAACTTGATCTATGCATTATGCCTAGCTTAAAGGCATAAAAGAAAGCGCTTTTGGGAGGCAGCCCACATGAATAATTTTTTTGCTTTTGTTGTGTCTTGATGTTGTTTACTGCTGTAGCATCATCATTGTATCTTTGCTTTTCATATTTGTGCCAAGTATAGCCTCTGATAGCTAGAAAGTTCAAAAGTTGTGAGGTGCTGTCCAGGAAACAGATTCTGTCCTTGGATAGATAAATTCTTATAAAATCACCAGATCATCTTTTTGGTCTGAATTTTTTCGACAGCGTTCTCTATATAATTGTGTTTCGTGCGTCAGTTCTGAGTTTTTTTATTCGAGTTGCAGAAGTATCCCGAACAGGTCAATTACTGCCTGCTGTTCTGTTTTCCACAGATTCTGTCCTGTTTTGCCTTACCTTCACTTTGCAAATTGAGAACTTGCTTTTTCTTTGCAAAAACCTTTTGGCAATCTTGAGAAACAGTAGAACTTCAAGAATATCCTTATTTCCAGCAAGGTATAATTATTTTATTAAGGGTACTAACCTCGCTAATCAGATTATGATGAGTTGTGTATGAAGGGAGTTTTCAAGTGTGCGAGGGAAGATGATAAAAAGATTCAGGAGTGTCAAGCGCTCAAGCTTGGGGATGCCCCCGTGCACCCCCAAGAAATATTCAAGGAGACTCAAGCGTCTAAGCTTGGGGATGCCCCCGTGCATCCCCTTCTCCATCAACACTATCAGTTCGTCTTTCGTTTCGCTATATTTTTATCACTTCATGTGTTATGTGCTATGCTTGGAGCGTCTTGCTCTTAGTTTTCTTTTTAGCTTTTCATAACGAGTCGGAACCCAGCATTCCTTTATGTGGGAGAGAAACACGCTCCACTTCTACCTAGAACATTACATAGAATTTTCATGTCTATCTATGATGTGTGTGTTCTTTGTCTTTTAATAGCTACTATTGTGCTCTGCTCTTAGTATTCATGCTTATCTTTTCAAGAGCTTTTATTTAGTTGGTTGCTTGAACTCTCTTTAATTACCATGCTCACCTTATTAAGAGAGTTTGCTTCCGTTGCATGGGTTAATGTGTCTATGATAAAGATGCTACTTTCATGATGGTGCTTAGTAGTTCAGGTTTTCTTTTGGTTAATCTTAAATAGCTGGGGGGTTCCCAATGTGTTATTGGAGTACCAACTTGGTTTGTTTGCCTATGATATGGTATGGTTTAGTAATATCTTCCTTCGAGAATTTATTTTGATTGACTTGGCGTATGCTCACGCATATTCAAGACTGTAAAGAAAGTCTGTCAAGCCTTGATGATCTTTTGTTTCTAAGTAGCGATATAACTACCATGCCTGATTCAATATTGCTTTGTCGCTCTGCATGATTATGACCGTCATTGCTCTCTTAGTTGGTCGCTCCCAGTCTTTTGCTAACCTCCACATGTACTAAGCAAACTAACCATGCAATACATAGCTCATGGGAAAGTAGCCTAAAAACTATTGTGGTAAAGAATATGTTGCTTATGTATCTTATTTCTTATAAGTTGCTTGCTGAGCGGTAACCATGTTTCTGGGGACGCCATCAACTGTCACACTTTTGTTGAATATCATGTGAGTTGCTATGCATGTTCGTCTTGTCTGAAGTAAGGGTGATTTACCGTGGGTTGAATTAATATGCATATTGTTAGAGAAGAACATTGGGCCGCCAACCAAAGCCATGCATCATGGTGGAAGTTTTAGCTTGGACCTTAATCCTCAATCTCTCATGAGAATATGCTTATGCATTGAAGAGGAGTCCATCATCTATTTTCTATGTTGTCCCGGTATGGATGTCCTCAAGTTGAGATCTATCAAAAACGAGAAATCAAATGCGATTTATCTCCTTGGACCTTTGTACAGGTGGCGTAGAGGTACCCCTTTGTGACACTTGGTTAAAACATATGCAATGCAATGATAACCCATGGGGATCCGAGCTAATTAGGACAAGGAGCGAGCACTATTAGTATTCGATGCATGAGGCTTGCAACTTATAGGATGTTTTATACATGACACATATGAAGTACTACTACCGTTGACACAATTGCTTCCATGTTTTCAAAATAAAAAGCTTTAGCACTTAACCTTTCTTTTACCTTTATGTTGAAGCACTTATACATGACACAATTGTCATTCTGAGTGTAATGTGCATTGTCCCAAAGTAGCATTGTCTTTTGCATGATCATGATATCGTTTATTCTGAAATGATTGTATCTAGTCATCACTTAAACCTTGAAGGTGCCCTTGCATTTATGTTTTGCATCACTAAAGGGGGCAAGCTAGATATCACTTTATCATATTTGCACATCATGTTCATTGCAAATCTTTTTGATGTTTCAGTTTCATGTTGTAAAACTTTCAGTCATTTGTGATTTTCTCTTGAGGCAACTTAATTACTTTAGAATCATTGTCTCAGTAAGCTTTTGTCATATGACTATGAGAAAGTCCTATATGGTTAATAGCATGTCACCACAGAAATTATTTTTGTTATCATTTACCTACTCGAGGACGAGCAGGAATTAAGCTTGGGGATGTTGATACGTCCAAAACGTATCTATAATTTCTGCTTGCTCCATGCCACTTTTGGGTGATATTGCTATGATATTCATACACTTCCATACACTTTTGATCATATTTGGACTAACTTACTAATCCAGTGCACCCCAGTGCCAGTTTCTGTTTTCGGCTGTTTTTGTATTTCAGGTTTTCACGTTTCGAGAACTGCCCAGAAAAATCCAGAAAAATTATATAAAAAATCAGCGATCCGGAAACAACAGTGCGTCCGAAGGGCAGCCTGGGGGGGGCCATAGGGGCTCCAGGCGCCCTGTGGGCGCCCCCCCCCCCAGGCCGCGCCGGGGGGGCGCTTGGGCTCCCCCAGGATCCCCCGGTGCCCTACTTTGGCATATATTTAAAGGGTCCTCCGTAACCCTCAGAACAGGAACTCTTTTCGCGATCCCATCTCTGTTCCGCCGCCGCCGCCGCTTCCAAGATCGGGAGCACCAGGAGAACTCTTCCCGGCACCCTGCCGGAGGGGAGGATCACCACCGGGAGCTTCTCCACCACCATGGACGCCTCCCGGATGACTCGTGAGTAGTCTCCCTTGGACCATGAGTCCATGACCAGTAGCTATGTGATGTTCTCCTCCCGTTCTTTTGCTTCACTAATTAGTCCTCGTGAGCTGCCCTACATGATCGAGGCACCTATGTAATCCTTATGCTGTTGCTATGTTGAGTTTGCTGGGATCCGATGGATTATGAGATTATGTTCAGATTGATCTTGAGTAATATATTTGATTCACCTCTTTTATATTTTAGTTCATAAGTAATTCTTGCATGTTCTCCGTTGTTATTTATTGCTTTGGCCAAGTAGTAAGTAGTGACTCCAAGAGGGAACATTATGCTCGATTGTGGGTTCATGCCCCTCGATGACTAGCTTGAGTGACAGAAACATGAGTCTAGGGGATGTGCTGTTGCCACAAGGGGGAAAACAACGGTGCTTGTGCCCGCGGGTGCAAGGATTGTTTACTTTACGCAAAGTTCTTTTAATGCAGTTGTCTGTTGCATTGAGTTTACACTATGGGTGGGACTCGCAACTTAATACCCGCGAGATGTTCTGGATAGATATCTCAAGGTGGATGATTAGTAGTAGATATTGATGGATTTCGGTCTACTTACTTTGGCGTACCGCCCATGCTTTGAACCTCAACCTTTCTTGCAATGTAATCAGCATTGGTTTGCGTTCGTGGTCCTGTCAATTGCCCAGCTGTAATTTGTTTACCTCACATAGCTGTTTTATCGTCTTTTGGGAGAGAGACATCACTAGTGAACATCATGAGACTCCGGTCCATATTACCATCATTGATCACATCCACTATTTACTTTTCGCTATTTACCTACTATTGCAAAAACTATCTATCACTACTATCATTGCTTTTAACCCTTTGTGAACTACAAGGCCGGAGAGATTGACAACCTCTCTGTACTCGTTGGGAGCAAAGTTATTTGTATCTGTGTGCAGGTCCACGTTGGTTGCTACTAATCTGGCGCCGTAGCAATTGACACCTACTTGTTGAACCTAGGAGTCTCTGGGGAATCGATCCTTGGCATCTTTGCTAGGGGAAAACACTTCTACTTACTGCATCTTACACCTTCCACTTGGGGTAACCAACGAGGGGTTCGAGGCCCATCAGTCCCGGCAAGGCCCGGTGAGCGACGAGCTCCCGGACGCGACAAGACAACGACCGCGGCAAGGCGCTTGCCGCGGCAAGCTACCACTTTGTACCGCGCTCCAGCACATCCACCAACGTGTCGCTCTAGGACCCTTCCAGGCGTACGTGGCGGGAGGCTGTGCAGCCAGCGGTGCGCGGTGGCAAGCGGTGCTGACAAGATTGCCATCGTGGCGAGCGGTGGCGTCCCTGACGGTCCCTTTTGCACTATTTGGGCGACGCAGATGGGCATTCAATGCCCTTGTCCCCTGCCGTCAGAGTTAGGTATGATACAATGTAACCGGTAGTTGTACCAACCGTAACATCTTTCCATTTTTACCGTTGTCTACGTTGCCACCTGTCGGTGACCCCTTGAGCATATAAAAGGAGGCCCATGTGCAACGTAGAGGGGGGAGGGGTGGAACACTCACGCTCGGTCTCGTTAGCTGCTGGTGTGTACTGTAGCACTCAGCGCTCCCGAGCAAGAACTCAATACAAACCACAAAGCAGGAGTAGGGTTTTACGCATCCGTGCGGCCCGAACCTGGGTAAACTGCTCGTGTGTTTCGCCTCGATCCGCTCTTCGTGCGATCTTCGCCCCCGCCGAACCGAAAGGGGCTCGGTCCGCCGGTCCCATAGGTGCTCGTGGATTCGTTCCCCGACAGTATGTGACTATTGACTTGCAAGATAGGATCAAGAACTCACATATATTCATGAAAACATAATTGGTTCAGATCTGAAATCATGGCACTCGGGCCCTAGTGACAAGCATTAAGGATAGCAAAGTCATAGAAACATCAATCTTAGAACATAATGGATACTAGGGATCAATCCCTAATAAAACTAACTCGATTACATGATAAATCTCATCCAACCACCGTCCAGTAAGCCTACGATGGAATTACTCACGCACGGCGGTGAGCATCATGGAATTGGTGATGGAGGAAGGTTGATGATGACGACGGCGACGATCTCCACTCTCCGGAGCCCCGAACGGACTCCAGATCAGCCCTCCCAAGAGAGATTAGGGCTTGGCGGCGGCTCCGTATCGTAAAACATGATGAATCCTTCTCTCTGATTTTTTTCTCCCCGAAAGTGAATATATGGAGTTGGAGCCGAGGTCGGGGGAGCCTTAGGGGGCCCACGAGACAGGGGGCACGCCCCACCCTCGTGGACAGGGTGTGGTCCCGCTAGTCTTGATTCTTTCGCCAATATTTTTTATATATTCCAAAAATATTCTCCGTGGATTTTCAGGTCATTCTGAGAAATTTTATTTCTCCACAAAAATAACACCATGGCAACTCTGCTGAAAACAGCGTTAGTCCGGGTTAGTTCCATTCAAATCATGCAAGTTAGAGTCCAAAACAAGGGCAAAAGTGTTTGGAAAAGTAGATACGTTGGAGACGTATCAATGGAGACTTCAACCCACGAAGGGTAACGGTTGCACGAGTCCACGGAGGGCTCCACCCATGAAGGGTCCATGAAGAAGCAACCTTGTCTATCCCACCATGGCCATCGCCCACAAAGGACTTGCCTCACTCGGGTAGATCTTCACGAAGTAGGCGATCCTTGCCCTTACAAACTCCTTGGTTCAACTCCACAATCTTGTCGGAGGCTCCCAAGTGACACCTATCCAATCTAGGAGACACCACTCTCCAAAAGGTAACAAATGGTGTGTTGATGATGAACTCCTTGCTCTTGTGCTTCAAGTGATAGTCTCCCCAACACTCAACTCTCTCTCACACAGATTTGGATATGGTGGAAAGATGATTTGAGTGGAAAGCAACTTGGGGAAGGCTAGAGATCAAGATTCTTGTGGTAGGATTGGTATATATTGGTCTCAACACATGAGCAGGTGGTTCTCTCTCACAAAATGTGTAGTGGAAGTGTAGGCACGTTCTGATGGCTCTCTCTTAAATGAAGATGGGGGTGGAGGGGTATATATAGCCTCCACACAAAATCCAACCATTACACACATTTGACCCAATTCAGTCAGACCGAATAGGCGAACTCGGTCAGACCGGAGCAATTCAAAATGTGAACATTAGGAATCTCGATGGGACCGACATGATCAACTCGGTGGGACTGATGTACTAGTGCTAGGGCATGACCTCATCTCGGTGGCGCCGATTGCATGAACTCGGTGAGACCGATTTCAGCAATTTGCACTACAGAGAACTTGTCAAGCAAACTCGATGGGACCGATCGCTCATTTCGGTGAGTCCGAAATGTTACAAAAGGATCACAAAGAGTTTACCATGCAAACTCGGTGGGACTGATCACTCTTCTCAGTGAGACCGAAATGTTACAAAAGGATCACAGAGAGTTTGCAATGCCATCTCGGTGAGACCGAGATCCGTATCGGTGAGACCGAATTGTCTAGGGTTTGTGGCAATGGCTATGTCAAATGAACTCGGTGGCGCCGGATGAATCAAATTGGCGGGGCCGAGTTTGACTTTAGGTTTTGGACATATGTGGAATTTGAGAAAGTGACCGAGGGTTTTGCAGCAATATCCCTGTCGGTGTCAAAATCGGCGAATCTCGGGTAGGGGGTCCCGAACTATGCGTTTGAGGATCAATGGTAACAGGAGGCTGGGGACACGATGTTTACCCAGGTTCAGGCCCTCTCGATCAAGGTAATACCCTACTTCCTACTATATTAATATGGATGAATATGATTACAAGAGTTGATCTACCTCGAGATCGTAATGGCTAAACCCTAAAGTCTAGCCTATGAGGATGTTATGATTCTCTAGCCTCTACAGACTAATCCCTCCAGTTTATATATGCACCGGAGGGGCCTAGGGTTTGTACATAACCATCTTGCAGAGGAAGGAAATATTACACCCGAACCTAAAACCTGCCATTATAGGAATACAGGAGTCCTATCCGGATACGAGAGACGATCTTCAACAATGATCTTCACAGCCCACCAGTCCGGCCCACTACGAGTTATCCGGCCACCCGAGGACCCCTCAATCCAGGACTCCCGCAGTAGCCCTGAACCTGTCTTCGATGACAATGAGTTCGGCTTTCGTATTGTCTTTGGCATTGCAAGGCGGGTTCCTTCTTCCGAATATATCTTCTGTAAAAGGTGTATTGTGTTCGGCTCTGCATGGTTAGTACAACCCTTAGCCTCGAAGGCAAGGCATTTGAACGAAAACGAATATTGGGTCTTTACTGACAATTTTTTGTTGAAGCATCGCGTCCATCCCGTTAACACACCGAACCATTTTAATTGGTCCTAGTTTCGCGTTTCGAGGTACACCCCCATTTACACGTCTTATCAGAGTAGAGATCGTGCCTGCTTATTGTGGGATCCTTATCAGCGTGACGTGAGAATCCAAACCACACATTACGCACGACCACTTTGGGAACCGGCGAGGTTTATGGCTAAAGTGGGGATACGTTCTGTATTCACAGCATTATAAAAGGATACCAATCCCTTTCGTCAGCCCCATGCTTTCCTCAAGCTCGAGCTCTCCAATTTTCCTATCCCCAGCATCCTCATCTCTTGCGCCTGCCATTCTTCGTTCCTCAACCACTACTTCCTTCCCCGGCAATGGCTGAATCCGGCGCCAGGGGCAAGTGGGAGGCCTCCACGGTTACTGAGAAAACCGTGGGGGATCTTCGAAGCGCGGGCTATCTCGCTGCTGACATTGTGCACCGAGTCCCCGCCAAGGGTCGGGTGGTCCCCATCCCAGAGGCGGGTGAGAGAGTCGTGTTTCTCTCACACTTTGTTAGGGGGCTAGGGTTCCCGCTCCACCCCTTTGTTTGGGGTTTGTTATTTTTCTACGGGCCTGATTTCCACGATCTAGCCCCAAACTCAATTCTCCACATCTCCGCTTTTATAGTGGTGTGTGACGCTTTCCTCCGCGCCCCTCCACACTTCGGCCTATGGCTCAAAACCTTCAAGGTGAAGCTGAAGGTGGTGGACGGGCAACACGCGGAGTGCGGGGGTGCTATGATAAGCAAGCTCCCGAATGCGATTTGGCCCAAAGGGTCATTCGTGGAGACGAACAAGGTCTGGCAGCAGGAGTGGTTCTATATCACTGAACCCCACGACGCTAAATGGGTGGCGGAACCTTCTTTCAGATCTGGCCCCCCGGAGAGGTTGACCTCCTGGACCGATAAGAGTCCAAACTGGGGGTCTCAGGTTGAGGTGACGGCACTCCAGGGCCGTGTGTCCGGCGTGATTTCCAAGGGCTATCAGCTCTCGACCGTGGTCCAGGTAATGCTGGCCCGGCTTGTCCTTCCTTGCCAAAGCCGGGCGAACTCCTTATGGGAGTTCGATTCGGCAGGAGATCAGCCTCTGAAGCATCTCTTTGGCTTCACGTATAAAGAGATCTGGAAGCATCTCTTCAAGAGACAGAAGGAGTGGCCGAAGGAAACCGAAGACGCGGGCTATAGCACCGCGTTCACCGTCCCATAGGTCATAGTAAATTCTGCCGAACGTATATCCCCTTTCTTATTTAATGATAATAGGAACTGGAGTTTTTGTGTGATATACAGGGCTGGACGAAGAAGGCAATCTGGATTAAGTGTCCGGCACCTTTGCCTGAAGACCCAGAATCGCCTCGACTAACGGCGATGTTGGTCCCGGCGTCGTACAAAGCGTCGGTCAAGAAGCCCAAGAAGAAGAGCAAGGAGGCCGAGAGCGGCCCCCGCCCTGCGGATAAGAAGTCTGAGAAGATCAACATCCTCTCCTACGAAGAGGAGGAGGATGGCGAAGAAGAAGAAGAAGAGCCCCCTGCGCAAGGCAGGGGGCAAAGATGGCGGTTGCCGCTGATGCGGGCACGGCCGCACCCCGGAGGAGGCTGAACCTCTCTGCTCGTTCGTACTCATCGTCCGAACATTGCTTTGTGTTGAAGCCCGGGGAGAAACCCCCGACCGAAACGTAAGTTTGTCCAGATATATTAATTACTGCACCTTTTTTGTTTAATATTTTGATGCTTAGTTAGTATTTCTCACCTGCTGACCTATAGCCCTCCCGGAGCACACCCCGACGCCTCCTTATCGGAGGGGAACTCTCTAGCATTGAGAGAGACGGAGAGTGACCCGCTGGTCCGAGCTCCATCGCCCGTGATCGGCAGGGACACCGAAGTGTCCTCCGAGTAGGTGTCTTCCGCTCAAGGAGATGGGGGCGGGGCAAGTGACAGGGCGACTGAGGGTAACACCTGCCGCTGACCATGGGGAAACAATCCCCATGGAGACCGAAGACGGGGGGCCCAAACAATCCGGGGCCCCGCTGAATACTGACCCGGAGCCTAGCGCAGCTCCGGGGTCCGAAGACCAGACCCCCAAGGCGGGGGAGGATACGACGGCGCCTGGGGTCAATCCGGAGGCGCCGGACCTTCTGGAGGGAGCACTTCAGAGTGCTTCCGTCATGGAGGAGCACCACACCATAATGGGTGCGGTGATGAAGAAGATTCCGTCCGTCAAAGGCGGACTGAATGAAGCCTTCAACGGCCTGTTAACACGCTTTGAGGTAAGCAATGTAATGTTCTTTATGGAACTTTTATTTTTTTATATGCACATATATAGCCAGTAGCCCCTGGTGCTTTGTGTGATTCTGAATAGAATCGGACGAAGTATCCATAGTATAGCATGCTTATAGAGCTGAACTGTTATGCTTCTGTTATTTGAACAGGCTTCACTAGTTACGGCAACTACACAAGATGCAGAGGTTGCCGAACTAAATCGGAAGCTCTTGTTGGCCAACGCGGACCTCGACCGCATCAACCAGCGTTTAGATGAAACGCAAGGTATGCAGATTTAAAAAGTTAAGATGTCAAGAAGACTAACAATATTAATTGAGTATGGGTATAAACTATTTTATGATATTCTATATTAAACAGTTGGCGCCACTGAGCTCGAGGCCCTCAAGGGCGAACTCGCGAAAGCCAAGAAGGAGGCCGAGGCGAGCAGGGCGATCGCTGACAAAGCGGTTGCCGAACTAGAGGCCGAAAAGGCCACGTGCCAACAACACGAGGCTTGGGTGTCCGAAGTCGAGGACGAACTCAAAGATGCTATTCACAATTGCGAAGCATTGGAGTTGAAGGCTTTGGAACAAGCGCCCGAGCTGAATGCGGCAGTTAAGGCTGCCCAGGATGCGCAAAGCGAGTCGCGCAGCGCTTGTGAAGAAATCAAGCAGGCGCGGAAGATATCATCTGGTAAGACTTTTCTCTTATAGAGCATCTTCGGAGGGCGGAAGTATCTTGGGCTGACACGGTTATGGAGTTCTCCAGGCGTGTTTGCTGATATTCCGAGGAGCAGTGCTGACACCGCCCAATACTTCCGATCCCAGGAGGGGAACGACATGGAGAAGTTGTTTTGGTCGCGGTTCTATTCGCCAAAACATATGGTGCCCCTCAACGACCAGATGAAGCAGCTGGTTGAGCTGCACAATATGGCAGGTTCGGCCATGAAGGACTTGATAGTCCGGCTATGGCCCGCTGATCCAATCCCAAGTGGCTACTTCGGATTGGTGAAGCGGCTAGTCGAGGTGAGTCCGCGGGTCGACGCATTGAACCGTTCGGCCTACATCGAAGGTGCTCGGATGGCCTTCGCTCATGTAAAAGTGCACTGGGCGAAGATGAAGGCGCGGGATATAGCTACTACTGGCCCGCCCGCAGGCAAGGAGCATCGCAAACCGGAGAAATACTTCGAGGACATCATAGAAGGCGTCCGCCTTGTAGAAGGCCAGTGCTCAAAAGATGTTATCTTTGAGTAATTGTATCCGGTTGTAAAGACTTGAGCTTATGAACCGATGTATATAACTTTTGCGCTATTATGATGTGAGCGACTTTAACCTCCGGTGTGGCTGTTTATATAAATCTGAAAGTTTCCAGTCGTCGGCTTCAGCCCCCATGTACATAGTACTGGGGTGTTCGGTCACATGTGTAGACATTCTTTATCCAACGTCTTGGTCCATGTAGGAGGTGTATGAGGAGCGAACCAGGCAATCAGACTATGCGGCGTTATTGCTTTCACTTAACCATAGGAGTTTGACAAGTGGGGCTAGGTACTAGCCCCTGGTGCGGATATGATATTTCCGAATTAAGGTATCCAATTGCACCCGGCTGGGTGAAAAAAACCAACCCTTCGTATAACACGGGGTAGATCTCTATCGATCGTAGTATAAAACTAAGTCACCGAATTGCGGACCAAGTTCTCACCTATCATGACAATCAGTTTTCGGCTTTCTCTACTGAGGTACTTGACAGGACGAGCTAGAAGTACAATCGTAGTAGTTCTCCCTTTACACCCTAGCCGAACAATTGGGAACGTAGGGGTAAGCACAGGAGCCGGGCAACCCAACTATTGACCCAAGACATGATTCGGAACTGATGCATATAGGGCAAATATCCAGGACGCCGAACACTCCTTATAGGTGTTTGGACTTTTCGACATATACCGGGCTGAATACAGCCCCTGGTAATGAACCCTGTTGACAAGGCACATGTGGTAATCTGACGTGGGGAGAGAACATAGATGGTGAGTGAATAAAATTCCAAACATAATATGAACCAAGCTGTTCTTACAATATCCCATTATAGTACGGCGAGCTGTAAGCTGACAGATAATGCCGATGACTTTCTTGGACATTTCACATGCCAGAAAAGTATAAAATAAGAAGAGAAAAAAGGTTTACACAGGGTCTTAATCTAAAAAGAAACCTTAGCACGGGTCCCTGCTGCACGTCTGTGTCGTTTCCTCCTCTGTAATGTGTCCTTGAAGGGGGAGTGTGATGGCCATCTGTAAAAAAAGAAGAGAAAAAAAGAAGAAGCCCGAAAAAGAAAAGAGATCCAGTGTGGCCATGAACAGAACTGGTTCATTTAGTGAACCTTGAAAGATATTTTTAGAGTCTGAATAGGGTCGAGCCGAACTATGGAGTATGTGTATGTAATGTGCCCCCAGCGTCGCCCAAGAGATTTTGAGGGCATAATTATGTACACGAGGCATGTATGCTATCGCCTTATGGGGCAGTCGATGGGGCGTAACTACTAATCAAGCTCAGGTT
Organism: Secale cereale; assembly: GCA_902687465.1. NCBI lineage: Eukaryota > Viridiplantae > Streptophyta > Magnoliopsida > Poales > Poaceae > Secale > Secale cereale. Next base: position 72,019,188 of record LR738716.1, read on the forward strand.
CATCTGAGCTACCGCACTAAGTCATAGGCCGGACACATTTAACTGTGTCCGTGGTTTTAACAACCGATAGGATGTCCGGCTTGAATAAGCCATTTTGGACTTCGGCTGCTAAGGCCGCAGTGTCTTCCTCCGTACGGAGAGAGCGCTCCATATTTCCATTGACCGTGATGACGCCACGTGGTCCATGCATTTTAAGCTTTAGATAAGCATAATGCAGGACTGCATTAAAGCGGGCGAAGACCGTTCTTCCGAGTAGTGCATGATAGCCACTTTGGAACGAAGCTATGTCAAAGATTAGCTCTTTGTTTTGAAAGTTATCAGGAGAGCCGAATACGACCTCCAATATTAAAGAGCCCGTGCAGCGGGCTTCTACGCCCGGTATCACTCCTTTAAAGGTCGTGCTGCTTGGCTTGATTCTTGATGGGTCGATCCCCATCTTGCGGACAGTGTCCTGATATATGAGATTGAGACTACTGTCGTGCTACCTCTTGAGCTTGTGTTGTATTCCCTCGAAGAGGAAAGGGAGATGCAGCACAGTAGCGTAAGTATTTCCCTCGGTTTTTGACAACCAAGGTATCAATCCAGTAGGAGACCACGAGCCAGTCCCTCGCACCTGCACAAACAAATAAGAACTTCGCAGCCAACGCGGTAAGGGGTTGTCAATCCCTTTACGGTCACTTACGATAGTGAGATCTGATAGAGATGATAGTTTATATTTTTGGTATTTTTGGTTTAATAAAATAGCAAATAAACAACGGAGATATAAATTGACGGGAAAATAATATGATAAAGATAGACCCGGGGGCCATAGTTTTCTCTAGTGGCTTCTCTCATGATAGCGATATTCTACGGCGGGTAAACAAATTACTGTCGAGCAATTGATAGAAAAGCGATTAATTATGAGATTATCTAGGCATGATCATTGTATATAGGCATCACGTCCGAGGAAAGTAGACCGACTCCTGCCTGCATCTACTACTATTACTCCACACATCGACCGCTATCCAGCATGCATCTAGTGTATTGAGTTCTTACGAACAGAGTAACGCCTTAAGCATGATGACATGATGTAGAGGGATAAACTCAAGCAATAAGATGAAAACCCCATCTTTTTATCCTTGATGGCAATACGTGCCTTGCTGCCCCAACTGTCACTGGGAAAGGACACCGCAAGATTGAACCCAAAGCCAAGCACTTCTCCCATTGCAAGAACTATAGATCTAGTAGGCCAAACCAAACCAATAATTCGAAGAGACTTGCAAGGATATTATGAGCACACATAAAAAGTTCAGAAGAAGAACCAAATATCTTTCATAGATAACCTTGATCATAAACTCACAATTCATCGGATCTCGACAAACACACCGCAAAAAGAGATTACATCGAATAGATCTCCTCGAAGACCGAGGAGAACTTTGTATTGAGATCCAGAGAGAGAGAAGAAGCCATCTAGATACTAGCTATGGACCCGAAGGTCTGTGGTAAACTACTCACAACTCATGGTGAGGGCGATGATGATGATGAAGAAGGCCTCCGTGATGGATCCCCCTCCCGGAACAGGCTCCAAGATGGGATCTCCACGGGAACAACAGCTACGGCGGTGGAATTAGGGTTTTCTCTCTGCGTATGGAGTTTCTGGGGTACGTAGGTATATATAGGAAGAAGAGGGGCACCGGGGGCCGCGTGGGCCAGCCTCGAGGCAGGGGGCGCGCCCCCCACCCTCGAGGGCTGGTCCCACATCCCCTGCCTTGTCCCCGAAGTCTTTTGTGCGTGATTTCCTCCAAAAATATCTCCTGCGAAGGTTTCATTCCGTTTGGACTCTGTTTGATATTCATTTTCTGCAAAACCCTGAAATAGGCAAAAGACAGCAATCTGGACTGGGCCTTTGGGTTAGTAGGTTAGTCCCAAAAATGATATAAAAGTGAATGACAAAGCCCATTAAACATCTAAGACTTCATAAATAATAGCATGGAACAATAAAAAATTATAGATACGTTGGAGACGTATCATGCCGCCGTCCATAAGGACTCGGGTGAGATGGTATCCATCGATTATTGGGTCGAGCACTAGGGCAGCCGAACCCCCATGACGGATGCTAGTCAGATGAACCCTGCGATCGAAAGTGATCGGACAGGCCGACCATGGGTTGAATTTGGGGGCAACAGGCTCGACGGTGTAGACGTCTCGGAGTGCACGCTTGCGCTCCCTCTTTGGGATATGAGTGGCATATATCATGTTCACTATTTTGATCTCCGATGGAAATTTCTTCTGTCCCCCTGTGTTCGGCTGGCGAGGTTCATCCTCGTCTTCGCTCTGAGGTCCCTTCCCCTTGTGTTCGATGTTGAGCTTGCCGGCTTGCTTGAAGACCCAACAATTACGGTTGGTATGGTTTGCAGGTTTCTCTGGGGTGCCATGGATTTGGCAGGGCCTATCTAATATTTTGTCCAGGCTGGATGGACCATCTTTGTTGCCTTTGAATGGCTTCTTCCGTTGACCTGGTCTGGAGCCGCTGAATCCGGCGCTTACCGCTGTATCATCTGGGCTTCCAGCGTTGTTTTGACGTTTGTTTTTGTTATGTCGTGGCTTTCCATTGTCGTCCCTGACTTCAGATGTTCCAGGGTCGCTGGTGCTCCTACGAGCTAACCAGCTATCCTCGCCCACGCAAACACGGGTCATGAGTGTAGTTAGGGCTGCCATTGTCCTCGGCTTTTCCTGTCCGAGGTGTCTGGCTAGCCATTTGTCCTGGACACTGTGCTTGAAGGCCGCTAAGGCTTCGGCGTCTGGACAGTCGATGATTTGGTTCTTTTTAGTAAGAAACCGATTCCAAAGCTTGCGGGCTGACTCCTCGGGTTGTTGGATGATGTGACTTAGATCGTCAGCATCCGGGGGCCGTACATAGGTCCCTTGAAAATTGTCCCGGAATGCATCCTCAAGTTCTTCCCAACTCCCAGTGGAGTTCTCTGGGAGGCTGTTTAGCCAGTGCCGAGCTGGTCCTTTCAGCTTGAGGGGTGAGTATTTAATGGCGTGGAGATCATCTCTGCGAGCCATGTGGATGTGAAGAATGAAGTCTTCTATCCAGACGGCAGGATCCGTCGTTCCATCATACGCTTCGATGTTTACGGGTTTAAACCCTTCTGGAAAGTCATGATCCAGCACCTCATCGGTAAAGCACAGAGGCTGTGCGGCACCCCTGTATTTTGCTATGTCATGAAGTATATCCGATGGTTGTGATGTTCGGTATTGACCCTGATCTGGTATATGACTGGCATGATTGGCCTGATAGCCATCGTCTCGTGCGGGAGCACAGTCCCTTGATCTGTAGATGGATCTGGTCTTGCCAGCCTTTTTGTTAAGGTCCTCACGCGGATCGTGTTTCCGGGCCTGAGCCGCATCCTCCTTTCCTTTACGGGGTGGGGGTGCGGGCTTGTGCACGCCATTGCTAGCCACTCTGTCCCATCCACGAGGTGGTCGGTCTGGTTTGTCGGCGGTGTTGTTCTTTGGCGGTATACGCACAACGGCCTCGTCGTCGAATTCAGGCAGCAATTTACGCTTAGGATAGCCTTTGGTTTGGCAATTGCCATATTTTTGCTCAGCGTCCAGCACTTCCTTCCATCTATCATTGAGTGTATCCTGTTCGGCTCAAAGCCGTCTCTGCTGCTTTTTCAGGCTCCTCGCGGTGGCAATAAGCCTCCAATTGAAGCACTTTTGTTCTAACGGTTCTTCTGGGATGATTTATTCGTCATCGCCCAGGCTAACATCCTCTTCGTAGATAGGTTTATAATTACTGTCTTCGGCATCGCTATCATCGGACAGTGGTTTCAGACTATGTTCGCCGTCCTCTCGCTCGTCCTGCTCCATTGCTTGGTCTGCGGGGTCTTTGGCTTGCTCCGGACTATCATCGTCGTTACTGACAATGTTGCTATCTTTTCCTTTACGGGATTTAGTTTGGCACTTCGGACGTCGACGTTTGGGAGGTTCTTCGACAGGCTTGTCCTTTGTGGGATCGTTTTCGTCGCCGCCCTCCTTCTCCTTAGGTGTATCCACCATATACACATCGTATGAAGACGTAGTTGTCCATCGCCCGGTTACGGGCCGGTTTTGGTCTAGATCTGCTTCGACTTCGAGGTCCATCCCTTCGAAATCTTCGGAAGCGTAGTCAAGTAGATCGGTTAGATCTTCGACCGTGGCTACCAAGTGGGTGGTGGGTGGGGAGCAAAATTCTCCATCATCAGCCTCCAGTTTGAACCGGATATAACTCGGTTGTGTGTTCCCAGCTAAGGAGAGAGATTTTAACAAGTTTAGCACATCGCCAAAGGGTGAGTGCCGGAAGATATCTGCGGCGCTGAATTCGGCGACAGGCACCTGATCGAGCTTGAAGGGCGCAGATGCGCATGGTTCGGAACCTACAGTCGGAGACGAGTCCGGAGTTCCGGTAACACAGACTCCGCTCGGAATTGGTTCCGTGTGCGGCTCTAGCGCCATTGAGTTTGCGGCTTCCTCGGCGGGGTTGAGCATCCCGTCCTCGGGTGACGCAATCTGTTTCGGATCTAGGGCCGGAACAGTTACAGGTGCTATTTCCTGGTCCGATGACAGAGTTAGGTCATGTTCATCGTGGTGGCAGGGAGAGGTCACCGTGGGCTCGAATCCGTCAAAGATCAAGTCTCCACGGATATCAACAACGTAGTTCACGCTTCCAAACCTGACTTGATGGCCAGGGGCGTAGCTCTCAACCTGCTCGAGGTGGCCTTCTATGTTGGCACGGAGCATGAAGTCGCCGAACACAAAAAGCTGGCCAGGAGGGAAAATTCCCTCGGTGGCACCGTCATGGTTGATGAAGCGATCTATCAGTCCTTCGGTCGACGACATAGTGGAACTCTCAATGAAAGCACTAATGTCGGTGTCAAAACTGGCGGATCTCGGGTAGGGGGTCCCGAACTATGCGTCTGAGGATTGATGGTAACAGGAGGCTGGGGACACTATGTTTACCCAGGTTCAGGCCCTCTCGATCGAGGTAATACCCTATTTCCTGCTATATTAATATGGATGAATATGATTACAAGAGTTGATCTACCTCGGGATCGTAATGGCTAAACCCTAAAGTCTAGCCTATGAGGATGTTATGATTCTCTAGCCTCTACGGACTAAACCCTCCAGTTTATATATGCACCGGAGGGGCCTAGGGTTTGTACATAACCATCTTGCAGAGAAAGGAAATATTACACCCGCACCTAAAACCTACCATTATACAAATACAGGAATCCTATCCGGATACAAGAGATTATCTTCAACAATGATCTTCATGGCCCACCAGTCCGGCCCACTACGAGTTATCCGGACACCTGAGGACCCCTCAATCCAGGGCTCCCTCAATCACTAAGTACTTGAGCAACCAGATCATTAAGCAACACCTCATCCCCTTTTAATAGTATTGGCTTTTCCTATGGACTCAATCTGATCTTGGATCACTAAAATAGAAATGTAGAGTCTTGAGCTTTTGCCAATCTTTGTCCTTAGCATTTTGAGGGGTCCACATCTCTAGTCCATGCCATACCAATCATTGAGCTTCTTGAACTATTTAACTTGAATGGATATTAGTTCAATGAGCTATATGTTATTATTAATTACCAAAACCACCCGGGGATTAGTTGCACTTTCAGAAAGCCAATACTATTAGAAGGGGATGAGGTGTTGCTTAATGATCTGGTTGCTCAAGTGCTTAGTGATATTGCTTCAAAACCCTCAGCCACTTTCTCATATTCCACAAATGTCCAAAACCCTAAGTCAAACTCAGCACCACCGATTTGATCCATCCAGCGCCACCGAGTTCATTTGACATAGCCACTGCCAGAAACCCTAGACGATTCGGTCACACCGATACGGATCTCGGTTTCACCGAGATGGCCTTGCAAACTCTGTGTGATCCTGTTGTAATTATTTCGGTCTCAGCGAAATATGCAATCGGTCCCATCGAGTTTGCTTGACCAATTCTCTGTTTGATCTTTTGCTGAAACCGGCCCCACTGAGTTCATGCGATTGGTCTCACTGAGATGAGGTTTTGCCCTAGCCCTAGCACATCGGTCACACCGAGTTGATCATGTCGGTCCCACCGAGATTCCTAACGTTCACATTTTGAACTGCTTCGGTCTCACCGAGTTCACCTATTCGGTCTGACCGAGTTGGGTCAAATGTGTGTAATGGTTGGATTTTGTGTGGAGGCTATATATACCCCTTCACCCCCATCTCCATTTGTGAGAGAACCAGCAGAATGTGCCTACACTTCCACTACACATTTTCTGAGAGAGAACCACCTGCTCATGTGTTGAGACCAATATATACCAATCCTACCATAAGAATCTTGATCTCTAGCCTTCCCCAAGTTGCTTTCCACTCAAATCATCTTTCCACCATATCCAAATCTGTGAGAGAGAGTTGAGTGTTCACGACTGCAGGATGGTCCAAACGCGACACTACGATCAGAGACCCTTTGATGAAACTATGTGCGATGCCATAATCGCAAACGGTGGTGTAAAAGAACCGTAAAAAAGGTGCAAAACGTTTGCGATGACGGATGCATCAAATACGGTTCAGATTTTAGTTGCGTGTGCGATGAAGGGCATACGGTTCAGTTCAATTAACTGTTTGCGATGAGGAGGAACAAAAGAAACGGGCAGCCAGATAAAGGTGTGTGCGATATACAACATACGGTTCACTAGGATGAACTGTGTGTGATTAGGCAACACAATGGAAACGGTTCAACTGAACAAGATGTGTGTGATACGCGGTAAACATGTCCGTAATCAGAAATGTGTGCGAAGACCAATAATAACACAAACGATTGCTGCTAATAAGCCGTGTGATTTGCTCTGTCTGCTGAATAATAACATGTATATATATATATATATATATAGGGTCGCGCTATTCGCCACCCTGGGTGAGGAATAGTTATTCCTCACCCCAGCCATCCCGTAGGACAAACACCACACCACAACCACAACCACCGTAAGAAACAAAAGCTGCGTGAGGTAAAATTACAATGAGTGGGCACCACATCCACCATAAAAACAAAACGCTTGCAAGGTAAAATAACAACATAAAGCCGAGTAATCTAGCCTGCTCGCTGCTCGCCAGACGTGCGCGAGGTAAAGTTAAGGCGTAGATGGTGAGAGAAGGTAAGTTTCAAATAATTGTTTTGTATCCTGACTTGTAATTCCGTTAAAGAACCGACGAGACGATTTTTACCAGAGTCATATACTGCAATTCTCGGTGAAGTCAAGGAGATTAGTATCATCTTTCCAATTATTGGTACGAAAGCAAATACAGTTGCACGCATGTGTGCAAATTTTGTTGTTCGTGCGAGTTGATGGAGTTGGCGGCTGAGCTCTGCCCCTGATTTCTAGTGTACTAGCCCTGCAACAAAATTATACTACTGTTGAAGAATAAAATAGCTCATTATGGTTATAGGTTTTTCCCCCTGACAATTAAGGTTCAATAACAATGTGTCCGAAGCCTGTCAGGTAATGATATTACCAGCCAACTAAGCAGATACACAATGAAAATTTCTGAACACAAATTACCAAGTGCATCATGCAGAATACTGATGGTTGCATCATGCAGAATACTGATGGTTGGGGTAACACATATGGACAAGGCGTCGTATAATTACAGAAACAAACTGACTTGCTAATGTTACACTGCACTATATGCACCGAAACTGACTTGATAATGTTACAAGGCGACGTATAATGGTCTTGCTAAAACGAACTCAAAATGGTTGATGCCTAGCATCTTGCAGTCTTCCTAGAACCTCCCTTGCAGCTACCCATTGTTCAGAATCCATCAAATCGTCATGATGAATAAAGTCTCCAAAACTACAGAGACAAAACTGCGCTTATCACGTCCTTTGCTCGCATGTAGAATCATGAACTTTAGAATGAGCAGCCTAACAATTAAGTGGAACTCTTTACTCAAAGCCAATGGGGTAATCTCAGGCGACCGCACTTGAAGGAATCTTGCAGAGTGAACTGTTGAAGCTGAATGACAGATTTTACAACTACAAACTGTAGTCCGAAAACATTAAAACATGGATAGATTCTTACCAACAACCCAATGAATGAGACATGATGGTCCGACATAAATGGAGCAATGCTCTTTGCTAGAGAAAAGTATGCATGCAGATTTTTACTTATACATACATAGAATTATATTAGATGATAACAGAAATAGAGGAATGCTCTTCCCTAGAGGAAAAAAAATGCATGCATATTTTTACTTATATATAGCATATACATACAGAAAATTAAACTAGATGATAACAGAAATTGCGCAAGCATCAAGCAGAAATTTACCTTTTCATATTTGACTTTATGATATTTGAAGTTCAAAGTGTCTGGCTATTGAGCTCCATTTTATGTCTACATTTTTTTCGTCTCAAATGCTTTGTGTAGTCGGGATACTGTTAATTACAGATCTGGAGCTAATGTCAGGCATATTTGGAGTATTTGCATAAAAGTGTCTACATTTTATCTCTTCTGTTATGCTTGCATAATGTAAAAATGGTTCAAGGAATTTGTAGATTCAGAGCGCTCACCAAGACTACTGCCATCTCTTTAGTGAGTTTCTTTGTCTGGGTCACTAGCTACTTATGCTTGTTACACTACCTGCTGCTAGATGGATGGATACATTATTAAATAGGTTGATGCTTTTTTCCACATCTATGTCACATTAAAGGAACTAACCTTTGAATCATTGCTGACAATCTAGTAAATCACAGGAGAAGGACCATCTAATTATTCCATGTGCTGAGCTGAAACATATTGGCTTATCACTGAGGAAAAGAAAGAAACTATAAAATTGACTAATTAGCAGAATGATAGAGTGACAGGCATAGTTTTTTATTTCCACATACACCATTTCGAAAGACGAAATAGAGCTGAAATTATATTAGGTGCCTTGGTAAATAAAATAAGGGCATCGTAGGTGCTGGTTACTATACCATTAACTAAAGCTGAAATTATATTAGGGGCCCAGGTAAAGAAAATAGAGGCAACGTAGTTACTGTACTTGTTAGTATACCATAAACTACGCTGACATCACAGTAGGGGCATGGTAGGTGCTTGCCAGTGTACTATTTTTTTTCTTCCTACATGCAAGTGGCATTTTCAAAACATTTTGAAACTAGTAACTGGCAAACTACAGTTGAGTTATTAAAAAAAAAGACAGGCTGACAGCTGAGTGAACTACAATGAGAAAAGATTCAAAATAAGCATGACTGAATGCTTTCAATCGGTAGAAGAAACATACGAGATTGAACTAGGCTCCAAGAATCTAATTAATTACTGCACTGGCATTCAGGATTCAAGTCATAACAACGATTGCACTTCTTATTCGCTAAAAATATCCATAATCTAGTGTTATTCCTATTCAGAAAAGAAGAAACACCAAATCTTGGGAGAAAAACAAAAAGAAGAAAGGACACATCAGTGCAACATAAATAAGCGACTTTAGTCTGCAGAGGTAGTGCTTCTATGCAGCACTGCCTACTAAAACAAACATGGTCTACACAAGCCACTACCAAAACATCAACGCGCTAATATCATTTGCCATCAATTCCTTGATTTTTTTTCTTTCAAAAAGACACCTTTTCACGTAAGCAACAGACTGCCAATCTGCTTCTTTTACCCTGAAAAATTAATTTAGCTCGTGATTCATAACTGACTAAGCAAGTAACAGTATGTTCGCAGTTTCAATAAAAAGAACAAATGAAGTGACGATGAACCGCGTACAGAATAAGGGTGCTTTTTTTATCGAACAGAATGAGGGCTCTTGTTGGGGGCTTGGGGCCGAACCGCAAATTTTACACTTGAGATCAACGAGGAGCAGGAGCTCCACCCTTCCCGTTCACTGCCTCCTCATTGTATGGCGGAAAACTGAGGAGCAGCTTCTTAGGGCAACTCGGGATCCCTTCTTCCTCTTCCTTTGCCCTGCTCCTAAAAAATCAAGGACCCTAACCCTAAAAATTCAGAAATTGATGGATGAGGAAAGGGAGGGGAAAAGGAAGAGGGAGTTCTTACCGGCGAGAAGACCGACGGATGTGGGGAGGGACGCAGGAGAAGGCCGTTGTCGCCGCAGACCTCGCGTCGGATCCTTGCGCTGTCCACTTCGCCTCCTGGTCGCATGAGAGAGGGAATGGGGGAGTACTCCACGCACCAGGGTGGGGAGTAGCCCTCGCTTCCGGGTCGTCCCTCCGGCACAGCCGCCGCCGCCGCCGCCGCCGCCGCAATTGGAGGATGGACTAGGGAGAGAGAAACGGTGCCGAGCTGTCTACCTCCTAAATGGTGTCCCATCAACGTAAGTTTACAGGGATGAAACGTAATTTTACAGCGGTCGAGGTTTGGTTAAGCCAGACCGTGTGGCTCGGTGGATGCACCGGGGTGAAGAATTACTTATTCTTCACCTAGGGCTATTAATAGAGTTTATATATATATATATATATATATATATATATATATATATATAATTGAAATAAACATCCAATTACATAAGTGACTATAACGGATCATTCGAGCATGTGCATTAGAACAATTGCATGCATTCTAAAGTAGGAGAAACGATCGTCTAGTCATCTACTTCTTGTGATGCTCCCGCCACTGCTCTGTGGCTCGATCCCTCGTCTGGGGTAGGAAGAAGACACTTCCTCATGTCAATAATCCACATGTACATCTCGTAGCTTGTGTACGCGTCCTTGGCCACATACTTGACATGTTCTTCATCCAGTCTCTCATGCCACACACTGTGCCAGGCGTTCTTGTCCTTGTTGCTCTCATTCTTCATCTTCATGTAGTAGGGGTCGATGATGGCCGAGGCGAGGTCAACCAGGGAGTTCAGTTTGTTTTTGTCGCTGCCCCAGACCTTGTAGTGGTGCTGGATGTTGACAAGATTCAGGCATTTCAATTCCAAAGCCTTGAGCGCTTTTAGATCGTTGGTGGTGTCCACCGTAGCGAAAGTGTAGTCGGAGCTGTTGATAAACCTGGAGAAATGCTCGCAAGGCCTTGTGGCAAGGTGGTAGTGGTAGACGAGGACGTCATGTCGCACGCACAACTGGGCGACAGCAACCTTCTGATTGTGTCCGGCACGACCGATGGTCTACTCGAGGTCGAAGCTGACCACTTGGTACTTGTCCTCGACAAGAACTGCTCCATAATTTGGATGGAGCTCTCCACCGAGACCGGATCGTTCGTGTACACCACCGAGAAGGCCTTCCCCTCACGTGGGTATCCACTAGGTGATGTGTGGTGATCTGCCCGCCGTTGTCGTAGTCGGCCGCTGGGAGCGCCATTGGAACCGCTAGATGTCCTTTATGTATGTGTCGTTGTGGGTGTGCTTATTGTGTCATGTGACACGAGAGATGAAGGTAAATGGCCGCAGGAATAAATGAGGGCCAGGCGGCCTGGATTCTCTACGCGTCCGCATGGCAGTTTTTGCAGCGGGTAACTGCATTGTCGCGTCGCGCCCGGCGCAACCGCATGCACACAAACATGCATGGTCATGCGCCGGTCCCAAACACTGGCAGCGCGTGTGGAGGGACGAGGGCAGAGCACCCGGAGGGACGCGAGAGTAGAGCGCACGCGGCGGGATGCGAGCAGAGCACGCCGCCGCCGCCTGAACCGCAAGCAACCACACGCATAGAGCAGTTGAACACGCAGGAAATGGTCGCCTACAAGCCAGACGATAGTTGTGTCGCTGCGTAGAGAGCGGCCGTGTGCTACTACCTCCGTCTAGTCTATAGTCCCCTTTATATTTTGTGCCATACTTTGCCCTCAAATTTAACCAACAAAATGTTAATGCATGTTATAAAAATTATATAATTGGAAACTATGTTCAAATACGAATCCAACTATATAATCTTTGGCGACATGCATTCGTATTTTATTGGTTAAATTATACTTATAAACCAGGACGGGGTATAGTAGGTAATTAAATCATATTTTTTTTATTAACCGTATGTGTACGTGGCCTTTCGTCCTCCTCACGCACGTCTTGTCAACCCGCTGCTGCAGACGGCTTACAGCGCAAGCTCACGCAGCGCGCGGGGGCGTTCTTTTGGCAAACGGTGGCGCCAATGAATCGTCGATGAGCCCGTTCCCGCGCAACCTCGCAGGTTCCCGCGCAAGCTTCCCACCCGACTTGGTGAAATCCCCCAAAATCCCAATGCTTACCGGCCTGCTATATAAACATTCACGGTCGGCGAGTCCTGCGTCGCATTTGCACTCCCTCCCTGTAGCTTATCTCGTCTGCTTATCCCACAATCGCTAATGGCAATGGTCCGTCGTCGTCGCTCAACCACTCCGCTATCATAAGAGGACAACTCTAGCTGGGAGGCGAGGAGGGAGGAGGAGGAGGAGCCCGTCGACGCGTTCCACCCGGGCCTGGTGGGCCAGCGGTGGAGCTGGTCATGCACGGCTCCGGAGATGGCCGACGCCATGAGGGGCGTGAACTGGTGCCCCACGCCGCCGCGGTCACCGAAGCAGGAGGCGTCGCCATGGGAGGAGGTGGTGCAAGCACCTACCGCCTTCCAGCCCACCCCCGTGTACCAGGCACCGACGCGACATCCCACCTCTGGACGCCGCTAGCCTACGTCGACCTCGTCAGCGACGGCCAGGAGCGCGCGGGCGGCGGATTTCTTTTGTTCTTTATGTTAATTATGTCCATGTGAATGACTAGAGCTAGGCCATTTTGTGGCCGTGATGTTTAATTATGTTTTTATGTTTGCGTTTATATTAATTTTTTCGGCATTTTATTTTAGTTTTTACGTTTTTTTTCTAAATTACGTCCACCCAGGACATGATTTGAGATGCGGTCACGCGTTAGACACACCGACAACTCAACGACCACAAACGGACATGGACGTCCCATTGCAGGTCCAAACGGCCGAAAGCAGGTTAAACCGAAAGTTCGTTTGGGATCGTGCGTTGAAGTTGGCCTTACCGAGGACCCGACGGAAGGAACGAAACGGATGGACTGACAGGATCACACAAGAGAAGACGGCAGGCAGGGAAGGGCGTAAAAAAAAGGACCCGACCCGACCCGATGACAAGGTGGCAGGCAGCAGCAGGGAGCAGGCGGGTACAAGGAGGATTAGGCCGACCGCGAGGGCGGCCCCCCGCCACGCTGCATCCACTAGCACTAGCCATGTGTGCTTGCTTGGTACTGCTGTATTTATTTTGCCCTGTGTTCATCATGTGTTAGCAATTTAAAAATAATTTGTTGGGCTGTGGGTAAGACATGGAGAGCAGAGCATTTGCTTCTAGTACCATACTAGTCCCTCATTTCCGATTTATTCGTCGTTCAAATTTGAACTAAAACCACGATGAGTAAATCGGAACAGAGGAAATAGTGTATAAGACATGGAGATGACTTGCAGAGCATATGATAGATAGATAGATGGAGATGGAGATAGAGATGGAGATGAAAACCATCCAAGCAGAGCTCCTTCCTGTCCAAGCAGAGCAGAGCAGAGGAAAACAGAGAGGCTTCCCTTCCCTTGTAAATCCAATCCGATCCAATCCAAAACAGTTACAAACACACACATGACCTTGGCTAAGTATTTCACTTTGCTTTGTAAGTGAAATCATTCATCTCCTTCCTGATTGATAAACATTACTTGCTGACTCACTAAGGATCCTCCTCCTCATCACCATCTATTTATTTATTTATTAGCACAACTAATAATACACGCATCATACAGTACAGTACAGTACATCAGCAGTAAGTGATATGCTAATAACAAGCAAGGAAATATCATTGCAGACACATTCAGTAAGTCAATATTACTTGTACAGATGAATGAATGAATGAATGAAGATCAACTAAAGCACTGAATTAACAAGAGTGATGTCCTCATCATCACTTCATTTCATTTCATTTAGCAGTCCACACTAACCCACATTAGCTTACTTATTACTTAAACCTACCATACCATACAATACCATACCACATTTAGCAGCACTGAATTAACAAGAGTGATCCTCCTCTTGTTTACGACGGCGACGAATCGCTTCTGCTGCTGCTGCTGGCTTCTCCGTTTCTGGCTTGATTTCCATTGATGCGGCATCTTGTCCAGCTTCATGCTTCTCCTTCTTGAATGGCCGTCTCTTGATCCCCGCTGACGCAGCACCTCCAGCTTGAGCAAAAGACACTGCTGGCGCTGGCTTCTCCTTATCCCGCATCTCATCATACAACATACTGTAAACAAACAGTGCACTGCAGATATATATCCATGAGAATGTGAGGGTTGAGCACACCCACACACAATATGAGGTTATGAAAATGAAAGAAAGGAAGAATTAAGGGAATACTATGCCTTGATGTCCTCTTCTCCTCCTTGCTTCTCCTCCCGCTGATGATCGGCCTGGATCCTGGCGGCCTGGATCGCTGCGGCGGCGTGTGAAAGAAAAGAAAAGCAAATCAGATCTGTGAGGGGAGGGGATTCAATCAAGGAAGGAAGGAAGGATGGAATGATGGATTGGGTGTCTCTGTGTCAGCGGGCAGCAAGCAGCAAGAAAAGACATTTATTTTTCTTTCATTTATTTACTGTCTTCTCATTACTATTGTTATTTGTCACACTCACCCTCATAAGTTTCACAAGGAAATTGATAAAAACAGACATTTATTTTTATTTATCCCCTCCCTCAACAAGCAAGCAAAAGCTCGCATCATCATCTCATCTTGCTGGTTGAAGCTTTTTTCCATCGCCCCATCGCAACTTGACTTTCATCCTCTTCGGATGAAGCTTCTTTTTTTTTTTCGCCGGTTGCAAATTCGCTTATCATCATCTCCGGGTGTCATCTCAGGTTGAAGCCTTTTCTATCACCGGTTGCAGCTTCCTCGGTTGCAACTTCTATTGTACCTATGGGTGTCGCCGACTATACCTTTCTAGGTCGCCTGTTGCAACCGTTGGGTACCCTGGGGAACAAAAGCAAAACCAAAATTGCTTCTTTTTATTTTTGTCTTTTAAAAAAACTTAAAAAGGTATTATTATTTTTCAAAATTTGTTTGGAATCTTCCAAAACATGCTCATGTTTTCTAAAAAAAAGTGTTCGCATTTCCAAAAAAAGTTCAAGTTTTGTATTGTTTTTCCTGCATTTTAATAATAATACAAAAAAGATTGTTCCTGTTTCTTAGGGATCACACCTGTATTATTTATATAAAAAAAACATGTGGGATCCCAAGCCCATGGCAATATATACAGCCAACACATTCATCATTCTTCTGATTTTTTTTCCTTTCTAAGTATATCAAATAAATAAAAGCAAAAGCTTATTACGTAGTATTCTGGTTTTTTTTAAAGCAGTTTGTTTCTTTGAGAGTCAGAAAAGCAAAGAGAAGAGAGAATGAATGTTGGAGTCAAGTCAAATCTCCAATCCCACTTGTTAACTAGAGCTGCAGCTGTAGTTAAGGCTGCAAAGAGAAAAGAGAAAAGAGAAGAGAGAATGATGGATGTGAGAGGGAGCCCCAAAAGCTGCAGCAGCAAAGGCTGAGATAAGGTGTGGTGTGACGTGACAAATAAGTAAGTGGTCAGTTAGTTGCAAAGCAGATTCAGGTTAAAACTTTGTCAGACAGACAAATTCTCATGTACGTACATTACAAGGAGTGAAGTGGTCACCTCTGCTTACTCCGGAGATGGACTTCCAGACGTACGGTGTCGGTGTGTGACTGAGACCGGAGACAGACAGACCATCTTGTTTGCTGCCGGGCACCAAGGGGATGAGGTTCAACGCTCTCTGGCCACATCCACAACCACAACCACATAGGAACAAGCATCTTTGTCAAGTGCTGCTACAAGTGAATAAAAGCCTGCAATGGGAGTAATAATTGGGTTTAAGCTTCTGGGCATTGTCAAGCTTAAACCCAATTAGCACTCCCATTGCAGGCTTCTGTACTAATTGTGAAGATAGAGATACAGGTAGCAAAAAAGTAGTGTAGTAGCAAGTGAGTTACCTGCTCCTTCCATTCTCATCTGCAGAGGCTGTCATCCTACATACATCCATTTTCAGCGATGAGTTACTCTATGTATAGTATTATCAAAAAGTAAAAGGAAAGATTCAGATGTCTGTCTTTGTTGTAACCAAGTAAGTAATCATCCATACTTTTTATCACTTGCACACAGCCAGGAGGAGATGAAGTGATGCTGGAGTAGATAATTAAGTTGGCTTCTCTATTTTTTGGATGGAAAATGTTCCAGACAATAATTTCATTCCTCTTGGTTTAAAGGTTTCCTTTCCCCACTGCGGCTGTGGCACATGAATGATGATGATGTATATCCAACCAACATAAAGTATTTTTGCTAATGCTATATTTAGATTCTTGTGACGTCTTCCTATTTTATTTTGGCAGGGATATAATATACTAAGGATTATTTATTTATTTCCCAAGAATGGAATTGAGACCTAATCCACAATGTTTAAACCCAGCACCAGCAGCATGCCTTGAGAGAGAAACTGTGAAGAAAATTCAACCTCTTACTCCGGACGGACTTGCAAGGCAAAACCAGGTCAGGTCTGATGGCGAGGTCGACTATGGTTCCACATCCACATCCACATCCACATCCACCAAGGAATGGATGAATGAAGCAAGGAAAAGCCTGCATTGCATTGGGAGGGAGACATAGAGATTCATACACAGGTAGCAAAAAAGTAGTAGTGTAGTAGCAAGTGAGTGAGTTACCTGCTCCTTCCATCTGCTCATCCCTCCTCCATCCATACTACAGATACATTGGGAGGATGTTTTGTTTCAGTGATGAGTTAGATGTATATTATTATTATTATTAATGACAAGAAAAGAAACACCACACAAATAATAATAATACCCAAACAGACAACTAATATCTCCGTCTCTCATGGACAGACAGACAGACATCCTCATCATCATTATTTAGCAACTAACATCCTCATGGTCCACTTCACGCTAAACTAAAGGAATCCCTCCCTCCTCCTCTTGTCGCTTACTACGACGACTAGCTTCCTTGCTTCCACCCCGTTGCCACAGCATCGTCTCCAATCTCCGCCAACATTGCTGCTGCTGCTGCTGCTAGCATATCCATTCCTGCTTCTCGCTGGCCACCCCATCTCTTGAATCCCATGGACGCACCACACATTCTTGCTTCTGGCTTCTCCTTTCTTGGCCTCCCACGCCCTCTCTTCATCCCCACCGACAAAGCAGCATCTGGCCTCTCCTTTCTTGGCCTTCCACGCCCTCTCTTGATAACCGCCGACGCAGCATCTCCAGCTTCAGCGTGCACTGCATCTCCAGTTTCAGGAGCAGATGTTGAATCTCCAGTTTCAGGGGCAGACATTGCATCTCCAGTTTCAGGAGCAGGCGTTGCTACTGATGGTGTCACCTTTCTTGGCCTCCCACGCGGTCTCTTGATTCCCGACAACGCAGCATCAACAGGCCACCTTGCTGCTGGTGGCTTCTTTATTATCATTGGCCTCCCACACCCTACCTTGATCCCCCTCCTTGACACAAGTGGAGTCAGAGGAGGCTTTGGTTGTGATTGCTGCTCCTCTCTCGGCCTTCCATGCCCTATCTTGATACCACCAGTTGACGCAGTTTGAGTCGTCAGTGCTTGTGATTGTTGGTCCTTTCTCGGCCTCCCACGCCCTCTCTTGATACCCCCAGTTGACAACGTAGTTGGAGTCGTCGGTGCTTGTGAGTGTTGGTCCTTTCTCGGCCTCCCACGTCCTCTCTTCATCACCATCGACATAATATCACCTGCTGATATCTTCTCAGTTCTTGGATTTGGATTCTCGACCGCTCCCTTGGTTCCCGTTGGTAGAGCATCATCTCCAGTTTCAGACAACATTGCTGCTGCTGCTGCTAGCATCTCCATTTCTAGTTCTGGATGCCCACCGCCTCTCTTGATTCCCGTTGACGCAAATGCATACCCAGTTTCGGCACACATTCTTGCTTCTGGCTTCTCCTTTCTTGGCCTCCCACGTCCTCTCTTGATCCCCGACGACGCAGCATCTGGCCTCTCCTTTCTTGGCCTCCCACGTCCTCTCTTGATCCCCGCTGACGCAGCATCTCCAGTATCAGGAGTGGATGGTCTGTACAATCTTGGCCTCCCACGCGGTCTCTTGATTCCTGTGGGCGCAGCATCAACAGACCACCATGCTGCTAGTAGCTTGTCTATTATTATTGGCCTCCAACTCCGAGGAGGCCCCATGTCTCCAGATGCAGGAGCTACTAGCATTGGTCTCCCACACCCTACCTTGAACCCCCGCCTTGACGCAGTTGGTGTTGGAGGAGGAAGATGCTTTGCTTGTGCTTGTGCTTGTTGGTCCTTTGTTGGCCTCCCACGGCCTCGCTTGCGCGTCGACAACGAATCAACTCCTGGGGGCTGCGTAGGAGTAGCGTCGCCTCCATTCTGAAAAGTCCAAGCTAGGCCTAGAGTAGGTAGAGCTTCTGACGGCCCAACTGAGGAAGACATGAGAGAGCAAGCAGCATTCCCCTGGCCCTGGGAACCTTGCACCTGCACACTACTAGTCTTTTCTGCGAGGTTGGTGGTGTGCTCCTTGCATCTGCGGAGGATGTCATCCTGCTCCTCCTCCTCCTCCTCCTACATTGATGGTAGATCCATTCCATTGTGAGCGATGAGTTAGGGTTCAGAGGCTGAATGAATGAATCAATTGATGGATGATGGAGTAAAGTTAGAAAAAAAAAGGCTGGAGATGCCTGCCTTGTGGAGCAGGAGCAGGAGGCGGTCTTGTTGTTGCTCCTCCCGCTGATGGTGATGGTGATCCATGATCCTGGGTCGCGCGCGCGCAGCGCAGACAGACAATGGTAGTTGCTGCATCAATCAAATCAAATAAAATGAAATGAAATGAAATCAAAACCAAAACGAAAACCAAATGAAATCTTTTGTAAGTAATTTAATTTATTACTAGTAGGAAACAGCAAGCGCATAGGAATAGGAATAAAATAGAGAGTCACTAAAATCCGTCGGTCCCCAATTAAGTAAGTCTCAGTTTTGTATTACAATCAAGGCTAATTTCTACTAGTAGTGGATATTTTGGAGGGAGGTGAAGAAAGAAATAGTGGCAAGCATTGGTATTGGTTCATAGTGTAGATATGGAGCAGAGCAGAGCATTGGTTCTGTTATATGTTGATATAAAAAAGAAACGAAAATTGTTACTAGTTATTATTATTATCGGAATGAATGAATGAATCCTGATCCTGTGATGTTGTTATTAGGCTTGTGCTGTGTGTGTGTGTTGGTCACTTGATCTACATACATATTCGGTACTACTAGTAGAGTAATAAGTCGTCTGTTAAAAAACAAAACAAACTCCTAGTGGATGGATAGATAGATAGAATAGCAAACTCTAAGTAATACAATAAGTAGAGTAAATCAGAGAGAAAGAAAGAAATCAGAAAATGGGGAATGGGGAGTGGACCTGCCTCAAATCTGGCCCCCTACCCTAAGTGATGCCTGCTGATATCTGGTCGGCGGCAGAGTGCTCGGCGGCAGGGAGCGCCGACCACTCTGTAATACTTATTAGGACGGAGAGAGGCTCCTCCTCCTCCTCCTCTTCCTCCCTGCAGCAGCCAGCACTAGTGAGTGGGGGGAGTACGGGATTGGGGAGTGGGGAGTGAGCAAGGTGAAGAAGGTCGGGAGCAGATAGATAGAAAAGTAGATGTTGGGCTTTAACGCCCCCCCTTTCGCTTTGCTCCACCCTCTCCCTCTCCCTCTCCCTCTCCCTATGTATGTATGTATGTATGTATGTAGATTATTAATAAAACTACATAAATACTAAATATGAGTCCAACAGACAGACAGAGATAGCCACCTAGTACTACATTTTTATTTTCTTTTATTTTACCACCCAAAAGAAAAGAAAAAAATAAATGTCTCTTTTCCTTTTCCTTTTTTACTACGTACTCTACTTAGTGTATGAAGAATGTTTTTATACCATCTCTTCATATACTTAGTGAGCATACAGGTTACTAATAGTCAGAGATCATCTGTCAATCTCCTCTCCGACAAGACAAGAGCATAGCACTGAGAATAAAATGAATACTACTCCAGTAGTTAGGCAGTTGACCAGGACATGTGAGTCTAGAAAAACAACTCTCATGTCAGTCGACCCTAACCTGTATCTATGTACTGCAAGGAAAAAAAGAAAGAAATAGCTTGCTCGCTCTTCAAACTAGCAATACATACAAACAAGACAGAGTTGAACATGATAGTCATTTAGCAACTAAATAATACACCTTCCTTCTAACACAAGGACACACACACACTTGAGATTAATCATACATGGTAAGTAATAATAATCCAACCATAAATTACTTCTCTTGGTAATAAGAGGAACCAACTACTACTTAACAATGTCTATTACAGTTACCATACATATTATTAATTTATATTTCTTCTTCTTCTTCTTCTTCAAACCAAACCAAGCCAGTGCTGCATCTTCTTCTTCCTCGCCCTCCAGAAAGAAAATCCGAATCGAGCCAGGCAACACTAGACTGGATACATTTCTCAGCATACCACACACCTTTCTTCAGATCCCACCTTGTCTTCTTCACCCTCCCCTTCCACACCACCAGCTGCAGAGCCCCCCACCTTATTTTTATTATTATCAGATTTGGCTACACCTTCTGCATTCTCTGCTGCTGCAGAACCAAGCTTATTATTGTCACAAGAAGAAGATTCAGTCGCGCCTCCTCCTACAGCCTCCACATGCGGAGGACAAGAGCCCAGCTTCTTATTATCAGACTCGCTTCCCTCAACGGCACCTTCTTTCGTCTGTGTTTTCTCCCCCTCCACCGGTGATAGAGAGGCCAGACCACCCTCCTTCTCTTGTTTACCACTGGATTCTCGCACGTATCCAAAAATCCCGCCACAAGCTTTCACGCGCCCAGCTTCAGAGGGCTCGTCGCTCCTTGGCATCGCGCGCCGCCTCTTCATCACCATCGACACAATGTCGCCTGCCGATGGCTTCTCCGCTGTCCTTGGACTCTCCAGCACAATCTTGCTTCCCGTTCCAGCGGACAATGCATATGACCTTGGACTTTCGAGCGGTGCCTTGGTTCCCGTTGACATGGCATCGTCTGATGCTGGCTTCTCCTTTTTTGGCCTCCCACGCTTAACCTTTCTCGGCCTCCCAAGCCCTCTCTTGACCCCGACATCTCCGGCTGGACTTGCTACTTTTGGCTTCTTCGCTTCTGTTTCTGTTTCGCCGCCTCCACTTTCAGCAGAATTGGCTGCCGCTGGCCTCTCCTTTCTTGGCCTTCCGCGCCCTCTCTTGGTCCCCGCCGACGCAGAATCTCCGGGCGTTGCATCTCCAGTTTCAGCAAATATAGCTGCTGCAGCAGCATCATCTCCAGTTTCACCAGATATTGCTGCCTCTGGCTTGTCCTTTCTTGGCCTCCCAAGCTTCACCTTTCTAGGCCTTCCAAGCGGTCTCTTGATCCCTGTCGATGCAGCATTTCCAGCTTCAGCAGGGGTTGCTGCTCCAGTTTCAGTTTCAGTTTCAGCGGGGGTTGCATCACCAGTCTCAGCAGGGGTTGCATCTCCAGTTTCAGCAGAGATTGATGGTGGTGGTCTCTCCTTTCTCGGCCTCCCACGCGGTCCCTTGAATCCAGTTGAAGCAGCATCTCCAGCTTCAGCAGGCGTTGCTGCTCCATTTTCATCAGGCGCTGCATCTCCAGTTTCAGGAGCAGGCATTGCATCTCCAGTTTCTGTAGACATTTCTGCTGGTGGTCTCTCCTTTCTCGGCCTCCCACGCACTCTCTTGATCCCCGTCGACGCACCATCTCCAGTTTTGGCAGGCGTATTTTCATCAGGAGCAGGCGGTGCATCTCCAGCTTCAGGAGCAGGCGCTGCTGTTTCAGAAGCAGGGGTCAAATCTCCAGTCTCAGGGGCAGATGCTGCTGCATCTCCAGCTTCAGGAGCATGTGCAGGTGCTCCAGTTTCAGGAGCAGGAGTTGCATCTCCGGTTTCAAGAGCAGGCGGTGCATCTCCAGCTTCAGGAGGAGCAGGCGCTGCTGCATCTCCAGTTTCAGAAGCAAGCATCGCATTTCCAGTTTCAGGAGGAGCAGGCGCTGCTGCATCTCCAGCTTCACCAGACACTGCTTCTGGTGGTCTCTCCTTTCTCGGTCTCCCACGTGGTTTCTTCATCCCCGTGGACGCTGCATCTCCAGCAGTTTTGGCGGACACTGCTTTTGATGATCTCTTCTTCCTTGGCCTCCCACGCGGTTTCTTCATTCCCGTGGACGCAGCAGAGTAAACAAGAGTTCGAGGCGACCTTGCTGCTGCTGGTGGCCTCTCTATTGTTGGCCTCAGAGACCCTATATTCAGCCCCCTCGACGCAGGCCTAACTGCTGCTGGCGGCGTCGCTATTGTTGTCGGATTCCCAAACCCTTCCTTCAACCACCTCGACACATTTGGAGAGTCGGACTCTGTGTCTGACCCAGTTAGAGAAGAGTCTGACTCTTCGTCTGATGCAGTTGCAGAAGAGTCTGTTTCTGGGACACCCGTTGACATCTCTTCAGGCTCCTTTCTCGGTCTCCCACGGCCACTCTTGACACCCGATGACATTCCTTGTGACTCCTTTCTCGGTCTCCCACGGCCTCTCTTGACACCGGTTGACAGCCCTTGTGCATCCTTTCTCGGTCTCCCACGGCCTCTCTTGACACCGGTTGACAGCCCTTGTGCATCCTTTCTCGGTCTCCCACGGCCTCTCTTGACACCTGTTGACAGCCCTTGTGCATCCTTTCTCGGCCTCCCACGCCCTTTCTTGGGCGTCGAGAAACCACCTCCTGGGGTTCCATTCTGAAAAGCAGCTTGTGATGAGCCAAGTTTCTGCTTCTTCCTTGGCCTCCCACTGCCTTTCTTGGTCAGTGAGGAAGCGCCTCCGTTCGCAGAGAGCAGAAGCTTAAGAGGACGGTCGGCCCGCCTCTTGCGCTTGCGTGGGCGTCCACGGCCACCAAAACGCTTTGCTCGCAGCATGCAAGCATGAGTAGATGCACGCGCAGGGGTGTATTCATCATCATCATCGATGCCATCACCACTGGTGTAGTCATCTTCATCTTCATCATATTCATCACTGGAAGTGGAGTAATCATCATCATCACTGATAGCCTGTGAGCCTCCAGAATGAGGAACCAAACTGAGATCCGAATTGGCCGGCGGCGCAGGGAGGGCCGGCAAGAGTGTGCTCCCTAATCCTCCAGATGTATCCAAAACAAGATCCAAATTTTGCTTGTTGGTGGGCGGCGCCGGGAGGGGGAGGGGGCGGTTGGACGACTTGCGGGGCCGGCCACGACTTTTGGTGTTGGAGGGGGGGAAGACGTAGCAAGCTCTGGATTCTGATCCGTAGCCGCGGACGACGCCTTTGGAGACGAGGCGGCGGAGGTGGGCTCTGAGGAGCTCGTCGTGGGCGGCGGGGAAGCCCTTGTAGCGGCCGAGGATGAAAGCGGCGATGGCTATGCGGCCGGAGCTGCCTCCCAGCTCGGTCAGCGCCTGCTTAATCATCTGCATCCGAGATAAGATAAGATTAGATCCAGCCAGCCAGCCACCCATCCAACTTGAAACTTGAAACTTGAAACTTGAAAAGGAAGGGATCGAGCGGGGAGGAAAGGAGCTTGCTTACCTCGGGGTAGGTCGGGTGCGGGCGGCCGGCGGCGGGCGGCGGCGGCGACGAAGGAGAGGCGACCACCATCTTTTCTTGATCCTGATTTGGGTTTGGGGTGGATCAGCGGGAAGCCAAGTTAAAGGAAGGGTAAGAGGAGCAGGAGCAAGTGGAAAGAGAGGAGCTTTGCTTACCTCGGTGAAGGTCGGGTGCGGGCTGCCGACGGCGGCGGCGGCGGCGACGGCGGGAGGCGGCGACGAGGGAGCGGCGACCGCCGTGCCTCCTCCTGTTGGTTGGGGTGGATCCGGCGGGCGAGCTTGGTTGGCGGCGGCGGGCGGCGGCGGCGAGGGAGAGGCGACCCCCATGGATTTGGATTTGGTGTTGGGCGAGGGGAGGGGAGGGGAGGGGATGGATCCGGACGGAGGTCCTTGGATGGACTATTTATTTATTTTATTTTATTTACCAAAAATAAAATAAAATCCAAGGGAGGCGTTGCTGGGCCGGATGGATGGCCTGGCCTGGGCCCATCATTCTTTCTTTCACTCACACACCAACAACCCTAAAAAAGGCTCTCCAATTCTTTTTCTCAAAACAAAAATGCTCTTCATTTCTCAAAAAATAATATGAAAAAAGGCTCTCCATTTACAATTTTTTTTGTGCTTACCTTCTATACACAAAAGTGATGGAATGACATCATTCCTATGCTTATACCCAAAGGTCAAATGAAAATCTACAACAGGTGACGGTGTACGGGACAATAAGCTTACGCAATGTTTTTATACATACAAGGTGGCCTAAAAATGATAGCTTATCGTCTCAAATATTTCCTTGATGATGATGTGGTCTTCAATGTGCAAACACCTTTTATTCCTGGTAGGCTGGTCCCATGTAATATTACATTTGCATACGACGAGAGTTTACACGCAATTAAGAATATGCAAAAAGAGAAGGCATGGTAGTAGTATGACAAGCATAAGGCATGCGATCGTGCGAAATGTGTTTTTTAGAGAGACGCAAGATAAGGCTGGGGCTTCACCAACCTTCTAGCAACCAACCGAAAAATAATGCATTGATGAAACCATGCTAGGTCTTTGATGGGAAGATACAAATGAATAGAAACGAGTGCATTGATGACCCTTCCAGATCGATCTAAATTTTATTTTTTGGTCACCGAGACGGAGTCCTTGCGGGGCATGGAAGACGTAGGTGGATGCGAAGCTCCGGATGACGCCCTCGAATACGAGGTTGTGGAGGTGGGCGAAGAGGAGCGCATCATGGGTGACGGGGAGGCCAGTGAAGCGACCAAGGTGAATCCAGAGATGGTGGGGACGGAGGTGCCTCCTAGCTTGGTGAGCGCACCCGTAATCATCTCCCTTAGAGATCCATGAGCGGGATGGGAAGCGAGATGGAAAAGGAAAAAGGGGGGGATAGTAGGAGGAAGTGGAGGGAGAGAAAGGTGGGAAGAGGGAGCTTGCTTATCTTGGTATAGGTCGAATGTGGGCGATCGATGGTGGCAGCTGCAGCTAGTGGTGCTGAGGAACGAGAGGCGGCCCCCATGCCCCCTTCTTAGGTTTTGGGTGGGTGGGTGTCAGTGGTAAAACTGACAGACCTCGGGGTAGGGGATCCCGAGCCGTCGATCTCAGATCGGTGGTAACAGGGATGAAGGAGACAATGTTTACCCAGGTTCGGGCCCTCTCGAAGAGGTAATAACCTACATCATGCTTTGATTGTATTGATGATGATGTATCAAGTACAAGCTTGATCTACCTCGAGATTATAAGGAGAGATCTAACCCTAGGGCTAGGAGAATGTAATTGTGATTGGATTCCCTCTATGGGCTAAACCCTCTGGCTTATATACACGCCAGGTAGGGCATCTAGGGTTACATGAAGGCGGTAGGAGATGTCTTGGAGTATACGCCAAATCTTCGGTTGATGCGGTCTTGATCACGTCCAGGCGTGTAGCTCTCGGAGCTTTGTCATATGGGAGCCAGGGCATGTAGGCTTGGACCAAGAACTGTAAGCCGACTAGGTTTGTACCCCCCCTCCCCTAGTCTAGGACACTGTTAGTAGCCCCTGAAATGGTCTTCGATGCCGACGATGACGTTTTTGAACTTTGGCTCCGAAGTCTTAGGCTCGACAGGCGAGTTCCATCGTATTATCTTTTAGCTCGGCCTTGAAGTCTTCTGTCTGATCGACGGATTTAGTCGAAGTCTGATCCCACTACGCGTGGCTTCCAATCCTTGTCCTTGATCACCGCGTCTTTTGGGGAATCGAGTCGCTTTAAGGCGAGACGTCGAAGCGTCGCCCCCTTTTATTTTATTTATAAGCACACAACCCAGGATTACAACAAAGCGCATCTTGACCCCCCCCCCTATGAAAATCCACACAAGCCCTCCCTTCTCTCTCCAGGTCCAACCCCGAGAGCTCTAAACAATGGCAAGCAATGTGGGTTCCTCGAAGTGACCCCACGTCCCCCTCAAGGGCGTTTGGGGGAGTTGTTCCATCACGCGTCTCCAACTAGAACGCCTATCCACCCAAGGCTATTTGCCAGATTCAGATCTGACTTCCACTCGCCCGAGATTAACATCCATGAACAGGCAAGCACATGCTGAGAGTCACTCGGCGCCACACGGGGATGAACGGGTATGCTTCGTTCCTTTCCTCCTCCGCGGCATGGGATTCCCTATTCATCCCTTCCTACGGGGTTTGCTTGAATTTTATGGGCTACAACTCCACCACCTCGCCCCCAACTCAGTCTTACATATCGTTGGGTTTGTCACCCTTTGCGAAATGCATCTCGAATGAAAGGCACACTTTGGGGTGTGCGCGGAGGTACTCCTGCATAATGCCATGCTCTTCAACGGGGAAGCTATACGAAGTGGGCACAATTGATGTCTGTCAAATTGTTGGGACAGACTACCCATCAGGTACCCCTAGAGAGGATACTGACATCTGGTCATCCGAGTGGTTTTGCATAGATAATGTCCCACTATATGACCAGTTCGGCCCGGGCTCCCAGCATTCTCCTCAGAGCCCTCGAAGAGGTGTTGCAGCTGGAGACCACGGAGTGCCGCTCAAGAGGATGACACCGATGTGGTCAACCTGGCAGCTCAAGTGAAGATGCTATTAAACACCGACCTTACCATCATAGACATAATGGCCACGGTGATCAATTGAAGAGTCCAACCACTTCGGCAACGCCGACACCTGTTGTGCATGTGTAATGGAGACGATGATGCCTCCCGGTCGATTTGGAAGAGCTTCAGGGACCAGATGGCCTTTGGGTCCATCCTGGCCGGCATTTATCTAGGAGCGGCGGAAGATTTCACAAGGTGGCAGTTCCGAGACGGGCTGTCTTATTACAACCCTACCGATATATAGTAAGTCTTCTTGGATTTCCTCGTCTATCCGAGTTGTTTCATGGTTAATTCTTCTAACCGACTCTTTATTGAATCTGAACATAAATGGAGGCACTGGGTTGAGACTCTAAGGCCTTGTTTGTTTGGGCTTTTGCTTCTGCTTTTGCAGCTTTTCCACTTTGGTCAAAAAGCCATAAAAGCTCCTAAATAGGTGCTTTTGGAGCTTTTAAGTCGTTTGGAGCCAAATATTGTTATATTGATGCATCAAAAGTCATAAAAGCTCCAAAAGCACCTATTTAGGAGGTTTTATGGCTTTTTTTGTCAAAATGGAAAAGCTGCAAAAGCAGAAGCTAAAGCCCAAACAAACAGGGCCTAAGCTGCCTCGCGCCTAAACACAAAGACACATCGTTGGGAGGACGGCCTGTTTTCCATTAAGGTGAAGAACTATCCCTTCACTGGTACGCGTCGATGCTATACAAACGGTTTTTAACCTCTTTCCGCGACGACATTTGGAACCGTTGCCTAGTGAGTATGGGCGATAGGGGGGTCCTTCGCACACGACCCAGAAATCCTCAGGGATAGGGACCCTTGATGCATACAATTTTCCCTATATAACTGTTTCTGATATCTCGAATATCCCAAACACTTCATCCTTGCTACTCGTTTATGCTCGCATTGCCATCATAGTCGGAGTTTTGTGGTTTTACCTAAATCTAGGAAGATTCCAGTCACGGCAGTTTTCCAGGCAGATTCCAGGCACGGGAGTTTTATGATGCCTGGCGCATCACAAACAGTTCATGATTATAAACCATGTACGATAGGTAGACAATCACACACATTTATTTTTCCCACACCGTATGCGATAGTGTTTGACATCACACACGCTTTGCAAACAGCAACTGTGTGCATTGTTACACAAGTTTCCTCTCCGTGAACCGTGTCAGATTATGATGTACATCGCACACGCTGTGCTTTATTACCCGTGTGCGCCGTAATGACCTGCGCACCCTAATTTCGCCCTAATTTAATTGCCGCTATTTAAAATTGTACCTGATTTAAACTTGAAAGTAGGCTTTAGCTTTATTCATATCCATCGGGTTCAAACAACCAATGCATTATTCGATTCACATGTACATATGTTTAAGAATTACATAAGCACCAAATAAAGAATGATGAACCAGGGTTCTATACTTGTAGTATTACAGATGGTAAAGAAAGAGGCGACAGACATTCCGGTTGCTGAACAAGGTGAAGCTGAATGGCCCTATTGTGCTCTCATGGATGCAGAAGGCATGCATGACTCTAGTCCCAACCCCTTGTGATGGCCGGCCGCCAATCATGTAGTTTGAGAGTTAATCTTGAGTAAACTGCTTCAGGATCGGCTTCAAAGGAAAAAAGGTTCAGACATTGTCATCTAACACAACTCATTACAGATAGTAAAAAGAAGGCTATAGGGTTCTTACTAACCATCGTGCAGTTCACTGTTGTCCTGCATAAAGTGTAAACAAATAGTTCGATTGACGTCTTTGGACCCATTTTAATGACAATCTTTATCAGTTTCCTCACTTGATGCTGGTTCATGAATATTTCATTTCCCTAGAAAGGGTCGAAGTGTGGAACTTTGGCAATGATATATGTACCTAAAAGCACCAAGTTAATATTAGAAGCTAAACAACAATTGAAAAATGATGTAGTACAACGTATATCTAGACATTATCAGAACATTAAGGTAACACTTTTCCTTGTTGCTATGTAGCCTGGGATTGCATATTTAGTCATTTAGTACAATGTATGTTGCTATGTAGCCTCAGATATAGTAAATATGGCTCTAGTTAACCTACTGATAAATGGGTTACAGATATATTCAGTGAAATGTACGATTCGACTATTAATCGCTTATCAGCCCTAGATTATATGGTACCAGCTACCGATATCCTGAACAGTGAGTACATATAAGTAATGCGATGAAAATAACCTCGATGGAAAACAACATTGTCCTCAATATTGTCCTGCACGAGTACATATAAAGGCATGTTAAGCACAACAGGCTAAACATCAACCAAATATATCCATGGTAGACAACATAATCTACAAATGATAGCTTCAGTGTGCAGGCGTAAGCACGCTAGTTAAGCAAAACAAGAAGTGGAAAGGTGTGCTAACTGCATGAGGCATAACATTTAAAAACAAGCAAATAGTCATTCTAACTAGTATTGTGCAGGTCTAAAGTACACTAGTTATTGTTAAAAAATGAAAAGGCATGTTAAGTATTCAGAGTGGTATTGTTGAAACTGTTATTGATGAAATTGAACTGCACGGCAAATCGTTGCACATATAGAGTATCACATTTTGAAGAACTGAAATAAACAAGTCATAAGGCCATCTCTAGCTGATCCTTTAAAAGATAAAGGACTAATGCCCTCAGTGGATATACTCCAGCAATTTTTGGCCTTTTCTAGTCAACCCCCTAAACTTAACGTTGTAAGCTTCAATTTGATCAAGTTCAAAGCAGGTACAACCGAAAGTAGCATGCATTCAAACATAAACATAGATTGTTTTGCATAACCGAATATAAAACATAAATTTAAACTAAGCTAAACTACTTTCGGTCGAAGTAGAGGTCGAGCCAATCCTTCCTCATCATGTACGGTGTGCCGCGAGCCGGGTCCGGGCCGGTGCCGTCGTCAGGGTCATTGGGGAAGGTACTCCTCCACTCGTCGATGTCGATCTCCTCATCCTCGGGGCCCACCTCCACGGCCTCCGCGCCGCCGTCGCCGTCGCCTTCGACCTTGTCATCGGAGGAGAGCGCAATAACCTCGCCGCCCTCTGGGCCGTCGTCCTCGCTGCCTTCAAGCTCGTCATCGAAGGAGAGCACGATAACCTCGCCACCCTCCGCGCCGGCAAAGATCGCCTGCTCCGCCTCCACGAGATCCGGATACTGCCGGTGGAGCTCTTGCATGTAGGCCTCGTCAGCGGCCTTGGCCTCAAGGCGCTCCCACGCCTCGCGGTCCTCCCGCGCCATAGCCGAGCTCACCACCCATGGCTCCGGTGGAACAAGGTTGACCGGACGTGTGCCGAAGGGGAAATTGAGCCTAGCCGCTGCGCCGTGGTAGCGGACCTGCCAGCGGTCGAACTCCATGGCCGCGGCTGGGCCGTGTGGAAGCAACCGAGCCACCAGAGGGTGTGGGTCTCCCGATCTGTAATCTCGGTGACCCACGTCCCCTGAGGGAGTCCTATATTCAGGGTTCCTCAGGTGTCCGGGTCGATGAAGCTGGGCCGTATTGATGGGCCACGAAAGAAGAAGCAGAAGACTCTCCCCCGTATTCGGTCAGGACTACTATGCAGATAGAAAGGCAAGCAAAGAGTCCGGATGTATCAATTACTTCCTCCCCAAGTCACCCTTGTAACCCTAGGTTTTCTCTGGCGGGTATATAAGCCAGGTAGATTGGTCTGTAGAGGGGATCATCAACATCACAATATCCTCATAGGCTAGACTTTAGGGTTTAGCCATTACGATCTCGAGGTAGATCAACTCTTGTATTCATATTCATCCATATTAATATAGCAGGAAGTAGGGTATTACCTCGATCGAGAGGGCCTGAACTTGGGTAAACATCGTGTCCCCGGCCTCCTGTTACCATCGATCCTCTAAACGCATAGCTTGGGCCCCTTACCCAAGATCTGCCGGTTTTAACATCGACAATGATGATTTCATTGAGAGCTTCCTTGTGCGCTCGTGATGAGCGGTCGATGGCTCGTCTCGTCATCAACGACGGGATTACCCTCGGAAACAACTTGGCCATTGGACAGGTTCTCCAGCTCGGAGGATTTGTTGTATGCGCCCGCATGGCCTCAGGGCCGGCCGCACTCCCTGCGGTCATTGAGCACCACCCTTATGTTGACTCTGGCCACTCCGATGATGCAACCTTGGAAGATCTCTCGCCCTTAAACGAGCTGCTGGATTGCATCGCCGCCCTGGGGCTTTCATCGCCAGGAGGTCAGATCGGACTTAAATCCGGTCACGATGAGATTGATCCCTTCCTGATCACTCATCTAGTAGCAGCAGTTCAGGATGGAGCTGAAGAAACTCCTCCTCTCGAGACGAAGAGCATCACAGTTCGGATCTCCAAACCCATCGAGCCGAACACGCCCCTGTCGGGAGGCACGTTATGTTCTTTAAGCTCTGGGATTGACGCCGGGACCATGGAACGATTAGATCATGTCGAACCCAGATCGTCCACATCGGAGGTTGCCAAAACCCTGAATACCACCTTGGGTTGGGACTCAAAATTACCAACACCCACCTACCCTGGGAATAACTCTCCAGGTAAATCTGGACATCCGGACATAGATGATCTCGCGAACATACAGCAGCAGCCCGAGGAAACGGTCAACCACTTCTGAGCCAGATTCCTGCTTGTTAAAAACAAGTTCAGGGATGATATGTTTCCAACGTATCTATATTTTTGATTGTTCCATGCTATTATATTATCCTCCTAGGATGTTTTATGGGCTTTTATATACACTTTTATATCATTTTTGGGACTAACCTATTAACCTAGAGCCCAGTGCCAGTTTCTGTTTTTCTCCTGTTTTAGGGTTTCATAGAAAAGGAATATTAATCGGAGCCCAATTGACCTGAAACTTAACGAAGGACGTTTTTGGACCTAAAGAAGCCTAGGAAGTGCCGGAGGGAGACTAGAAGATCCACGGGTTGCCCACGAGGGTGGGGGGCGCCCCCCCTACTGGGCGCTCCCCCTGCCTCGTGGATAGCCCGGAGACCCCCTTTGCTTGGCCCCGACTCCAACACCTCCTATATATATACTGAAACCTCCGGAAAATAACCTAGATCGGGAGTTCCGCCGCCGAAAGCTCTGTTGCCACCAAAAACCAATCTAGACCCATTCTGGCACCCTACCGGAGGGGGGAATCCCTCTCCGATGGCCATCTTCATTATCTTGGCGTTCTCCATGACGAGGGAGGAGTAGTCCACCCTCGGGGCTGAGGGTATGTATCAGTAGCTATGTGTTTGATCTCTCTCTCTCTCTCTCATGTTCTTGAGATGGCACGATCTTGATGTATCGCGAGCTTTGCTATTATAGTTGGATTTTATGATGTTTCTCCCCCTCTACTCTCTTGTGATGAACTAAGTTTTCCCTTTGAAGTTATCTTATCGGATTCAGTCTTTAAGGATTTGAGAACACTTGATGTATGTCTTGCATGTGCTTATCTGTGGTGACAATGGGATATCACGTGATCTACTTAATGTATGTTTTGGTGATCAACTTGCGGGTTCCGTGACCTTGGGAATCTATGCATAGGTGTTGGCACATGTTTTCGTCTTGACTCTCCGGTAGAAACTTTGGGGCACTCTTTGAAGTTCTTTGTGTTGGTTGAATAGATGAATCTGAGATTGTGTGATGCATATCGTATAATCATACCCACGGATACTTGAGGTGACAATGGAGTATCTAGGTGACATTAGGGTTTTGGTTGATTTGTGTCTTAAGGTGTTATTCTAGTACGAACTCTATGATAGATTGAACGGAAAGAATAGCTTCGTGTTATTTTACTACGGACTCTTGAATAGATCGATCAGAAAGAATAACTTCGAGGTGGTTTTGTACCCTACCATAATCTCTTTGTTTGTTCTCCGCTATTAGTGACTTTGGAGTGACTCTTTGTTGCATGTTGAGGGATAGTTATATGATTCAGTTATGTTATTATTGTTGAGAGAACTTGCACTAGTGAAAGTATGAACCCTAGGCCTTGTTTCCTATCATTGCAACACCGTTTATGCTCACTTTTATCTTTAGTTACCTTGCTATTTTTATATTTTCTTATTACAAAAACCTATATTGCACTTGTATCACCATCTCTTCGCCGAACTAGTGCACCTATACAATTTACCATTGTATTGGGTGTGTTGGGGACACAAGAGACTCTTTGTTATTTGGTTGCAGGGTTGTTTGAGAGAGACCATCTTCATCCTACGCCTTCTACGGATTGATAATCCTTAGGTCATCCACTTGAGGGAAATTTGCTACTGTCCTACAAACCTCTGCACTTGGAGGCCCAACAACGTCTACAAGAAGAAGGTTGTGTAGTAGATATCACCTCTTTTCTGGCGCCGTTGCCGGGGAGGTTAGTGCTTGAAGGTATATCTTTAGATCTTGCAATCGAATCTTTTAGTTTCTTGTTTTATCACTAGTTTAGTTTATAAAATAAAACTACAAAAAAATGGAATTAAGGTTACCTCATATGCTTCATCTTTTTAATATCTTTCGTGAAAATGATGGGAAGGAAAATTGTGCTCAAGTACTAGAAGAAGAATTACATAGAATGCTTGGCATAAAATATGTGAATGATGAGCATGATTGCAATGTTGTTAGTATGAATTCTTTGAATACCCATGATGCTAATGATATGCAAAGCCACAAGCTTGGGGAAGCTATGTTTGATGAAGATGATATTTTTTGTCCCCCAAGTTTTGTTGAGCAAATTTATTATGATGAAAGCATGCCTCATATTTATGATGATTATTGTGATGATACATATGCTATAAAGAATAAGGATAACCATGAAACTTGTCATCATGATTTTAATTTGGATTATGCTTCACATAATAGTTATTTTGTTGAGTTTGCTCCCACTACTATGAATGAGAAGAATGTTGCTTATGTGGAGAGTAGTAAAATTTCTATGCAAGTAGATCATGAAAAGAGTGCTTTATGTGCTAGTTATATTGTTGAATTCATTCATGATGCCTATGAAAATTATTATGAGAGAGGATCATATGCTTGTAGGAATTGCAATAGTATCAAGTTTCCTCTTTATGTGCTTAAAATTTTGAAGCTATGCTTGTTTTGCTTTCCTATGCTAGTTGATTATTGTTCCCATAAGTTGTTTGCTCACAAAATCCCTATGCATAGGAAGTGGGTTAGACTTAAATGTGCTAGTCATATCCTTCATGATGCTCCCTTTATGTTTCAATTCTTATCTTTTATGCGAGCATCATTGAAATCATTGTGCCTAGCTAGGGGCGTTAAACGATAGCGCTTGTTGGGAGGCAACCCAATTTTTATTTTTATTCTTTGTTTTTGCTTATGTTTAGGAATAAATATTGCATCTAGCTTCTGTTTAGATGTGGTTTTGTGTTTTTATTAGTGTTTGTGCCAAGTAGAACCTTTGGGAAGACTTGTGTGAAGTTTATGCGATCATGCTGTAAAAAACAGAAACTTTAGCGCTCACGAGATTAGCTACCATTTTTTACTGGAGAGTGCTATTTAGTTGATTCTTTTTGCAGATGATTAATAGACAAATTACTCACGTCCACCAATTTATTTCAGAATTTTTAGAGTTACACAAGTATTCGAAAGTTACAGATTACCACAGACTGTTTTGTTTTTGACAAATTCTGTTTTCTATGTGTTGTTTGCTTATTTTGATGAATCTATGAGTAGTATCGGAGGGTATGTGTCGTGGAATTAGCACGGCAGATGTTCGGTTTAGAGGACTTAGGTGTGAGGCCATCGCGCGGGTTAGCTTGAAGAGGTTAAAAGCACAAAAAGGACACAGAGGGTTTATACTAGTTCGGCCCCTTCGATGAAGGTAAAAGCCTACGTCTAGTTTGGTGTGGTATTGCTTGGGCGTCGATGAACAGGGAGCGAATCGCTTGCCTGTGTTTTGCGCTGTTGTTTCCTGTCCCTGAACCATCGCGGGTCGTCCCTTCATATAGGAGGCAACGCCCGGTCCGGTTTACAGAGTCCCGAGGCCGGCTCATAAACGTGTCCGCCTCGGTCTCTACTCTTTCTATCTTACATCCCAAGTTACATGATATGACGGTTTACAGACCGTAGGCCTTTACACATGGGCCCTAAACCTCCATGGGCTGTAATCTCTTGTACATATTCTACTGGGCTTGTGATAATACAACTATATCAGTGTAATCCGGATCTTCCTGGCCGGTTTATACCTGCTAGTAATATCCCTGACATTAGGCCCCAGATTGATTTGAGCTTGTTCATGTCAGTCTTCTAAGTCTTGCATACATTTCCTCCCTGGAGTTTATCTGCTTTATAAACCGGCCATGACGTCATCTCCTGGAATCGCCTTAATCCGTCATGACATCATCTCTGCACTTAACGCTCGCCTCTGTCTGTTACCTTTATTAAATGCCGTACCGAAAATCGAGACGACAGCGCGATCTTTATCCAATCTCTGACCTCCTCGATTCCCGCGCTTACCGTTTTCACCTCTTCGGCTTATAAATACCGTTGGGGCATGCCTCTTTTCCCCTTCTGCCTTCGTCTTCCTCCATCTCCATCGCTCGAAGCTCCGCCGCCGCTCTTCGAGCTCATCGTCGTCCTCAAGCTAGGCCGCTGCATCACCCTGAACGTGACCAGAGCACTTCACCGCCGCCCTCTACTTCGTCAGGTAATCTTTCTTCTTCCCTGTAGATCTCAATCTAGGGTTTCTTCCGTAGCTCCGCCATGAAACCTTGAAGCTTTTGCTGTTCATCCCCATAGGCCAGCCTTGCTGTAGATTCAAACTTTGTTTAAACTCGACCTGAAACCATGCGCTCCTGCTCCGTCCTCATGTCTTTAGTTCTTCTAGTTTATCAGTTTAGATCTGATCTGTAGAAAACCTCCGCGGCTTTTCCTGTATTTATTCCATCTTTTTCCTTGCGCCTTAGATCCAAGTTTACCTTGTCTTTCTGTGAAAACTGTTTCTTCATATTTTAGATCTGTAGCTCATCTCCCCGGTTTAGCCATACTTGCACGTCATATGTTTTACTGACGGTTTAGATGTAAGCCCGTATTCCGTAATTGACGGTTTATCCTTTGCTTTTCCATCATCACGAACCGGTAGCTGCTTCACTCATATTTACCTCCGGATTAGTAATACCATTAGTCCCTTGCTTAAACCGACAATTAGGTCCATAACTTTATACAGTGCCCCGGCTTATGCTTTAGCAATTGGTAAACCGGGTTTTGCACTGTACTTTTCAGCACTTCTTTATTCCAAACGATGGCCAAGCAGTTCGTCGCTTGCAACTGGGTTCCTTCCCGGATCACGGAAGATGACTTAGTTAAAGCGGCCTCAATTGGCTTCCTCGGCCCCAAGGAAACTTTACACCAGCGAGCTCCTGAAGGGGAATGCCCTCCTACGCCTAAGGAGGGAGAAGTTGTAGTTTTCTTTGATCACCTGGCCCGGGGGTTCAGTCCTCCCGGTTCAAAATTCTTCCGGGATGTACTAGCTGCCTTTCAACTCCACCCTCAGGATGTAGGCCCAAATTCTATGTCAAACATCTGCAATTTTCAAGTCTTCTCAGAAGCATATCTTCAAGAAGAACCATCAGTGGACCTTTTCCAAGACTTTTTCCATCTGAACCGGCAGACGGAGTTTACTGATGGGCCGCATCAGGAATTGGGCGGCGTCAGTATCCAAAAGAGAAAGGATGTGAGTTTCCCTCATGCTGCCCTTCACAACCACCCCAAGGAATGGAACCAAACATGGTTCTATTATAGGGACACTTCACCTGAAGGAGAGAACCCGCTGCCGGGTTACCGCGCCTATCGCCTGGCGACGGATCACCCTTTGCTGCAACGCCTCAGCGCCCCGGATCGTGCCCGGTTTGCCCCTCAGCTTTCTAAGCTCAGCGCCTTCGTAGCCAACGGCTTAACCGGAGTCGACTTTGTTCGCTGTTGGCTCTCTTGGAGCATCCTTCCATTAAGTCGGCGCTCAGGTCTGATGTGTGAGTACACTGGTAAACCGGATGATCCTCAGCGCCATATTGACATAATACTTCCTGAAGACGAAGTTACTGAGTCCGCGAAGAAAATGTTAAATGTCTCTTTGGAGGAGTGCAGGCGGACCGGTTTAGCTCCGTTCTGCGAAACCAATAAACCGCCAGCGGTAAGTCCTTCCCGATCTTTTCCTGTTTGTTTTAACCCGGCCATATCAATTGTCTTGCATTTATTTTCTATCTTCTGCACAGGCCAACGATCCCTTCTGGAAGAGGAAAACTCAAGATAAACCGGCCAAGCAACCACGCCGGAAAACTTATGCTATTAAGAAGAAGAAGGTTGTTGCTGCCTCCGGTTCACATCCTGAGGAGGATGATCCGGATTCGGAGGTACGAATTAAACCTTGTATGCTTTTAATCTCCCTTTATCCAAATTTATGTTAACAGTGCCTTTCCACAGGATCTGGCGGAAGGAAGTAAAGCGGCGGGAGTTGAGGTAATTTCTCTCTCTTCTGACTCAGAACCGCTGCCCCCCAAAATCCGCCGGGTGTCCCGAAAATACCCCTTTTCTCATCCTTACGCTCCATTGGATCCCAACTTTCTTTTGAAGAAACAGTAGCATGAGGCACACCGGACCACGCGCCATAGCGGCCACGTGGTGGAGTCATCCGGAATACCTCTTACGTCGGCTTGCAGGCGTCGCTCCGAGGTTTTACTTTCTCCAACTCTTCTTCATCCAAAAGCCGGCCTCATACATAAACCGCTTAAACCGTCTGATCCTAACTATTAGGAGGCTCCTTTGTCCTCTTCCGGCGAGTCAACTGCCATGTAGGTCCCCGTGCTGAAGACCGTGCCTGGGTAAGTCCCTTTCTCAAACATCCGGTTTACCTTTATGTTTGTAACTTCATGATTCTTATTGTCCCTTTGATTTTTTCCAGAAAGCCGAAGCCTTGTAAGAAGGCGAAAGCTAATAAAGCGGCTGCTGAAACTACTGCCGCTGAATTGGCTGATGACCCTGAAGCGGCTATTCTTCCAGAAGATATCCCTGAAGCTCAGTTTGATGATCCTATTCCTATGGATCGTGACGATGCCGCTCCGGGAGATGATAATGCGGCTGAACCGGCGAGCCCTGTCCGGGTTAGCCCTCCTCGGGCTATCCCGGCTCCTTTCAGCCCGGCGCCTACGGCTGTGCTTCTCCAGCCAACTGCCGCTTCATCCGCGGACGTTGAGATAACCGGTTTAGGCTTCACTACTCCCACCGAGCCTGTCATTTTGGCCAGGCATACTGCCAAGGAGGAAAAGCTTCAACAAGACAAAGGCAAGTGGAGCACAGACTTATCCAGCTATGCCTAGTTGAGTGCCCAGGAACTTCATTCCGGGTATCTGAACCGGCTCTTTACCAGCCGCGAGTATGAAGCCGGGTTGGTTAACATGATGAAGGATAAGTACGAGGTAATTTCCTTTCCTTTTACTTGTCTCCGTTTTGTGTTCTTGCAATCCTGTCTTCAGGCCATAGTAGCCCCCAAGTGCCGGTTTAGCTTTATTATAGGTGAACCGGGACTTCCAGTGTATCTGAAAATGAACTTACATTAGCCCCCAAGTGCCAGGGGTATAACTTGTTTTATGCGCTTGGGACTTGTCTGAAATTCTCTTTCGGTACTTCAATTGCACATTAGCCCCCAAGTGTCAAGTGGATAACTTGTTATATGCTTGAGACTTTATTGACTTGTCTTTCTTATCCGTTTGATTTCCTTGTAGGCTGACTTGACCCGGAGGGCTTCAGAGGTAATTGAACTCCGGAATAGCTTGGCTGTTAACGAAACTACTTCCGCCAAAGCCAAGGAAGAGCTTGTGCTTACCTTAACCAACATGGAAAAATTGAAAAAGGACTTTGAAGCGGAGCGGTCCACATGGGAAGTGCAGAGGAATGCTCTTGAAAAAAGAGCAAAGGACGCTGAAGCTGCCCTTAATCCGGTTACGCAGGAGTTGACTGGTTTAAGACAACAAATAGAACTTATGACTTCTGCTATCTTTGGTGAGTATCCATCTGCGTATGTTTTTCATCTTTGCAACCTTTGTTCCGCTCCGGTTTAACTTGACAAACATGTATAGGGCGGCGCATAACTCATCTTGGAGATGATGTCCGGAAGAAGCTCAAGGCCTCTTATACCCTGGTGGAGCAGCTTTATTCCGGCGCTCAAAGGGTTATTAGTGCGATGTCCCATAACAAACCGGCACCAACTACCATCCAAGGCACTTTAGAGAAGCTATCTGTCCTGCGTGTGCGCCTGGTAGAGGTGAAGAAGTCTGCTGCGCGGGCTGGTTCTCTTATGGCGCTAACCCGGGCCAAAGCATGGGTCCTGACTTTGGTCCGGCTGAAGCAATGAACGGCTATCCCAGCAACAAGGAGGACGGGTCAGACTTTTCTGCCGAAGACCTCCGTGCTCTAACTAAGGACATGCGCCCACTTGCCAGTAAGCTTGCCGATGAAGTGGATTTGACAAGGTATCATCCGGCCTATGATTTAGAAAATGAGCGGGTAGATCGGCCGGTTTATGACACCGAGAATCTGATCCCGCCAGTGCGTGGCCATACTTTCGCTCTAGATATTGATCCGTCAGATCTTATTAATGAGGAGATGTACTTCCGTGCACTCTCCAAGATTGATTGGCATGCTCCTGATTTCCAGCCACTACCTGAAGATGAAGAAGACCCAGAACAAGTCGACCCTCAGCCTTCGCAGCGTGAAGAGCAGTCATAAACCGTCCGGTTTAATTTGTAGTTGCTGAACACTTTGCCAAAAACTTTAATCTATTCGGGCCTGCAGGTGCCTTGTAATAGGATAGTTGAAACATTGTCTTTGTCCCAATATGGATGTCACAACTTGACTTGGTGTCTGCCAATTTAATCCTTTGTTTTGCCATGGTTGATCCGTTATCTGTGCCTGCATAAACGATTCTAAAAAGATGTCCTGGCGGTTTACCACCGGACCTATTACACTGTTTCCAATAGACATATATCAAAGGAATATATGTTTTATACCAAAGATACTTCATACCTCTGATTAAGTGTGCCTGACGTCCTTAATCCGGTAAGCATAATTGAAAGCGTAGATACTGATGAGGCTCTTGGCTCTCTTGGCTTTTGCCTGATGACTGATCCGGGTTATAATGAACGCCGGTTTAACTTATGCTGGTGTTCATGACCCAGACTTTTAACTCATGCTGGTGTTCATGACCCAGACTTTTAACTTTGCAGATATATGGTCAACTTTGCAGTTGCCCAATTCCGGATCAATAGACTTGGTTAAAAACAAAACTTGTAAAATCACAGAAGCAAAGCATTTTTGGCATATAAGACCATGTAGTCGAGTCTTTTTACGAGCTGCCAGGCTCCAAATTCGAGGCTTTTTATGAGCTGCCAGGCTCTTGGCTTTTTGCGAGCTGCCAGGCTCCAGGCTTTTTGTGAGCGGCCTTTAAGCTCTAGGCTTGTTATGAGCTGCCTTTAGGCTCTTGGATTTTTGCGAGCTGCCAGGCTCCAGGCTTTTTGTGAGCGGCCTTTAAGCTCTAGGCTTTTTATGAGCTGCCTTTAAGCTCTTGGCTTTTTGCGAGCTGCCAGGCTCTAGGCTTTTTGTGAGCGGCCTTTAAGCTCTATAATTGACGTTGTCATCAATACTAGACAATGTTTCAAGTCCTCTGAGGGATCTTGTCTTTAGGTGATCGACTTGATGATTGTCAATGGCTTTTTACAAGCTGCCAGGCTCCATATTTGACGTATCAAGGGCGACAGTTTAAGAGGCCGGGTACCTATGTTTAAGTTGCGCTGTGCGACAAACCCTCTTTGGTCCCTTAATAAATAATTGCCCTGCATGTCAAAAACATATAGATCAAAGCAATATGTTTTCTTGATGAAAATGATATATCTCAAGAGGAATAAACTTTAGATGGATGTCACCTGAGCGAACTCCCATATGATACTCCTTTTGAAAATGGCTGATACCCCGGATTACTGGGGGCGCCAGTTTATTTCTTAATCATAATATGTACAGGATACATAAAGCGGAGCCAATGGCTCAAGTGTAGTAAGGTCGCAGAAGAGCGATGTTCCACGGCCGCTTCGTCTCTTCCTCTGCTGTACGTGAGTCTTTATGCTCTCGAACGTCCACCAGGTAGTATGATCCGTTGTGTAGGTTCTTGCTGACCACAAAAGGTCTTTCCCAAGGTGGGGATAACTTGTGCATATCTGCCTGGTCTTGGATGAGCCGGAGCACCAGGTCCCCTTCTTGGAACGTCCTGGTCTTAACCCGGCGGCTGTGATATCGGCGCAGGTCTTGTTGATAAATTGTTGATCGTGCTGCCGTTGTGTCCCGTTCCTCGCCCAGCCGGTCTAAACTGTCTTGTCTTGCTTGCTCATTATCCGCTTCAACATAAGCTGCCACCCATGGTGAATCGTGCCGGATGTCACTAGGAAGAACCGCTTTAGCACCATATACCATGAAGAAGGGCGTATAACCTGTAGACCTATTAGGTGTAGTGTTGATGCTCCAGAGGACCAAAGGTAACTCCTCAACCCAGCAACCTGGTGTTCTTTGCAAGGGAACCATAAGCCAGGGCTTGATGCCTCTCAAGATCTCTTGGTTGGCTCTCTCAGCTTGACCATTGGATTGAGGGTGAGCTACTGAAGATACATCCAGGCGAATATGTTCCCTTTGGAAAAACTCTTCCATCTCTCCTTTAGATAGGTTGGTGCCATTATCAGTAATGATGCTGTGTGGAAAGCCAAACCAGAAAATTACCTTTTTGATGAATTTAACCGCTGTTTCCGCATCACACTTACTGACAGGCTCTGCCTCAATCCACTTTGTAAACTTGTCCACTGCTACCAACAGGTGGGTTTTCTAATCTTGCGATCGTTTAAAGGGCCCAACCATATCAAGCCCCCAAGTTGCAAACGACCAAGTAATTGGAATCATCCGTAGCTCCTGTGCCGGAACATGAGCACACCATGCAAATTTCTGACAAGCATCGCATCTCCGGACTAGATCCTCCGCATCAGCATGAGCCGTTAACCAGTAGAACCCATGACGAAAAGCCTTGGCTACCAATGACTTTGAACCGGCGTGATGACCACAATCTCCTTCGTGTATCTCTCGAAGAATATCACAGCCTTCTTCCGATGATACACATCGCTGGAATGCCCCAGAAATGCTGTGGTGATGAAGTTCTCCGTTGACGATGGTCATAGATCTGGATCGCCGGGTTATCTGCCTGGCCTCAACCTCATCATCTGGCAACTCTCCTCGGCTCAGGTATGCCAAGTAAGGGAGTGTCCAACCCGGAATAACTTGAAGTGCTGCAACTAGCTGTGCT
This sequence comes from Secale cereale, assembly GCA_902687465.1. Lineage (NCBI taxonomy): Eukaryota > Viridiplantae > Streptophyta > Magnoliopsida > Poales > Poaceae > Secale > Secale cereale. The sequence continues at coordinate 72,061,302 of LR738716.1, forward strand.
TCTGGATCAGGTACAGCCAAATCCTCCTCCGATGGTATATGTATCGATGGACTGTGTAATTCATCCAAGAAGGTATTTGGTGGAACCGGTTTACGCTGAGAGCCCAGCCGACTTAATGCATTGGCCGCTTCATTTTTCCGCCGGTCTATGTGGTCCACCTGATATCCTTTGAAATATCCTGCAACCGCTTCAACTTCTCGCCTGTAAGCTGCCATGAGCGGATCTTTAGAGTCCCATTTGCCAGACACATATTGCGCCACTAGATCTGAATCACCAAAGCACTTGACCCGGCTCAAGTTCATCTCCTTAGCCATCCGTAGGCCGTGAAGGAGAGCTTCATACTCAGCCGCGTTGTTAGTGCAAGGGAACATTAGTTGGAGGACATAACAAAACTTGTCACCTCGTGGGGAAGTTAACACGACTCTAGCCCCCGAGCCTTCTAATTGCCTTGAACCGTCAAAGTGAATAGTCCAGTATGTATGATCCGGCTTCTCCTCTGGTGCTTGCAATTCTGTCCAATCATTGATGAAATCGACCAGTGCTTGGGATTTAATAGCAGTACGGGGTACATACTTCAATCCGTGCGGGCTAAGCTCAATGGCCCACTTTGCCACTCTGCCAGTGGCTTCTCTGTTTTGGATTATATCCCCTAATGGAGCTGAGCTGACAACAGTGATTGGGTGGCCCTGGTAATAGTGCTTCAGCTTTCGGTTTGCCATGAACACGCCGTACACCAACTTCTGCCAGTGCGGATACCTTTGCTTTGACTCAATGAGAACCTCACTGATGTAGTAAACCGAGCGCTGAACCGGATATTCCTTGCCTGCTTCCTTGCGTTCCACCACAATTGCCACGCTAGCACGAGCATTGGCGGCCACGTATAACAGCAGCGGCTCATTGTCAACAGGGGCAGCAAGAACTGGCGGCTCTGCTAATTGTCGCTTCAAATCCTCGAACGTAGCGTTTGCAGCATCGCTCCATATAAACCGATCTGTCTTTTTCAACATCTGATAAAGCGGAATCGCCTTCTCTCCCAAACGGCTGATGAATCGGCTCAATGTTGCAATGCGGCCTGCTATGCGCTGGACATCATTGATACAAGCCGGTTTAGTCAAGGATGTGATCGCCTTGATCTTCTCCGGATTAGCCTCTATTCCTCTGTTTGATACTAAGAATCCAAGGAGCTTGCCTGTCGGAACACCAAAAACGCACTTCTCCGGATTAAGCATCATCTTATAAACCCGGAGGTTGTCAAAGGTTTCTTTTAGGTCCTCTATCAGCGTCTCCTCCTTCCTTGACTTCACCACAATGTCATCAACATAAGCATGGACATTTTTTCCAATCTGTCCTTTGAAGCAGTTCTGCACGCAACGCTGATAAGTTGCTTGGGCACTCTTGAGCCCAAAAGGCATGGATACATAGCAGAAGGCTCCAAAAGGAGTTATGAAAGATGTCTTCTCCTGCTCCATAACTGCCATCTTGATCTGATGATACCCTGAATATGCATCCAAAAAACTTAGCCGCTCGCATCCTGCCATAGCATCAATAATTTGATCAATACGGGGGAGAGCAAAAGGGTCAGTTAAGCAAGCCTTGTTTAAGTCTGTGTAATCCACACACATCCTCCAAGTTCCATTTTTCGTCAATACCAGCACCGGATTAGCCAACCACTCTGGATGAAATACCTCAACTATGAATCCTGCGGCCAAAAGCCTGGCCACCTCTTCACCTATAGCCTTGCACCTCTTCTCATTGAAGCGACGCAAGTACTATTTGACCGGTTTAAACTTCGAATCAATATTAAGACTGTGCTCAGCGAGTTCCCTCGGTATCCCTGGCATGTCAGAAGGTTTCCATGCGGTCCCCCGCGTCGCCCACCTCTGGCGACACGGGGGAAGCCCATCTCGCCGCCGCCGCTAGCCCCTCCCTCTCCCTCTCCTCTGCGTCGCCGCCACCGGAGGACCTGCAGGAGAATCCCGTGCGAGGCCCGGGGAAGGTGGCGGCGGGGCTTCCCGTTTTCGGTGGCGTGTGGCGCGGTGGCCGCGGCTGCCTGGTGGCGCGGGGCGCGCCCAGATTCGGGGCAGAGTCCTTCGATGCGGCGGCGGGGGAGGTCCTCGGCGCTGACGGGCTCGCCTGGGTGGGCGCGCGGCGGTGGTCGTGCGGCGCTGCCCGCGCGGTGGCGGCTGGGGGCGCGTGGGCTCGATCTGGGCCCTCGCGGGCCTGCAGCGGGCGCGCCGCGATGGTGGCTCGGCCGGCGGCCTGGTGGAGGGAGGCTCGTCCCTGCCGGCGGCTTGGCGTCCTGGTGACCCCTGCAGCGATTCTCCGACCCGGTGCCCGTGCGGCGCCGGCTTGTGCTTCGGCTGTGGCGGGCTGCGATCTGGCAGCTCCGTCCAGCGTTTTGGGGTGGGGTGGCGGCCCCCCCTCCCTGCTCGGGGTCCTGCCGTGGCGGCGCTGCGGCGGCAGGTTGCCTGATCTGGTCGGTTTTGGCCGGATCCGGCCCGTTGGCGTTCTGTTCAGCGGCGAGGTTTGATGGCGGCTCCTGCGTGGTGGTGGCGCCGTCGTCGCGCAGGAGGTGTGTGGGACAGCGGGCTTGCGGACCGGTGGTGCTGCACCATCGGTTGCGTGGGGGTGCTCGGCTAGGTGGCTCCGGGCGAAAGCCTAGACGGCACGATGTCCGCGGACGTCGTTATTCCTCCTTGGGGGGTCGTCGTGGAGCCTTTCCTTGCCCAGCACCTTCGGACCATGGCCTTCGGGCGAAAGCCTAAGACTCCGGCGTGAGTCGGGCGACGGCGTCGTTCTCCCACGTCGCTACCCCCTTGGGGGCGTCGCCTTGAAGGTCATCGATCCCCTCTGCGCTTTCCCGGGGCTGGACACGCATGAAATCGCGGTCGGCAGGTGCCCGGCTGGCGATGTGGATGGTTGGCGCGGCTTCTTGTGTGGCAACGGTGGCGGCTTCGAGCGGAGTTGGTTTGCAGCTGAGTGTTGGTAGTCGGTCTTGTCCGGCGTGTTCGAGGGGTTGCCGTGCCTCACTTTGTCTTTCTGGAGTCGGAGCTGCTGAGGAAGGGCCCTTGCGGCAACGATGACGCGAGGCGGGTGGTCGGTTCCGGCGCTGGCTCGGCGCAGGCTCAGCGCTTTTCCCCTACAATGCTCTTCGACAGAGTCGGAGCTGCCTAGTAGCCGGCGCGTGCGGTTGACTGTTTGGCATTGGCCGGCGCAGGCCTCGGCGTTTGTCTGCGGTGAGGGCTACATCGGTGGTCGTCGATGGTGGAGTCGGAGTCGCCCTCGGGGAGGTGTGATGACGATGGCACCGGGTTGCAACCTCCACGGCGTTCTCTCCTCGACGACGTGTGTGCGTTCTTGTGTGGGTTGCCAGGTCGCCCTGTGTCCTGTGTGGGCATGTTGTAACGGTTTTCGTCCGGTTTTCCGTTAATTAACCGGACAATTCTCTTCTTCTTTATTAATGAGATGAGGCAAAACTTTTGCCTCCGTTTCGAAAAAAAAAAAGAAGGTTTCCATGCAAAGATATCCCGGTTCTCATGGATGAACTCGATGAGCGCGCTTTCCTATTTGGGGTTTAGGTTAGTGAACTGCTTGGATGAGTCTCCTGGCACAAAGTCAATCTGCTTGGTTTCCTCTGCTGATTTAAACTTCAACGCCGGATCATGCTCTGTGGTTGGCTTCTTTAACGGGGACATATCCGCCGGATCAACATTGTCTTTGTAGAATTTCAACTCCTCCGTAGCACACACCGCTTCTGCATAACTGCGTCTCCTTCCTCGCATTCCAATGCGATCTTGCGACTTCCGTGAACCGTGATGGTTCCCTTGTGGCCCGGCATCTTGAGCTGTAGATAAACATAGCACGGTCTAGCCATGAACTTGGCGTAAACCGGTCTCCCAAACAAAGCATGATATGGGCTCCTGATCTTTACGACCTCAAAGGTCACTGTCTCTGACCTATAATCCTGCTCATCCCCAAAGGTGACTTCCAGATCAATTTTCCCAACTAGGTAAGCCGATTTACCTGGCACCACTCCATGGAATACTGTGTTGGACCGTCTCAACTTCTTATCTGTCAAACCCATACGCCGGAAAGTCTCATAGTATAAGATGTTGATACTGCTGCCGCCGTCCATGAGTACCTTTGTGAACTTGTAACCACCCACCTGTGGTGCCACTACTAGGGCCAATTGGCCCGGATTATCCACCCATGGCGGGTGATCCTCTCTGCTCCACACAATAGGTTGTTCCGACCAACGTAAAAAATGTGGCGTCGCTGGTTCAACTGCGTGTACTGCCCGCTTCAGAACCTTTTGATCTCGCTTGCACAAACTTGTGGTGAAAACATGATACTGTCCACTGCTTAGCTCCTTCGGATTACTCTGATATCCGGATTGCTGCTGCTGCTGGCGCTGCTGATTGCCTTGGTTATTGTAACCACCCTGACCATGTTGCTGGTTATGTTGATGCTGACCATTGCTGTTGTAGTTATTGCTACCGCCATGATACCCTGACCCGGAACCATTACCTTGGTAACCTGGACCCTGAAAACCGGAACTTGGTCCGCCGCCGGGGGGTCCGTGGTTATATCTGGCTTGTTTCATGGCCTCTATCATGATCCGGCAGTCCTTCCATAAATGCTTAGCCAGGTTTTCCTCCGTACTGTGTTTAGGGCAAGGCGCGTTTAACTGTTGATCTAGATTGAAGGATTGCCCCTCGCCATGCGGAGGTGGTCTACCTTTGCGGCGCTGCCCTTTCCCTGAACGTTGGTATTGGCCACAAAATCGGAACCGCCCTCCGCTTTTCGCTTACCATTGTAACCCGTTCCTACCGGATTAGCTTGCGCCGGTTTACCAGCCTTCCTCACCTTTCCGGACTTGTCTCCGTCTGCATCTGGGTACTTGGTGTTATCAGAATCCCCATATTTCACCAGAGCGCTCATGAGCGTTCCCATGTCATTGCAATCGCGCTTGAGCCGTCCTAACTTCAGCTTCAGAGACTCAAACCGGCAATTGTTTTCCAATGTCACTATCGCCGTACTAGGGTTGATGCCATTGGAAGAGTGCAGAATTTCTGATACTCGCCGCACCCAGCTGCTCGTGGGTTCCTGCTCTCCTTGAACACATGCTGCTAAGTCCACCACCGACATTGGCTGCTTGCACGTGTCTTTGAAATTTTTGATAAACTGGCGACGCAACTCACCCCATGATCCGATGGAATTAGGCGGTAGGCCCTTTAACCATGTTCGGGCTGTACCCTCAAGCATCATGGTAAATTACTTGGCGCATGCCGCTTCATCCACGTCAAGCATCTTCATAGCCATCTCATAACTTTCAACCCACGCCTCTGGAGCCAGATCCGCTGTGTAGTTGGGTACCTTGCGCGGGCCTTTGAAGTCTTTGGGTAATTTCGCGCTTCTTAAAGCGGGGATGAGACACTGTACTCCAAAGGAACTTGCCGTGACTCCCGTTTCTGCTGTGGTTGGGTGAACCGGTGTCGCTTGACGGGTGTCCTCGCGGGCAGTATCTCTGGCCCGGTTTATCGCCTCTTGGGTGTGCGCTTCTGCTCCCGCCGGATTATCCTGCCTGTGACGGTGACGTCTCCGCTCGCTGTTAGACATAGCCGGTTCATCCCAGTGCCTAGTGTAACTCCGGCTTGGGCGGGGGGTTGAATGAATCCTTTCCCTGCTATAAGAGTACGCCTGCTGCTGCGTCAGCGCCGTGTCCAGCAATTCCTTAGCCCGGCGTGCTTCCATTGCCATGGGGGATGTCCCCTCAATGGGTAAAGCGGCCAGTCGTGAAGTGGCGGCGACAATGTTGTCCAACGGGTTAGAATAATGACCGGGAGGGGTGGGGATGTGTGGCGTTGGCACAACTTGGCGGTTTCGCTCCGCGGCAGCGGCTGAACCGACGCGCCAGCCCCCGGGGCTCCTCCCCGGTTTACCTCTGGGTGATTGCTGGCTCCCGCTCCTGGTGTGCCAAAGAGATTCCTTGCCTCGTAAACCGGCGGTAGACGAGTTTGTTGTCTTCTATACATTACCTCTTATGCAAAAGTCTGATCCACCCCGAGCCGGAAAGCTTGGGAGTCCAGCTCTGCTTGCCTCGTAGCCATCCTGGCTTTCTCTGCATCCAGATCCCGTTTAGCCTGCTCAATCCGGCCCTTCAGCTGAAGGATCTCCGCATCATGTTGCGCCTTGTCGGCAGGGGCCACTTCTACTGTTGCAAGTGCCGTCAATTCTCCGACCAAGGTGGATAGGGCGTCAGAGGGCGACGGGGTTTGGTTGCCTGCCCCAGCACCAGCTACCTCTGAGGTGAACGCCCCGGTCATTGAGGGCTACTGCATAGACTGTGATCCGGCCATGAAAACAGCCACCCGGTTTGGCGGATCAAAGGGGTCCAGAATACTATCACCATCGGACACACCCTCAGATCGTCCGTCCTGCAACAGATACAAAGATTCGGTCTCTCCGGATGAAGATTCATTGTCAGAGTAGACAACTATCTCGCCACCAGAATCCGATCTGTCCTCGGCTTGGACTCCATGTACCGCTCCAATGAAAACACGCTTCACGGCGGGTTGAATCCAGGCCGATCTCGCACGCTGAGCTGGCTCGAAGATGTTGGGGAAGATGTCCGGCCCAGGTCCCGGTTCACGGATCTTGCCGATGAAGACGTGGATGCCGCCGAAGGGGACCCGGTACCCGTATTCGATTGAGTCGGCCTCGGGGCCCCAGCCTGTGTCGTCGATGTAGATCCGGCCACGGCGACTCTTGATCATCTGGCCAACCGCGTAACCCTTGATTCCTTCAAAGCTGCCCTTCAAGAACTCGAAACAATCGTGCGATAGCCCCACGGTGGGCGCCAACTGTCATGGAATTAGCACGACAGATGTCCGGTTTAGAGGAGTTAGTGTAGGATCGAAAGTATGTCTAGAGGGGGGGTGATTAGACTACTTGACAATATAAAAAATCTGCCTTTAGATTAAGCAAAGTTTTTGGCAGTTTCACAATTAAGATCAATTCAAGTATCACCCTACACATGCAATTCTAGAGTATAAGCAGCGGAAAGTAAATTGCACATGTAAAAAGAGAGGTGGAGAAGATCAAACGCAGTTTGGTGACACGAAGATTTTTGTCGTGGTTCCGATAGGTGGTGCTATCGTACATCCACGTTGATGGAGACTTCAACCCACGGAGGGTAACGGCTGCGCGAGTCCACGGAGGGCTCCACCCACGAAGGGTCCACGAAGAAGCAACCTTGTCTATTCCATCATGGCCTACGCCCATGGAGGACTAGCCTTACTCGGGGTAGATCTTCACGAAGTAGGCGATCTCCTTGCCCTTACAAACTTCTTGGTTCAACTCCACATCTCAAAGACGGAGGCTCCCAAGCGACACCTAACCAATCTAGGAGGCACCACCCTCCAAAAGGTAATAGATGGTGTTGATGATAATGAACTCCTTGCTCTTGTGCTTCAAATGATAATCTCCCCAACACTCAACTCTCCTCACTGATATGGCTGTGGTGGAAGAAAGGTTTGAGTGGAAAGCAACTTGGGAAGGCTAGAAATCAAGTTTCATATGGTAGGAATGGAATGGCTTGATCTCAACACAAGGGTAGGTGGTTCACTTCTCAGAAAGTGTATGGTAGGAGTGGTAGACTTTCTGATGGCTCTCCTCACGAATGAAGAGGGGGTGGAGGGGTATATATAGCCTCCACACAAAATCCAACCGTTACACACACATTTGACCAATCTCAGTGAGACCGAAGTGAAAACTCGGTCAGACCGAAAGTTCAAATGTAGTGAACGTTGGGATTTTCGGTGGGACCGAAAATACCATCTCGGTGTGTCCGAAGTGAGTCAAAGGTTGGAGCTTGCCATCTCGGTGGGACCGAAAATGAAAACTCGGATATTCCGAAGTGATGTCAATTGGTTACAGAAGGTTGGCAGTCCATTTTCGGTGAGACCGAAACTCAAAATCGGATGGACCGAGAAATTAGGGTTTGGTAGAATAACTGAGGTGGTTCATCTCGGTGGGACTGAGTTTGCAGAATCGGTTTGTCCGAGATTACTTATGAGTGTGTTAAGTAGTGAAGAGTGCTGATAGTTGAGGGAGCTAGATCACCAAGCACTTGAGCAACCAGATCATTAACACAACCTCATCCCCTTTTAATAGTATTGGCTTTTCCTATGGACTCAATGTGATCTTTGATCACTAAACCAAAAATAGAGTCTTGAGCTTTTGCCAATGCTTGTCTTAGCATTTTGAGGGGTCCACTTCTTCAGACATTTCCATACCCAAATCATCGAACTTCTCTGAAATGATTCTCAAGTAAATATTAGTTCAATGATATATATGTTGTTATTAATTACCAAAACCACCCGGGGATTAGTTGCACTTTCAATCACCCCCTTTTTGGTAATTGATGACAACATATAGATCAAAGCTTCGACAAAGGATATAATCAATGAATAATATCGTCGCTTTGAGAAGTATGTGATAAACAAGAGCTCCCCCTAAATTTGTGCATTTTTTAAAATTTGCGTTTGAATGCAAATGCACAATCGATTAGGATTATGGGTCACTCTTCCATGTCACATACATCTTGGTGGAGCGCACAAAATGATAAGAATGAATAACATGCACTCAATCACCAAGACAAGAGTAAATAGCCATACAATAAGGAATAGCATATGATAAGCATTAAGCACACATTAAAGCATAGTATGACTAAGCACTCATTAAGGTAGCATCAAACGTAGTAGCAAGCACACTTAAAGTTAAGAAAGACCAAAAGAAACCAATGTATCTCAAAGAAACCGGCAAAAGAACGAAAGACGAAAGAGCAACTCTCTCTCTCGAAGCCCTATGATCTATAACAATTTCTCCCCCTTTGGCAACAAGTTACCAAAAAGTTCGAAAAGGTATAGAGCTAAGCGTCACTGCGGGCTCTGCTGGCGGCTCCCGTCTGGGTAGATGTCGGTGTAGAGATAGCTGCATCGGCGAAGACTTCTGCTGATGTCTGCGCTGGAGGAGTGGATGCTGGAGCTGGAGCAACTGCTGGAGCTGTAGCTGGTGCTGAAGTGGTAGCCCTGGAGTCAGTCACTGGGATAGCTGCAGATCTGGATCCTCTCGGAACCGGAGCAGTCTGGCGATGAGAGTCCTGGACTAGATCATCCTGCATAAGCTCTGCTCTCTCCTGCCTTGTCTCCTCCATGTCTGCCTCAAGCTTGTTGACAGACACCTGAATCTCAGTCAGCTTCACGTCCAGAGCGTGGATCTTGTCCTCATCAATCCTCTCTAGGCTCTCCTGAGATTGCTCAATGCTGGCCAGGCGTTGTTCAATCCTCTGGGTAGCTTCAAGAATTTGTTCTCCAAAGCTCTTTGGCTTAGCTGCTGCTGCTGCTGCCTCTTTGTCAGCTTTAGCCTTCTTCGCAGCTTCGATTTTGGCCTGTCCTTCAACTGAGGTAGGATCCTCTTCATCCATCACAACTATGTTGTCCTCATGCTCTGGCTGCAGTGGCAAGTGCTTCCTATCCAACATGAATTTGCCCGTGCCAAACTTGGCGTTGATGAGCATCTGAATCTGCGGGGCAAACCCACACGACCTCTTCTGGTCAGCTGCAGTCCTCTTAATGGTCTCTACCATCAAGTCCATCACCTTGAAAGGTGCCTTCTCATCGAGAATGTGCAGCATGTTGATAGAATAGCCTCGAATCATGCGGTGGTCTCCAGACTTAGGCATCAAAGTATGCCTCAGAATAGTGTTAGTGGTGGTCAGACCTGCCTGGAGATAGTACACTGAGCCAAGCTTCCATCCTTCCAAATCAGCAGCGGGGATCTCCTTGTACATGTTCTTCATGGAATCATGACTCTTCTTAGGAATCCCATAGACATCAATGTCGTCCTCTCTCTGCACTGGAGCGTTCAGAAGTTCTGCCCATTCTTCAACAGTCGAAGAAAACCTTTGACCTTCAGTCATCCAGGTGATCTTGCCATCAGGATAGAAGTGGGCTGTGGCGTAGAACTGCATGATCATCTCGTCATTCCAAGCTGTCAGTTCTTGACCCACAAAATCAGCAACTCCACATGCAGTAAAGCTCTCATGCACATGGGGAAAGAAGTCCCGGTGCTCTTCACTGTCAATATACTTCCAGTCAACATACCTGGTGTCAGCAACAATGGGCTTCTTATCCATCAGCACGGTCTCATAGAAATCCTGCTGCTCTCTGGTGTGGAATCTGGGGTCCACAGCAGTCCTTCTCCTTACAGCATATGGATCAGACTATCTCCATAGCCTGAGACCTTTGTCCTTCCTTGCCTTCATGTCCTCAGCTTGAGGATGAGCATCATTGTGGAGTGGCAACTTGGGACGGAGCTTAAGCAACACATGCTCTTCATCTGATTCAGATGGTGGCATCTCACCTTTGTTCTTCTCAGAAGCTGGAATGCTTCTGGTTGTTCTCTTGGGCTTGGCTGGAGCTGCCTTGGCTTGAGCAGGCTTCTTGGGCTTAGAGGAGGCTTGAGCCCGAATAGCATCACCCATGAACTTAGCTTTCTGAGGAGGGGGCTGGGGTGCATCTTCTTCTTCTTCTTCTGCAGCATCAACTTGAGGTTCAGCATATACTACTCTCTTCCTCTTGGAAGTCTTCTTCACCTTGCTTGGAGCAGGCTCTTCCAAGTTGAGCTTCTTTGCAACTGCTGACTGCTTTACTTTGCTTGTGCCTTTCCTTGACTGCTGCCCTTGATGCTCTTTGGCAACCACATTCCTCTTTGGCTTGGAGGTAACTTCCTCAGCAACAAAGTCAGAGTCCTCATTATCAGAAGTTCTCTTCTTCCTGGTTCTGGTGGCTGCAGGAGGCAAACCACTAGGGGTGCTCCTTTCACCATCATCACTGGAGCTGCTAGCAGGACTTGTATCTGCCTCTGGAATTTCAGCAAAAGGTGACTCAGACCTGTTCTGGCTGTCACTGACATCTGACATGGCTGAAAACCTGTGAAAAGATAAGGTATAGGCAGAGTAGAAGAGTTATCACAACTGCAGAGGTTTTTGCAAAGAAAATGAGTTCAAAACTTAGTTTTGAGTTTTCACAGAATGTATTTCGGTCAAACCGATTTTAAGTTTCGGTGAAACCGAAGTGTTCAACATAAACCTACACACCACTTTCGGTCAGACCGAAATGGGTTTCGGTCCTACCGATAACTTAGGGTTTCACTGAAACTACGTTTCGGTCATTCCGATTTGCACAACTCGGTTAAACCGAATGATGCAGTGCAATGGCCAGAGGCCGAATCGGTCATACCGAGTTTCAAAATCGGCTTCACCGAGATGCGTTCCGTGGAAACCTAAACCTAAGAATTTTGCTCGAAACTAGAGGATCTGAACTAATGTATAGGGAATATCTCAAATGTGGATTGAATCATGGCAAGCCTATCGTGCAAGAATCGGAAGGGGAGCACGAAAGGGATCGGGACACACCCTAACTTGGTGGTGTCCCTCTACGGCGGCAACGGTGGAGATGATTACCGTTGACGGCGGCGGAGACCTGCGGCGAGGGCGCACAGGCGACGACGGCGACGATCCGTAGACCAGGGCGACGGCAGCAGGGGTCTTGGGGGCGAACGGTTTGAAGAATTAAATCGCGCGCAGCCCTCAGGTATATATAACCCCATGCTGTCGGTGGGACCGAGTTGAAAAACTCGGTGTCACCGAGATGTATAACTGCTGTGCAGTTACGCATATCGGTCAGACCGAGATTTTGAACTCGGTTTCACCGAGATGAAACCTAGATCAGTCTAAGCGTTTCGGTTGGACCGAGATTGAGAAGCCGGTCAGACCGAAATGGACTTAAAAGGTTTTGGAAGTCAGCCTTAGACGAATCGGTGGCTCCGAGTGCTCCTCACTCGGACTGTCCGAAAAAGACTTGTTCAAAGTTGTGATATGAGCATGAATAGAATTTGAGACAAGAAAGCATAGATAGCTAGGGAAGGTGCTTAGGCATTCTTGTCCATCCATTTGGCCAGAAAAATCAAAACAATCAAAACAACAAATGGATGTCCTTGAATGGATGAAATCATGCATTCAACATGCTCACACAATAAGATAGCAACTGAAATATGTGTCAAACATGCACAACCAACACTCTAGCTACTAGCACACAATTTGTCGATGACTAGGTCATCTATATATGAGTATATTGACTTAGGAGCCAAATGAGAACATTTGATCATAGGTCATACTCATCGTTTAAGCACAAGTGGGGTTACCACTTTTACATAAAGCATTTATGTGTTCACATCATTTGGAGATGCTTTAGCTCAATTTCTTAGAGCAAAGCTCCCCCTAGATGTGAGAACCCCTTTTAAAGGGTCAAACTAACCTTGGGTTGTCGTAGAAGACTTCATGTAGATGTTGAAGATGTGGATGCTCAATGTTGATGTAGATCATCAAGAGTTGGGAGCTATCCTTTGGATTAGGGCACTTTCAATACCTACATGGGTTAGTCCCACAAGGAACAAACAAGAATATCCATAGACATAGGGTGAAGTTCACAAAAGATGATGTCCATGAAAGCAATGATTACCTTGTCCCTTGACTTACCAACAAGAGGGTTTGTGACTCCATGAACTAGTGCATGATGTGGAGGTTGATTGCACAGGTTCTTGCCAAAATGAATATGAGTGAAGTTTGTTGGCGGAGTCACCCTCAAGAACCTTCTAGTTCTTCTTATTTGGGATCCACATCATCTTGATGGGAATCCTTGGTGTTGTAGTTGAGCTTGACGAAGTAGAACTTGATGTGTCCTTGGGAACCCACTTGACCATGGCTTGAGGTGCTTCAATGAATGCATCAATCTCCTCTTGAAGCTTGTCCTTGGCCTTTAGCTTGTGGTCTTGTGGTGGAAGGTCATCTTGAGCTTGTTCCACATTGGAAGAAGTAGGATCATACTTCTCCTTTTGTGAAACAAACTGTGGAGTAGGGTATTGACCTTCTTCCCACTCAACACCTTCGGCGTTGAACTTTCGCTCGAAACCAATCCCTTGATTCTTCCGGTGTCTTCCTTGTTTGCGAACAATCTCCTCAAAGTTCTTGCTTCCGGCAAGACTCTTGTAGACACCTTTCTCTATGATTTCCTTCAATAAGCTATTTTCTTGCTCAAGTGTAACTTGGCTTGAAACATTGTTAGTGGAATCAAGAGAACTACTAGAAGCAACAATATTGGATTTAACATTGTTATTGTTACTACTAGAGGAAGAATTTTTCTTATGCTTGTCATGCTTAGTCTTAATAGGTGGCAAGAAATTAGACAAGAGAAGTCGTTTGGCAAGATATGAAGAACTCTTCTTTCGAAGATCGTCATTGATCGCTTTTAGAAACTCATGTTCTTGCTCTAGAGTGAGCTTCTCGAAGCGTAGCTTCTCATGAGATCTTAGGAGCTCTCTATGATCTTCTTGAGTTGTTTCATGAGCTAACTTAAGAGTGTTTAGTTCTTTAGTTAGACGCTCAATCTCCTTCATAGCATTGTCATTCGACTCTTCTCGACTATAAAGACTACTAGCATTTTCATCAATACTAAGCTCACTAGATTTATCATGCAAGAGCTCATCTTCACCAAGCAAGTCATCCTCATCACTATCAAAGTCAATGAATTCAGGGTGTGTTACCTTGGGGCCTTTAGCCATGAAGCATCTTCCAATTCCCTCATTTGGTGAATCAAATAAGTCGTAGGAGTTGGAGTTGGAGGATACTAGTGCAAGTCCGGCAACACCTTCATCTTGACTATAGTCGGAGTCGGAGTGATAGCTTCCATCGGATTGATTGTCAGAGTCGGAGCCGGAGACCCATTCACCAACATGAGCTTGATGTCTTCTTCTTGTGTAGCTCCTTGATGACTTGTCTTTCCTCTCCGAATCCTTGCTTCTCCGAGAGGGTCTTCGTTCATAACGATCATCTCTGCTCCTTCTCTCTCTCCGAGGTGACTCATCTCTTGCTCTTCTTCTTGGAGATTCTTCTCTTCTCTTGTGGGGAGCCGTACACTCATTTGAGAAGTGTCCGGGTCTTCCACAATTGTAGCAGTTTCGATCACGACTAGAAGATCTCTTTTCATCATATGATCTAGACTTTGAGCTTCTTTCTTTGCCTCTATTCTTGTAGAACTTGTTGAAGTTCTTGACCATTAGGCTTATCTCTTCATTGGAAATTAGCTTGTCACTTGAGGTAGTGGGAGCATCACTGGTAGCTTTGTAAGCACCACTTGACTTGTTGTGAAGCTCTTCCTTATCCTTAAGTGTCATCTCATGAGCAACAATTCTTCCAATGACTTCAGTTGGCTTGAGGGTCTTGTAGTTTGGCATCATTTGGATCAAAGTGCACACGGTGTCATACTTTCCATCCAAAGCTCTGAGAATCTTCTTAATGATGAATCGGTCGGTCATTTCTTCGCTTCCTAAGCCGGCAATCTCATTTGTGATGAGAGCGAGCCTAGAGTACATTTCAGCGACTCCTTCACCATCCTTCATCTTGAACTTGTCAAGTTGACCTTGAAGAATATCTAGCTTTGATTCCTTCACAGATTCAGTACCTTCGTGCATTTCAACCAAAGTATCCCAAATCTCTTTAGCATTCTCAAGACGGCTGATTTTGTTGAACTCTTCGGGACACAAAGCATTGAAGAGAATGTCACAAGCTTGAGCATTGTTTTGCAACATCCGCAACTCTTCTGGTGTAGCTTCGCGATCCGGAACTTTTCCTTCTTCAAAGAAATCACCTTGCATACCAACACAAATAATGCCCCATGCGGCTGGGTTATGACCAAGAATATGCATTTTCATTTTATGCTTCCAACTAGCAAAATTTGTACCATCAAAGTAAGGACCTCTACGATAATTACCCTCACTAGACGCCATACTCTCCTAGGTTGTGAAACCAAGCTTATGGAGTCCAATGCAATGGAAACCAAAACAATGGAGACCAAAGCTCTGATACCACTTGTAGGATCGAAAGTATGTCTAGAGGGGGGGGGTGATTAGACTACTTGACAATATAAAAAATCTGCCTTTAGATTAAGCAAAGTTTTTGGCAGTTTCACAATTAAGATCAATTCAAGTATCACCCTACACATGCAATTCTAGAGTATAAGCAGCGGAAAGTAAATTGCACATGTAAAAAGAGAGGTGGAGAAGATCAAACGCAGTTTGGTGACACGAAGATTTTTGTCGTGGTTCCGATAGGTGGTGCTATCGTACATCCACGTTGATGGAGACTTCAACCCACGGAGGGTAACGGCTGCGCGAGTCCACGGAGGGCTCCACCCACGAAGGGTCCACGAAGAAGCAACCTTGTCTATTCCATCATGGCCTACGCCCACGGAGGACTAGCCTTACTCGGGGTAGATCTTCACGAAGTAGGCGATCTCCTTGACCTTACAAACTTCTTGGTTCAACTCCACATCTCAAAGACGGAGGCTCCCAAGCGACACCTAACCAATCTAGGAGGCACCACCCTCCAAAAGGTAATAGATGGTGTTGATGATAATGAACTCCTTGCTCTTGTGCTTCAAATGATAATCTCCCCAACACTCAACTCTCCTCACTGATATGGCTGTGGTGGAAGAAAGGTTTGAGTGGAAAGCAACTTGGGAAGGCTAGAAATCAAGTTTCATATGGTAGGAATGGAATGGCTTGATCTCAACACAAGGGTAGGTGGTTCACTTCTCAGAAAGTGTATGGTAGGAGTGGTAGACTTTCTGATGGCTCTCCTCACGAATGAAGAGGGGGTGGAGGGGTATATATAGCCTCCACACAAAATCCAACCGTTACACACACATTTGACCAATCTCGGTGAGACCGAAGTGAAAACTCGGTCAGACCGAAAGTTCAAATATAGTGAACGTTGGGATTTTCGGTGGGACCGAAAATACCATCTCGGTGTGTCCTAAGTGAGTCAAAGGTTGGAGCTTGCCATCTCGGTGGGACCGAAAATGACAACTCGGATATTCCGAAGTGATGTCAATTGGTTACAGAAGGTTGGCAGTCCATTTTCGGTGAGACCGAAACTCAAAATCGGATGGACCGAGAAATTAGGGTTTGGTAGAATAACTGAGGTGGTTCATCTCAGTGGGACTGAGTTTGCTGAATCGGTTTGTCCGAGATTACTTATGAGTGTGTTAAGTAGTGAAGAGTGCTGATAGTTGAGGGAGCTAGATCACCAAGCACTTGAGCAACCAGATCATTAACACAACCTCATCCCCTTTTAATAGTATTGGCTTTTCCTATGGACTCAATGTGATCTTTGATCACTAAACCAAAAATAGAGTCTTGAGCTTTTGCCAATGCTTGTCTTAGCATTTTGAGGGGTCCACTTCTTCAGACATTTCCATACCCAAATCATCGAACTTCTCTGAAATGATTCTCAAGTAAATATTAGTTCAATGATATATATGTTGTTATTAATTACCAAAACCACCCGGGGATTAGTTGCACTTTCAGTTAGATGTGAGGCCATCGTGCGGGTTAGCTTGAAGAGGTTAAAAGCACACAAAGGACAGAGAGGGTTTATACTAGTTCGGCCCCTTCGATGAAGGTAAAAGCCTACGTCTAGTTTGGTGTGGTATTGCTTGGGCGTCGATGAACAGGGAGCGAATCACTTGCCTGTGTTTCGCGCTGTTGTTTCCTGTCCCTGAACCGTCACCGGGTCGTCCCTTTATATAGGAGGCAACGCCCGGTCCGGTTTACAGAGTCCCGAGGCCGGCTCATAAACATGTCTGCCTCGGTCTCTACTCTTTCTATCTTACATCCCAAGTTACATGATATGACGGTTTACAGACCGCAGGCCTTTACACATGGGCCCTAAACCTCCATGGGCTGTAATCTCTTGTACATATTCTACTGGGCTTGTGATAATACAACTATATCAGTGTAATCCGGATCTTCCTAGCCGGTTTATACCTGCTAGTAATATCCCTGACAGTATGAATCATAGAGAAGTTGGAATACAGTAGGTTTAACACCAATATAAACAAAGAATGAGTTCATTACAATACCTTTGAGTGGTGGTTTGTTTTCTTATACTAACGGAGCTCACGAGATTTTTGTCTAAGTTTTGTGTTGTGAAGTTTTCAAGTTTAGAGTATTGCTTTGATGGACTACGGAACAAAGAGTGGCAAGAGCCTAAGCTTGGGGATGCTTGAGGCACCCCAAGGTAAAATTCAAGGACAACCAAAAGCCTAAGCTTGGGGATGCCCCGGGAAGGCATCCCCTCTTTCGTTTTCATCTATCGGTAACTATACTCGGGACTATATTTTTATTCACTACATGATATGTGTTTTACTTGGAGCGTCGTGTATTATTTGAGTCTTTGCTTGTTAGTTTGCCACAATTATCCTTGCTGGACACACCTTTTTGAGAGAGATTAATATGGCCTAGGAATTGTTAGAACACTCTATGTGCTTCACTTATATCTTTTGAGTTAAATAGTTTGCTCTAGTGCTTCACTTATATCTTTTAGAGCACGGTGGTAATTTTATTTTGAATAAATTGTTGATCTCTCATGCTTCACTTAGATCCTTTTGAGAGTCTATTAAAACAGCATGGTAATGTACTTTGGCTATAAAACTAGCCTTAACATGATAGGCATCCAAGATGAATGTAGTAAAAACTTTCATAATAAGTGCATTGAATATGATGAGAAGTTGTGTCGTGGAATTAACACGGCAGATGTCCGGTTTAACGGACTTGATGATGGAACCATCGCACGGGTTAGCTTGAAAGGGTTCATGGCACACAAAGGACACAAATGATTTTATACTAGTTCGGCCCCTTTGAGAAGGTAAAAGCCTACGTCTAGTTGGTTTGGTATTGCTTGGGCGTCGGTTTACAGGGAGCGGAATCGCTTGCCTGCGTCTCGGCGGATCGACTGTTTCTTGTCCTTGAACCGGCTCCGGGCCGTCCCTTTATATAGAGGTGACGCCTGGTCCGGTTTACAGAATACCGAGGCCGGCTCATAATCATGTCCGCCTCGGTCTCTGCTCTTTCTTTCTTATCTCTCAAGTTACATCTCTTTGGCGGTTCATAAACCGTATTTCTATACATGGGCCTTGAAATCTCATGGGCCGTAATCTCTACTAATAATAATTCAAGTACGATATAACTAAACCGGTTTATAATATCCGGTTTATACCTATTAGTCATATCCCTGACATTAGGCCCCAGAATGATTTGAACTTGTTCATATCAATCTCCATCGTCTTCTGTAATTTTCTTCTGTCTTCATTTTATTGTAAACCGGCTCTGACGTCATCCTCCACAATCATTAAAGTCTGACAATGACATCATCTCCGCATTTAACGCTATGAGCTGTACTGTAGCGTATTTTAAGGGTTATCCCGAAGATCGAGGCATCACGGGATCTTTATCCGATTTCTGTCTCCTCGGTTTTCGCGCCTGCCGTTTCAGACCTGACCTTTGGCCATAAATACCGCCCTGCTCCATTCATTATCTTCTCTCGCGTTTTCTTCCTCCTTTCTCCTCCTGACCCACAAGAACTCCATTGCTGCCTGAGCTCGAGAACACCGCCGACGACCACCGGATCTTCCGTCCTCGACCGGCCGCTGCATCAACCTGAGCCTTGACCAGATTTTCTCCGCTGCCGATTCTCACTGCCCCTGGTATGTTCTTCCTCCTCACTGTAGATCTTACCATATTCGCCATTGCTTCGCCCGTGTTCTTCCGCCATTAGGGCTCCTGATGAAGCTCCGTTCCTTTGTAGATACTTATACCATAGGAATCTCATAACTCTTTAAGCCTTAGTCTGTAAATCTCACTTAGCACCAGATTGGATCTTGCCGTAATGACTCTGTTGCTTTATCCGTTCCGCCATTAGGGTTCTTCGCAAGTTTCATGCTGTTCATTTTCTGAACCTGTGATTCGTAATAACCTTTTTGTCGACCTCTTCCATTTTATTCTGTTGTAGATGCGTTGAAACCCTACTGCATCTGTCTAACATATAAAACCCGTCCTTTGATATGAAATCCGCATAGCTTTCTTCTTTAATGCTTACTACTCTGCTGTAAATTAATTTCCTTTCTTCAGCATACTCAGATCTTTCCTTCGCAGTATTTATTTAGAAACCTGTTTTTCTCCTTAGTAGATTCGTTCGAAATGCTCCGGTTTCGATTACCATGCTACAAACCGGTAACAATATAAACTGATGCAATAACTTTAGCTGTCTCGTTCCGCTTCAACTGCCATTCAAACCGGGAATGATGAAACCCTTGTTTCTTAATGGCCGGTTTAACCTTGTCGAACAGATCTCCGTTTTAACCATTGTATAACATGAATAAATCCCGGATCTTTACTTTTTCATAATCCGTTTTTGCACTTTCTCTTCTTCAGTACTTGCCTAAATGGCCAAGCAGTACATTTCGTGCGACTGGGTTCGTTCAGTTGTGACTGAAGAAGACCTAGTCAAGCTGTCGAGCATTGGTACGTTAGGTCCTCGGGCCGAGTTGAAATGGCGCGCTCCGGGTAATGAATGCCCTCCTGCTCCCAGATCCGGAGAGGTTATAGTATTTCTGGATCATATCTCCAGGGGTTTCTCTCCCCCCAGTTCAAAATTTTTCCGGGACGTCCTTGCCACTTTCCAACTGCATCCACAAGACATCGGGCCAAACTCCGTTTCCAATATTTGTGATTTTCAAGTTTTTTCTGAAGTGTATCTGCAAGAAGAACCTTCAGTTGATCTATTCCGGGATTTCTTCCATGCGAACCGGCGCACTGAGTTCACTAGTGGGCCTCACCAAGAACTTGGCGGTATCAGTATTCAGAAAAGGAGGGATGCAGTTTTTCCGCACGCCTCCTTACACACTCACCCTAAGGACTGGAACAAGTCTTGGTTTTATTGCATAGACACATCTCCTGAAGGTGAAAATCCGTTGCCGGGTTATCGGGAGACTCGTATCCCGGCAAATCATCCTCTGCCGCAACGGTTAAGTGCTACTGAACGGATCCAATTTTCACCTCAACTTTCCAAGCTGAGAGCTTTCATGGCTAATGGACTGCTTGGAACCGATTTCCTTCGTTGCTGGTTATCATGGAGTATTCTCCCCTTAAGCCGGCGCCCGAAGCTGATGTATAAATATTCGGGTAAACTGGAAGACCCACTGAGGTTTACTAAAGAGGAACTTTCTGAATCGGAGGTGATAGAGTCTGCCAAAAAGATCGTCAACCCCGCTTTAACAGACTGCTCTAAGGTTGGCTTGGCCCCATACTTTAAGAAGAACAAACAGCCTGACGTAAGTTTTCCTTAACCCGTACCTTATAAACCGTCCATTTTAAACCGTCTTTTCACTTGCCTTTGCTTTTTCATTTAGGCTGATAACCCCTTCTGGAGGAGAAAACTTCAGGAAAAACCGGCAAAGCAAACTCGCCGTAAGACTCCTGCAAATAAGAAAAGGAAGGCAGCCGTTGACGCCGGTTCTCCTTCTGAGGACGATGATCCGGAGTCCGAGGTATATCTTGCTCCGGTTTATATTTTGCCATTATGTACTTGTTAACATATCTAATGATATCCTCTCACAGGATCCCCTGGAAGTTGATAACCCGGTCGAGATTGAGGTAACCCTTATTTCTTCTGATTCAGAAATTCCTCCTCAGAAAAGCCGTCGGACTGTTAGAAAATATCAGTTTTCTCATCCTTATGCTAAGTTGGATCCCAATTTTGATTTGAAGAAGCAACAGCACGAAGCCTTGCGCCGGACCACTCGCCATTCCGGGTTAGCAGTGGAATCCTCTGGAATCTCTTTAACTCCGGCTCGGAAACGCCGCGCTGAGGTGATACTCTCTCCAACACTTCTTCATCCCAAGGCCGGTCTTATCCGAAAACCACTTAAACCGACTGATCCTGATTATCAGGAAACTCCACTGTCCTCGTCCGGCGAATCAACCGCTACGCAGCTGCCACCTCTGAAGACCGTCCCGGGGTAATTCTCTTCACCGCTCCGGCTTACGACGTTCCTTCCTTTTATAATGCTAACTCATTTTGCTTATTTGTTCAGTAAGCCGAAACCTAGCAAGAAGCCCAAGGCGAATAAGCCTGCAGTTGATCCCTCTGCCAATGAACCAGTAATTGAACCGTCAGCAACTGTTCCTCCTGAAAGCACTCCTGTTACTCCGGTTCAAGAGCCTGTTCTTGATACTCCTGCGACCGATGCTGCCCAAGATCCACCAAGTCCGGCCCGGGTTAGTTCTCCTCAAGTTAACCCGGGGTCTCCTGATCCGACTCAAGCTGAGATTACTCCTCCCAATGCTCCTTCTTCCCCTGACGTTGTGGTTACTGGCGCTGCTTACGTTGCGCCAGCAAAACCCACCGTTTTAGCAAAACACACTGCCAAAGCGGAGAAAGTAACTCAGGAAAAGGGGAAATTAAGCACGGATATATCCAGCCTTTCAAGCATGAGTGCCCAGGACATTTATTCCGGATATTTAAACCGGCTCCACAGCAGCCGTGACTATGAAGCCAGCCTGGTGAACCTCATGAGAGAGAAATACGAGGTAATTTTTCCTGTTCTGACTTTGCTCTTTCAATGCATCTTTACCTTATAGCAGCCCCCAAGTTCCGGTTTATCTGCTTTATAGGAGGTGACCCGGAACTTTGTAGGCTTGAACTGCTGACCCATACATTAGCCCCCAAGTATCAAGTAGATAACTTGGTTATGTATTTGATACTTGTAGTTTCAACATTGTCTCTGATGCATTACTTCAACTGCCATTAGCCCCCAAGTGTCAAGTAGACAACTTAGTTGTGTGCTTGAGACTTTATAAAATTGTCTTTATTGTGTTGCTTCAACTGCCATTAGCCCCCAAGTGTCAAGTAGACAACTTGGTTGTATGCTTGAGACTTGTAATTTCTAACCTTGTGTTTGAACTTTGTTAACAGGCTGAGCTGAACCGGAATGCTGTGGAGAATAGTGAACTTCGAAGCCGGCTTATCGAAATTGAAAAAGCCGCTTCAAAGGCGAAGAAAGACCTTCAAGTAAGTTTAAAAACTGCTGAAGACCTGAAGAGGTTCTTTGATGAAGAACGGACTGCTTTTGAAGTCCAGAAGAAGGATCTTGAAAAACGTATTCAAGATGCCCAAGGGGCACTTAACCCGGTTACTGAAGAACTGACCGGGTTAAAAAGCCAGATTGATGTGATGACCTCTGCTATCTTTGGTAAGCAAAAACTGAATTCTTGTCTGTTATCTTTGCAACCTGTTATCTGTGCCGGTTTAACTTTCCTCGTTGTATGCAGGACGCCGTGTCTCCCATCTCGGGGATGATGTACGGAAGAAATTGAAAGCCTGCTATACTTTGGTTGAGCAACTATATTCTGGAGCTCAAAGGATCATCAGCGCCACTTCTTTTGGTAAACCGGCCCCTTCAACCATCAAGTCTACTTTGAACGGTTTGTCTATTCTGCCAGCCCGTCTTGAAGAGGTGAAGAAATCAGCTGCTCGAGGAGGTGCTCTCCTGGCCCTTACAAGAGCTAAAGCTTGGGTCCCCGACCTTGATCCGGCCGAAGCGTTAACCGGATTTCCTGATACCAAGGAGGACGGTTCCGCCTTTGACGAAAATGATCTTTACGCTCTGACCAAGGAAGTACGTCCTCTTGCCAGTAAGATTGCGGAGGAAGCTGACTCATCTCGATACCATCCAGCATACAATCTTCAGAACGAGCGGGTTGAACGACCGGTTTACGATGTTGCAAACCTAATTCCGCCGGTTCGTCCTCACACCTATGCTCCTGATATTGATCCTGCTGAGTTGATCAACGATGAAGTGTACTTCCGTGCCTTGGCCAAGATTGATTGGCGTGCACCAGATTTCCCGCCGCTTCACGAGGAAGAAGATGTTCCGGAACCAGATGGTGGCCAGTCATCCCGGCAAGGAGGAACGGAATCTTGAATATTTATTGCTGTAATCACAATTGCTATTCCATAAACAATGCTTCCGGCTATTTGGCTTTCATGCCTTGTAATAGGCTTTAGCTGAAATTTAATGCACTGTGATCCGGCTTTTGATCTTTATAAAGTATTCTTTCGCTGATTTGTTGATTGATGCTGATCTCTTGCCCTGTTCATAAAAAAGATGAAAAAATTTGTCCTAGTGGTGCGACCACTGGACGGATTAACTTGCTCTCTTGGTATGATAAACAAGTATACCTTTGATAAATAACTTTGATACCTTAATTGCATGTAGCCGAAATACCTTAAACCGGTAAGATGTTTAAAATTACCTTAATAAACCCTTGGAACTCTTCAGCCTTAACTTGTCCATGAATTTTTCTTTTCTTAGTTCAGAAATTGCAACTTATGTCTGACCTCGCGCTGCCAATTGTCAGCTCATCATGAAGTCGAACCGGGTTACGATGAACGCCGGTTTATAATACTAGATATACAGTCAACTTCTAGAGCTGTTCCCCTTGGTTAGAAAGGTTATGAAACACAAAAATCATCAAAAAACACATACTTATTGTAAATCAAACTATGCAATCGAGGCTTTTTCAAAGAGCTGCCAGGCTCAAAAAACTGTTCAGAGAGCCGGGTCATCATTTGAACGTGGGCGATACCACTGTTCAGGGAACCCAAAATTTTATAACATAGCCATTCAAGAGGTGTGTGGTCGATACCACTGTCCTCAGGGGCCGGGCCATCATTTGAACGTGGATTGATACCAACTTGTTCAGGGAACCCAAAATTTCATAACATAGCCATTCAAGAGGTGTGTGGGCGATACCACTGTCCTCAGGGGCCGGGCCATCATTTGAACGTGGATTGATACCAACTTGTTCAGGGAACCCAAAATTTCATAACATAGCCATTCAAGAGGTGTGTGGGCGATACCACTGTCCTCAGGGGCCGGGCCATCATTTGAACGTGGATTGATACCAACTTGTTCAGGGAACCCAAAATTTCATAACATAGCCATTCAAGAGGTGTGTGGGCGATACCACTGTCCTCAGGGGCCTCTAATGTTCCTCTTTTTTCTTTTTCTTTATACGGGTTTTTCCTCTTCCTGAACCGGACGTGATCTCCTGTTCTTTGAGAGTTTTATTGCTCCTTCACACACCCTGTAAAGATTAGTTTCGAAAAACCAGCTAATATTAAAATATGTTTCTTTGATAACAAACTGATATGAATATTTGCCGCAAATTTGATGTATGTGGAAAAAGGGCTGAGCCCCCGGTTTACCGAGGGTGCCGGTTTATTCATTATTTATAATATATACATAGGATACATGGGAGCCTATAGCTCAAGTATAATACGGCCGTAGATGAGCAATGTTCCATGGCCTTTTCGTCTCCTCTTCTGATGTCCGTGATTCTTTGTGCTCTCGAATGTCCACCAGATAGTATGACCCGTTGTGTAAATTTTTGCTGATCACAAAGGGCCCTTCCCATGGCGGAGATAACTTGTGCATGTCTGTTTGATCCTGGATAAGCCGGAGTACCAGGTCACCCTCCTGAAATGTCCTGGTTCTGATCCGGCGGCTGTGATATCTGCGCAGGTCTTGCTGATAAATCGCTGATCGTGCCGCAGCTATGTCACGCTCTTCATCCAACCGATCCAAACTATTCTGTCTTGACTCTTCGTTGATAGCTTCTACATAGGCCGCCACCCTTGGTGAATCATGGCGTATGTCACTTGGAAGAACTGCTTCTGCACCATAGACCATGAAGAAAGGTGTATAACCTGTAGACCGGTTTGGTGTGGTGTTAATGCTCCAAAGGACAGAGGGTAATTCTTCAACCCAACACCCTGGGGTTCTTTGCAGAGGTGTCATAAGCCGGGGCTTGATTCCACGCAAAATCTCCTGATTTGCTCTTTCTGCTTGACCATTGGACTGGGGGTGAGCCACAGAAGATACATCCAAACGAATATGCTCTCGTTGACAGAATTCTTCCATCTCACCCTGAGATAAATTGGTGCCGTTATCTGTGATGATGCTGTGTGGAAAACCAAACCGGAATATTACTTTTTTGATGAACTTAACCGCCGTTGCCGCATCACACTTGCTTATAGGTTCCGCTTCGACCCACTTTGTAAACTTGTCTACTGCCACTAGTAGATGAGTTTTTTGATCTTGGGATCTCTTGAAAGGACCAACCATGTCAAGCCCCCAAGTTGCAAAAGGCCAAGTTATTGGTATCATCCGGAGTTCTTGTGCCGGAACAAGGGCACGTCTTGAGAATTTCTGACAAGCATCACACTTGCGGACCAGGTCTGCCGCATCTGCATGTGCGGTTAACCAATAAAAACCATGTCGGAAAGCCTTAGCCACTAAAGATTTTGATCCGGTGTGATGACCGCAATCCCCTTCATGAATCTCCCTTAGGATCTCACAACCTTCCTCAGCTGAAACACACCGTTGAAATACTCCAGAGGTGCTACGATGATGCAACTCCCCATTGGCAATTGTCATA
Organism: Secale cereale; assembly: GCA_902687465.1. Lineage (NCBI taxonomy): Eukaryota > Viridiplantae > Streptophyta > Magnoliopsida > Poales > Poaceae > Secale > Secale cereale. Next base: position 72,086,763 of record LR738716.1, read on the forward strand.
GACTTGGAACGCCGGATTATCTGTCGTGCTTCACCTTCGTCTTCTGGTAATTCTCCCCGGCTCAAATATACCAAATAAGGTATCGTCCAATCCGGGATAACATGGGTTGCCGCAACCAACTGTGCCTCTGGGTCCGGAACAGCCAGATCGTCCTCTGAAGGTACTTGAACCGAAGGATTGTGCAATTCATCCAAAAAGGTGTTCGGTGGTACCGGTTTACGTTGCGACCCTAGCCGGCTTAAAGCGTCAGCTGCTTCGTTCTTCCGCCGGTCTATGTGTTCCACCTGATACCCTTTGAAGTAACCTGCCACCGCTTCAACCTCTCGCCGGTAAGCCGCCATGAGGGGATCCCTTGAATCCCACTTGCCCGAAACTTGCTGCGCCACGAGGTCTGAATCGCCCAAGCACTTAACCCGGCTTAAATTCATCTCCTTTGCCAATCGCAGACCATGAAGTAGCGCTTCATATTCCGCTGCATTATTAGTACAAGGAAATACCAACCGGAGGACGTAACAAAACTTATCACCTCTGGGGGAAGTTAAAACCACTCCGGCCCCTGAGCCCTCCAACTGTTTCGAACCGTCGAAGTGAATTGTCCAATAAGTGAGATCCGGCTTTTCCTCCGGGGTCTGTAATTCTGTCCAGTCGTTGATAAAGTCCACCAGTGCCTGAGATTTGATAGCAGTACGTGGTACGTATTTCAATTCATGCGGACTGAGCTCAATGGCCCACTTGGCTATCCTGCCTGTTGCTTCTCTATTCTGGATTATATCTCCCAACGGAGCCGAGCTGACCACAGTTATCGGATGCCCTTGGAAATAATGCTTCAACTTCCGGTTCGCCATGAATACTCCATACACCAATTTCTGCCAGTGAGGGTATCTTTGCTTGGACTCGATGAGCACCTCACTCACATAGTAAACCGGACGCTGAACCGGATGTTCTTTCCCTGCTTCCTTGCGCTCAACCACAATTGCAACACTAACTGCCCGTGTGTTTGCAGCAACATACAGTAACAAAGGCTCCTTGTCAACAGGAGCGGCTAAAACCGGCGGCTTCGCTAGTTGCTGTTTCAGGTTCTCAAACGCTGTATTCGCTTCATCACTCCAGATGAACCGGTCCGTTTTCCTCAACATTTGATAAAGCGGGATCGCCTTTTCTCCTAAGCGACTGATGAACCGGCTCAGAGCCGTGATCCGTCCAGCTATGCGCTGAACATCGTTAATGTAAGCCGGTTTTGTCAAAGATGTGATGGCCTTGATCTTCTCCGGATTGGCTTCTATTCCCCGGTTTGAGACCAGGAATCCCAAAAGCTTACCGGCCGGAACACCAAAGGCACATTTCTCCGGATTGAGCATCATCTTGTAAACCCGAAGATTGTCAAAGGTTTCTCTGAGATCTTCTATCATTGTCCTTTCCTCCTTTGACTTAACCACAATGTCATCCACATAAGCATGTACGTTCCTTCCTATCTGCCCTTTCAAACAGTTCTGAACACAACGCTGATACGTCGCCTGCGCACACTTGAGCCCAAAAGGCATAGACACATAGCAAAAAGCACCAAAAGGGGTTATGAATGTCGTCTTCTCTTGGTCTTCAACTGCCATTTTGATTTGGTGATAGCCTGAGTACGCATCCAGGAAACTCAGCCGCTCACACCCTGCTGTAGCATCAATAATCTGATCAATGCGAGGTAAAGCAAAAGGATCAGTTGGGCAAGCTTTATTGAGGTCTGTGTAGTCCACGCACATCCTCCACTTCCCATTCTTCTTTAGAACTAGCACCGGGTTGGCCAACCATTCCGGATGAAACACTTCCACTATGAACCCTGCCGCCAAAAGCTTAGCCACTTCTTCTCCTATAGCCTTGCGCCTCTCTTCATTGAATCGGCGCAGATACTGCTTTACCGGTTTAAATTTCGGATCAATATTTAGCTTGTGCTCAGCGAGTTCCCTCGGTATACCAGGCATGTCAGAGGGCTTCCATGCGAAGATATCCTGGTTCTCACGGATGAACTCGATGAGCGCGCTTTCCTATTTAGGATCCAAGTTAGCACTGATGGTGAACTGCTTGGATGAATCTCCGGGCACAAAATCGACCTGTTTAGTCTCTTCCGCTGATTTGAACTTCAAAGCCGGATCATGCTCAGTGGTTGGCTTCTTCAGCGGAGTCATGTCCGCCGGATCAACATTATCTTTATAGAATTTTAACTCTTCCGCCGAACATACCGCTTCTGCATAAGCTGCATCACCTTCTTCACATTCTACTGCTATCTTACGACTGCCGTGCACCGTAATCGTGCCTTTATGACCCGGCATCTTGAGCTGCAGATAAACATAACATGGCCTAGCCATAAATTTAGCATAAACCGTCCTCCCAAACAAAGCATGATATGGACTTTTGATTTTGACAACTTCAAAGGTGATCATCTCCGACCTAGAGTCCCGCTCATCTCCAAAGGTAACTTCTAAGTCAATCTTACCAACCGGATAAGCTGACTTACCTGGAACCACCCCGTGAAACACTGTGTTGGATGTCCTTAACTGTTTATCTGTCAGACCCATACGACGGAAAGTCTCGTAATACAATATGTTGATACTGCTACCTCCATCCATGAGAACTTTAGTGAACCGGTATCCTCCCACCTGTGGTGCCACCACCAAGGCTAAATGTCCCGGGTTATCTACCCGTAACGGGTGGTCCTCCCTGCTCCAAACGATGGGCTGCTCTGACCACCGTAGAAACTGTGGTGTCGCCGGTTCTACCGCATTAACAACCCGCTTTAAAACCTTCTGGTCTCTTTTGCATGGACTTGTGGTGAAAACATGATATTGGCCACTGCTCAACTCCTTTGGATTGCTCTGGTACCCGGATTGCTGTTGTTGCTGTGGACGCTGCTGCTGCTGATTCCCTTGGTTATTGTGATTCCCTTGGCCCTGTTGCTGATTATTCTGATTGTTATAACCACCTTGATGATACGGCTGATTTCCCTGATTCTGATAACCACCTTGATAATGTGATTGGCTTCCTTGACCAGTATAGTTCCCCTGACCGCCTGGGCCGCCTGGCCGGGTTTGATAACCTCCGTTATTCCCTTGATAACCGCTGTTGCCCCTATATCCTGAACCGAAATTGTTCCCTTGGTAACTTGGGCCATAAAACCCGGGCCCTAAACCGGCATTCGGGGGCCGGCTATGAGGATTAAAACGGCCGTTCCCTGCTATCGCGGGGTTCAGACATTCTCTCGCAGTGTGCTTTGCAGGCCCCCTACTCCCGCTATGCTTTATGCAGGGTTGATCCAAATCCTGTTCCCAACCCGGATTTCCTCCACCGGCTTGGCGAGCGGGACCCCGCTGATTTCCCTGAAAACCGCCTTGAACCTGTGTATTAGCCACAAAATCAGAGCTGCCTTCCGGTTTCCGTTTGCCCAACACACCTGAAGTGATCGGATTGGCTGAAGCCGGTTTACCAGACTTGCTGGCCTTTCCCGCTTTATCTCCTTCTAGCTCCGGATATTTGGTGTTATCCGAGTCTCCGTACTTCACCAAGGCACTCATTAAAGTCCCCATGTCATTGCACTCTCGTTTGAGCCGTCCGAGTTTTAATTTCAAAGATTCAAACCGGCAATTGTTCTCCAAAGTTACAATTGCGGTGCTCGGATTAATACCGTTTGAGGAGTGCAAGATCTCTGCCACTCTGCGCACCCAAGCTGCTGTAGACTCCTGCTCCCCCTGTACACATGCTGCTAAATCTATCACCGACATAGGTTGCTTGCATGTATCTTTGAAATTTTTGATGAACTGATTACGCAGCTCCCCCCATGACCCGATGGAATTCGGAGGAAGTCCCTTCAGCTAAGTCCGGGCCGTTCCTTCAAGCATCATAGTGAAATATTTGGCACAAGCCGATTCATCCACGTCCAGCATCTCCATAGCCATCTCGTAGCTTTCCACCCAAGCCTCGGGTGGTAAATCGGCTGTGTAATTGGGCACTTTGCGAGGTCCTTTGAAATCTTTGGGTAATTTAACACTCCGCAGGGCCGGGACAAGACACTGTATCCCAAAACCGCTCGCTGTCGCTCCTGCCCCCGTAGCGCCGGTGTAAACCGGCGTCGACTGGCGGATCTCCTCCCTGGCCTCCGATCTAGGCCGGTTTCGATCCGGGGCCGGCATTTCTGCCCTTGCCGGATTATTCTGCCTATGCTGATGTCTCCTCCGTTCACTGCTAGATACTTCGGGCTCCTCCCAATGTCTAGAGTAACTTCGGTTGGGACGCGGCGTTGAATGCAACCTTTCCCTGCTATGAGAGTACGCTTGGTGCTGTATTAATGCCGTGTTAAGTAGCTTCTGAGCCCTGCGCGCCTCTATCGCCATCGGAGATGTTTCTTCCACAGGCAAAGCGGCCAACCGTGCTGCTGCTGCGGCAATATTGTTCACAGGGTTTGAGTAGTGTCCTGGGGGGATAGGAACATAAAGGGCCGACGTAATCCGTCGCTCCTGCTCTGCAACAGGTTGCTGAACCGGCTCCCCTCGAACCGGTGGGCTTCTCCGGTTTAAGACCGGATTGTTACTGGCCCCAGCCCCAGGTGTTCTGAACAAATTCGCAGATTCGTAACCCGGCGGCAGGCGGGATCGATATTTTCGCCCCCTCACTGCTTCCACCGAAGCCTGCTCCATCCTCAAGTGAAAAGCTTGATCATCCAACTCCGCTTGTCTGATGGCTAACATCTCTCCTTCTGCCTTTAAATCCTCCTTCAATTGATCGATCCGGGCCTTCAACTGAAGAAGCACTGTATCATGTTGCACCTTGTCTGCTGGAGCCACGACCTCTACTGCCTTAGCTGCGAACTCCTCGATCAAGGTGGATAGAACTTCCGTAAGGGGGGGATTTGAACCGCTTCCCCCTGCACCGGCTTCTGCTGTTGTTCCGGTCACCGGGGGTTGTGAACCGGCCATGAAGACCGCCACCCGGCTTGGCGGGTCAAAGGGGTCCGGAATACTGTTTCCGTCGGACTCGCCCTCAGACCGGCCGTCCCGCAACTGATACAGAGATTCAGTTTCCCCGGACGAAGATTCGTCATCTGAGTAGACGACTGTTGCACCATCAGATTCCGAACCGTCCTCGGTTCGACCTGTGTGAACTGCTCCAACGAACACATGCCTCATGGCAGGCTGAATTCGGGCCGATCTCGCACGCTGAGCCGGTTCGACGATGTTGGGGAGGGTGTCCGGCTCAGATCCCGGTTCGCCAATTTTGCCGATGAAGACTTGGATGCTGCCGAAGGGGACCCGGTACCCGTATTCGATTGAATCGGCCTCCGGTCCCCAACCCGCGTCGTCGATGTAGATCCGGCCGCGACGACTCTTGGTCATCCGGCCGACCGCGTAACCCTTTAACCCTTCAAAGCCGCCTTTCAAGAACTCGAAACCATCGTGCGCGGGCCCCACGGTGGGCGCCAACTGTCGTGGAATTAACACGGCAGATGTCCGGTTTAACGGACTTGATGATGGAACCATCGCACGGGTTAGCTTGAAAGGGTTCATGGCACACAAAGGACACAAAGGATTTTATACTAGTTCGGCCCCTTTGAGAAGGTAAAAGCCTACGTCTAGTTGGTTTGGTATTGCTTGGGCGTCGGTTTACAGGGAGCGGAATCGCTTGCCTGCGTCTCGACGGATCGACTGTTTCTTGTCCTTGAACCGGCTCCGGGCCGTCCCTTTATATAGAGGTGACGCCTGGTCCGGTTTACAGAATACCGAGGCCGGCTCATAATCATGTCCGCCTCGGTCTCTGCTCTTTCTTTCTTATCTCTCAAGTTACATCTCTTTGGCGGTTCATAAACCGTATTTCTATACATGGGCCTTGAAATCTCATGGGCCGTAATCTCTACTAATAATAATTCAAGTACGATATAACTAAACCGGTTTATAATATCCGGTTTATACCTATTAGTCATATCCCTGACAAGTTGGATGCTTGATAATTGTTTTGAGATATGAGGATAGTGATATTAGAGTCATGCTAGTGGAGTTATTATGAAATTGAGAAATACTTGTGTTAAAGTTAGTGATTCCTGTAGCATGCACGTATGGTGAACCGTTATGTGACGAAGTTAGAGCATGAGGTATTTGTAGAGTGTCATCCTTTGTGTGGAGGTCGGGGGCGCGCGATGGTTAACTCCTACCAACCTCCTCCCTTGGAGCATGCGTTGATTGCTTTGTTTTGATGACTCGTAAATTTTTTCAATAAGTATATGAGTTCTTATGACTAACGTCGATTCCATGGATTATACACACTCTCACCCTTCCACCATTGCTAGCCTCTCTTGTACCGCGCAACTTTCGCTGGTGCCATACACCCACTATATACCTTCCTCAAAACAACCACTATATACCTTCCTCAAAACAGCCACCATACCTACCTATCATGGAATTTCCATAGCCATTCCGAGATATATTGTCGTGTAACTTTCCACCGTTCCGTTCATATGACACGCTTCATATTGTCATGTTTCCATTCATGATCATGTAGTTGACATCGTATTTGTGGCAAAGCCGCCATGCATAATTTTTCATACATGTCACTCTTGATTCATTGCACATCCCGGTACACCGCCGGAGGCATTCATATAGGGTCATACTTTGTTCTAGTATCGAGTTGTAAATAAATAGAAGTGTGATGATCATCATTATTAGAGCATTGTCCCATGTGAGGAAAGGCCAAACAAAGAAAAGGCCCCTCCAAAAAAGGAACAATTGCTACTATCTTTTTCCTCACTTGTGCTTCAAAGTAGCATCATGTTCTTCATGATAGAGAGTCTCATGTTTAGTCACTTTCATATACTAGTGGGAATTTTCATTATAGAACTTGGCTTGTATATTCCAACGATGGGCTTCCTCAAATGCCCTAGGTCTTCATGAGCAAGCAAGTTGGATGCACACCCACTTAGTTTCTTTTGTTGAGCTTTCATACATATTTAGCTCTAGTGCATCCGTTGCATGGGAATCCCTACTCACTCACATTGATATCTATTGATGGGCATCTCCATAGCCTGTTGATACACCTAGTCGATGTGAGACTATATCCCTCCTTTTAGTCTTCTCCACAACTACCATTCTATTCCACTCATGTATTGCGTGAAAGTTGAAAGGTTTGAAAAAATTGAGTATGAAAACAAGTGCTTGACTGAAACCAGGGTTGTGCATGATATGAATATTTTGTGTGATGAAGAGGGAGCATAGCCAGACTATATGATTTTGTAGGCATAACTTTCTTTGGCCATGTTATTTTGAGAAGACACGATTGCTTTGTTAGTATGCTTGAAGTATTATTATTCTTATGTCAATATAGACTTTTATCTTGAATCTTATGGATCTGAACATTCATGCCACAATAAAGAAAATTACATTGAGAATTATGTTGGGTAGCATTCCACATCAAAAAATACTATTTCTATCATTTACCTACTCGAGGACGAGCATGAATTAAGCTTGGGGATGCTTGATACGTCTCCAACGTATCTATAATTTTTGATTGTCCCATGCTATTATATTATCCTTCTAGGATGCTTTATGGGCTTTTATATACACTTTTATATCATTTTTAGGACTAACCTATTAACCCAGAGCCCAGTGCTAGTTTATGTTTTTCTCCTATTTTAGGGTTTTGCAGAAAAGAAATATCAAACGGAGCCCAATTGACCTAAAACTCAACGAAGGACGTTTTTGGACCTAAAGAAGCCCAGGAAGTGTCGGATGGAGACGAGAAGATCCACGGGTTGCCCACGAGGGTGGGGGGCGCCCCCCCTACTGGGCGCGCCCCCCTGCCTCGTGGACAGCCCGGAGACCCCCTTTGCTTGGCCCCGACTCCAACACCTCCTATATATACTGAAACCTCCGGAAAATAACCTAGATCGGGAGTTCCGCCGCCGAAAGCCTCTGTTGCCACCGAAAACCAATCTAGACCCGTTCTGGCACCCTGCCGGAGGGGGGGAATCCCTCTCCGGTGGCCATCTTCATCATCCCGGCGCTCTCCATGACGAGGGAGGAGTAGTCCACCCTCGGGGCTGAGGGTATGTATCAGTAGCTATGTGTTTGATCTCTCTCTCTCTCGTGTTCTTGAGATGGCACGATCTTGATGTATCGCGAGCTTTGCTATTATAGGTGGATCTTATGATGTTTCTCCCCCTCTACTCTCTTGTGATGAATTGAGTTTTCCCTTTGAAGTTATCTTATCAGATTGAGTCTTTAAGGATTTGAGAACACTTGATGTATGTCTTGCATGTGCTTATCTGTGGTGACAATGGGATATCACGTGATCTACTTGATGTATGTTTTGGTGATCAACTTGCGGGTTCCGTGACCTTGGGAATCTATGCATAGGGGTTGGCACACGTTTTCGTCTTGACTCTCTGGTAGAAATTTTGGGGCACTCTTTGAAGTTCTTTGTGTTGGTTGAATAGATGAATCTGAGATTGTGTGATGCATATCGTATAATCATGCCCACAGATACTTGAGGTGACAATGGAGTATCTAGGTGACATTAGGGTTTTGGTTGATTTGTGTCTTAAGGTGTTATTCTAGTACGAACTCTATGATAGATTGAACGGAAAGAATAGCTTCGTTTTATTTTACTACGGACTCTTGAATAGATCGATCAGAAAGAATAACTTTGAGGTAGTTTCGTACCCTACCATAATCTCTTCGTTTGTTCTCCGCTATTAGTGACTTTGGAGTGACTCTTTGTTGCGTGTTGAGGGATAGTTATATGAATCAGTTATGTTATTATTGTTTAGAGAACTTGCACTAGTGAAAGTATGAACCCTAAGCCTGGTTTCCTATCATTGCAACACCGTTTATGCTCACTTTTATCTTTAGTTACCTTGCTGTTTTTATATTTTCTTATTACAAAAACCTATATCTACCATCCACATTGCACTTGTATCACGATCTCTTCACCGAACTAGTGCACCTATACAATTTACATTTGTATTGGGTGTGTTGGGGACACAAGAGACTCTTTGTTATTTGGTTGCATGGTTGTTTGAGAGAGACCATCTTCATCCTACGCCTCCTACGGATTGATAAACCTTAGGTCATCCACTTGAGGGAAATTTACTACTGTCCTACAAACCTCTGCACTTGGAGGCCCAACAACGTCTACAAGAAGAAGGTTGTGTAGTAGACATCAAGGGACTGTTGCGACAACGAGGCGGTCTCTCTATTTTACCACAATTGCACGGACGAGGGAGTCTTGAACGCCCTCAATCGATGGCGTGTTCTGAGTTTCACAGAACTTTCGCATTTAGTACAAAAGTACTGCGCAGCTAAATAGACATACCCTAGCAGGTCATCCAATAATTAATATGCCTACTGGCAAAAAGGACAAACCCTTTTTAAGGCACATGTCCGTACTGGACGAACAGCTCGATAAACCTTGCCAAATACACGCAGCCCCGGACAATATCCCAAACCATTCCTTAGAGCATGTAGGGTACTCCGGCAGGTAGCAAAGAGCGGTGCGGCAATCCTTGCCACCGCCGTATCAAGGGAGAAAGATGTCGGTGTCTTCACTATCTTCGAGATGTTCTCCTCAAATAACCGCCACAAGAGAGCGAATCGCGAACTTGTCGATGTCTACCAAATTAGCTCTGCAAGCCCATGGAGCGACACGACAATTAGTTTTTCTACCGAAGACACACCCGAGTCCGGCCGATCTGAGCATCAGCAGCTCTTGTACTAGATCCAATAGTGGACGGTTTTCGCCTCACTAAAGTACTTATGGACAGAGGAAGCAGACTGAACCTCATATATGAGGAAACACTTGCAAAAATGCAGGTCGAAAAATCCCGCATTGAGCACACCAACACAACCTTTATAGGAATTATACCCAGCCGTGAAGCCCGGTGTTCGGGAATCATTAAGCTCGATGTAGTATTCGGCACTTCCGATAACTACAGGTCGGAGGAGCTGCTGTTCCACATTGTTCCCTTTCATAGTGGATACCACACCCTTCTAGGACGGGACGCTTTTTCACGCTTTCAAGCTATACCCCATTACGGGTACATGAAGCTTAAAATGCCAGGGCCCAATGGAGTGATCACATTAACAAGTGATCCGGATAGAACACTCCGCGCCAAGAACAAGACGACATCCTTAGCCTTAGAGGCATTATCCGAAGCCCTCGCGGCCGAAGAATTAACTACCTTACGATCAAAGGTGGGCAAGGACGATGTAATCCTCACCAAAAGACCTAAATCTACGTCCTTCAATCCAGCACATGAGATCATCAAATTCCAAGTGCACCCAACATACCCTAACAAGATAGCGTCTATTGGGGCACAGCTGGATCCAGCGGTAGACAACGCGTTACGCGCCTTCCTTCGGGAAAATTTGGATATATTCGCCTGGCACCATTCAGATATGACAGGAATCCCACGCAGGCTGGCCGAACACAGCCTCAATATTATCAAAGGGTTCAAACCAGTCAAGCAGTCACTGCGACGGTTTTCTGAACCCAAAAGACAAGCAATGGGAGAAGAGCTAGCCAAGCTATTGAAAGCCGGATTCATCAGAGAAATTAAACACCCGGATTGGCTAGCCAACCTAGTCATGGTACCGAAGAAGGATAAATCCAGGTGCCTCTGCGTCGACTTCACAGACCTAAATAAAGCATGTCCAAAGGATCCCTTTCCTTTGCCCCGCATTGATCAAATTATCGATGCAACGGCCGGACACGAATCGTTGTGCTTCATTGACGCTTACTCTGGATACCATCAGATAAAGATGAAGGAATCTGATCAGGCCACAACGACATTTATCACCCCATATGGTCCTTTCTATTTCAACACTATTCCCTTTGGACTTAAAATGCTGGCGCCACATATCAACGCGTGATTCAAGCATGCTTAGAAAAAAAATTGTCAAAACAGTGGAGGCATATGTTGGCGACATAGTCGTTAAGACTAAGCACGTCGAGACTTTGGTGGAAGATCTCCGCCTTACGTTTGCCAACCTTCGAGCATATGACATAAGGCTTAATCCGAAAAAATGTGTCTTCGGAGTTCCAGCCGGAAAACTAGTAGGGTTCATCGTATCCCATAGAGGAATCGAAGCTAACCTAGCTAAAATCCGGGCCTTGTCAGAACTCAAAATACCAACCGACCTCAAGCAAGTGCATAAACTAGCAGGCGGCATAGCGGCCTTAAGCCGCTTCATCTCCAGGTTAGGAGAAAAAGGATTGCTACGACGCACTGACAATTTCGAATGGACGGACGCGTGTTGGGGAACGTAGCATAATTCAAAAAATTTCTACGCTTTCACCAAGATCCAACTATGGAGAAATCTAGCAACGAGCGAGTAAGAGTGCATCTACATACCGTTATGGAGATTGCGAGCGGAAGCTTTCGAAGAAGCGTGGATGAAGTAGTCGTACTCTTCGCGTTCTTCGTCACCGATGATCTAGCGCCGAACGGACGGCACCTCCGCGTTCAACACACGTCCGGTGCAGCAACGTCACCTCCTTCTTGATCCAGCAAGGGGGGAGGAGAAGTCGTCAGAGATCCGGCAGCACGACGGCGTGATGACGGATGCAGTGGAGATCGCAGCAGGGCTTCGCCGGGCGCCCTGCGTTGGAGTATGGAGGTGTGACGGGAGGGGGAGAGGCGCCAGGGCAAGGGTGCGGCAGCCCTCTCCCCTCCCACATATATATAGGGGGCCAGGGGGTGCGCTAGGGCCCCTGTAGATCCAATCTGCAGGGGGGGGCGGCGGCCAGGGGGGGTTCCTTGCCCCCCAAGGCTAGTGGGGCGCCCCCTCCCCCCTAGGGTTTCAACCCTAGGCGCATGGGGAGGTGGGCCCCTAGTGGTGCGCCAGCCCATTAGGGCTGGACACTTCCCCTCGCGGCCTAGGGGCCCCACCGGGATGGGTGGCCCCACCCGGTGGACCCCCGGGGCCCCTCCGGTGGTCCCGGGACGCTCCCGGTGACCTCCGAAGATCACCCGATGGCCGAAACTGGACTTCCTATATATCAATCTTTACCTCCGGACCATTCCGGAACTCCTCGTGACGTCCGGGATCTCATCCGGGACTCCGAACAACTTTCGGGTTTCCACGTGCATTTATCTCTACGACCCTAGCGTTACCGAACCTTAAGTGTGTAGACCCTACGGGTTTGGGAGACACGTAGACATGACCGAGACCACTCTCCGGTCAATAACCAACAGCGGGATCTGGATACCCATGTTGGTTCCCACGTGTTCCTCGATGATCTTCATCGGATGAACCACCGTGTCAAGGATTCACTTAATCCCGTATGTTATTCCGTTTGTCCATCGGTACGGTACTTGCCCGAGATTCGATCGTCAGTATTCCCGATACCTTGTTCAATCTCGTCATGGCAAGTCTCTTTACTCGATCCGTAATCCATCATCCCGTGACTAACTACTTAGTCACTTTGAGCTCATTATGATGATGTCTTACCGAGTGGGCCCAGAGGTACCTCTCCGTCATACGGAGTGACAACATCCCAGTCTCGGTTCGTACCAACTCAACAGACACTTTCGGAGATACCCGATGCGTACCTTTATAGCCACCCAGTTACGTTGTGACGTTTGGCACACCCAAAGTATTCCTACGGCATCCGGGAGTTGTACAACCTCATGGTCTAAGGAATAAATACTTGACACTGAAAAGCTTATGCATTACGAACTATACGATCTCGTGTTATGCTCAAGTTTGGGTCTTGTCCATCACATCATTCTCCTAATGATGTGATCCCGTTATCACTGACATCCCATGTCCATGGTCAGGAAACCGTGACCATCTGTTGATCAACGAACTGGTAACTAGAGGCCTACCAGGGACTCATTGTGGTCTATGTATTCACACATGTATCGCTGTTTCCGTACAATACAATTCAAGCATGAATAACAGACAATTATCATGAACAAGGAGATATAATAATAATGCTTTTATTATTGCCTCTAGGGCATATCTCCAACAACGCGGCCACAGCTGGACTGGAAGAAATAAAAACCCTATTAGCGAGCAATCCAATCCTAGCCGCCCCCGGTGTTGGCGAACCAATGCTGCTGTATATATCAGCCACTCACCAGGTAGAGGGACATAAATTCCCCGTTCAAAAACCCATATACTATGTATTCGAGGTTCTAACACCGTGCAAGTCACGGTACCCCCACTATCAGAAAATTGCCTATGCGGTCTTCATGTCATCTCGCAAACTTCGACACCACTTTCAAGAGTGTTCGATCATAGTGGCAACCGAGGTACCACTCAACGATATCATTAACAACAAAGACGCCACTGGATGCATAGCCAAATGGTCCATTGAGCTCCTACCATTCGAAATATTCTATAAGCCACGCCGGACTATTAATCCCAGGTGTTGGCTGACTTTGTTGCATAATGGACTGAAGCCGAACTCCCTAAAGAGTACGTCTCATATTCCCACTGGACAATGTACTTTGACGGTTCCAAAATGCTAGCCGGATTGGGGGCCGGCGTAATATTGATATCTCCAACAGGGGATACAGTCAGGTACATTCTACAAATTATGTACACGGACTCGCACAATGCGGCCAAATACGAGGCCCTATTGCATGGTCACTGCCTAGCTGTATCCATGGGCATACAATGCCTCGAGGTACGCGGAGACTCGAACCTCTCCATCTCCCAAATAAATGGAGATTTTGATGCAAAGCACGCAAAAATGGCAGCTTATCGCAATGCTATATTGAAAATATCGTCTAGATTCGAGGGGTTGGAATTCTATCACGTAGCCCGGGATAATAACCAGGCCGCCGACATACTCGCTCGTATGGGCACCAAACGCGACCCTGTCCCGCCTAACACCTTCGTGGAAAGGCTATTTAAGCCATCAGTAACATGGCAGGACGCGGGCGGCGATACGAATTCGGATCCGAAAACACCCCTGGCCGAGCTTAACCAAGACGTCATCGGAGATCAAGACATGGAAATAACTCCTTCGGCTCACAAGATCATGGTTGTCATAGCCCCCTGGACAGATCCCTTCCTAGCTTACCTTAAAGGTAGGAGCTCCCCGATGATCAAAATGAGGCCCGCCGCATAGTCCAGCATTCTAAAGCTTACAAAATTCACGAAGGTGAACTATATAAGAAAAGCACTACTGGTGTTCTACAAAGGTGCATCTCCGAAGAGGAGGGAAGAAAAATTCTCACTGAAATACACGCTGGAATGGGTAGCCACCATGCCGCAGCCCGGGCGCTCGTAGGCAAAGCTTTTCGAGCTGACTTTTTTTGGCCCACTGCCCGAGCAGATGCCCAAACCTTAGTCCAACACTGCGTTGGTTGCCAGCTTTTTGCAAATCAAAGTCACATGCCTCCCACCGCTCTGAGAACAACCCCCATTACTTGGAATTTTGCGGTCTGGGGGCTCGATATGGTCGGACCCCTTAAAGGGGGAAACCATAAAAAGAAATACTTACTGGTGATGGTAGATAAATTCACTAAATGGATAGAAGCCAAGCCAGTAAAAACAGATGAGGCAGGGCCTGTGATAGATTTTATATCCGGCGTATTACACCGTTACGGTGTCCCGCACAGTATTATCACAGATAATGGCACCAACTTCACAGCTGACGAGGTAAAAACTTGGTGCGCAAAGCTAGGTATTAAACTTGACTACGCTTCTGTATACCATCCTCAAACAAACGGTCAAGAAGAAAGAGCCAATGGTCTGATAATGAGCGGCATTAAACCCCGACTAGTGTGCTCCCTACGGGAGTCTGATAAACACTGGGTCGAAGAGCTTGACTCCGTACTCTGGGGGCTGCGAACCACACCTAATCAAACGATCAGATACACACCTTTTTTCATGGTGTACGGCGCAGAGGCTGTTCTGCCCTGCGACATTATTCATGACTCACCTCGAGTGCGCATGTACGAAGAGAGAGAAGCCGAGCTAGATCGACATGACGACCTATATGTACTTGAAGAGGAGCGCGATACAGCGCAAGCCCGTTCCGCATTTTATCAACAACAGGCCAGGCGATACCAGAGCAGAGAAGTGCGGGCCAAGACATACAACATCGGCGAACTCGTTTTACGCCCCCCGGAGAAGAAATAGGACACGCTCAAACCAAAATGGGAGGGCCCCTTCATTATCGACGAAGTACTCACCGGTGGAGCCTATCGCCTTCGGAATGCATAGGACAACCGCCTTGAGCCGAACTCGTGGAACGCTGCTAGGCTCCGACGATTTTATGGATAGTTCGGTAGCAATATTTTCCTCCTTTCAAGTTAGGTCTTGTCTTTTATCCTTTATTTTGTCTCCTTTTCTCTTTTACATTTTCTCTCATTGGCAAATATTCGGCTAGCCCGAATGAAAGTGCAACTAATCCCCGGGTGGTTTTGGTAATTAATAACAACATATATATCATTGAACTAATATTCTCTTGAGAATCATTTCAGAAAAGTTCGATGATGTGGGTATGGAAATGTCTGAAGAAGTGGACCCCTCAAAATGCTAAGACAAGCATTGGCAAAAGCTCAAGACTCCATTTTTGGTTTAGTGATCAAAGATCACATTGAGTCCATAGGAAAGCCAATACTATTAAAAGGGGATGAGGTTGTGTTAATGTTCTTGTTGCTCAAGTGCTTGGTGATCTAACTCCCTCAACTATCAGCACTATTCACTACTTAACACACACCCATAAGTAATCTCGGTCACACCGATTTCTCCAACTCAGTCCCACCGAGATGAACCACTTCAGTTGTTTCTCCAAACCCTAGATTCTCGGTCAAACCGATTCTGAGTTTCGGTCTCACCGAAAAAGGGCTGCCAACCTTCTGTGATCACTTCACATCAATTCGGAATATCCGTGTTTATATTTTCGGTCTCACCGAAATGGCAAACCCTAACCTTTGACTCACTTCGGTCTCACCGAGATGGTATTTTCGGTCCCACCGAAAATCCCAACGTTCACTATATTTGAACTTTCGGTCTAACCGAGTTTTCACTTCGGTCTGACCGAGATTGGTCAAATGTGTGTGTAACGGTTGGATTTTGTGTGGAGGCTATATATACCCCTCCACCCCCTCCTCATTCGTGAGGAGAGCCATCAGAAAGTACCACCACTTCTACCACACACTTTCTGAGAAGTGAACCACCTACCCTTGTGTTGAGATCAAGCCATTCCATTCCTACCATATGAAACTTGATCTCTAGCCTTCCCAAGTTGCTTTCCACTCAAATCTTTCTTCCACCACAGCCATATCAGTGAGGAGAGTTGAGTGTTGGGGAGTTTATCACTTGAAGCACAAGAGCAAGGAGTTCATCACCATCAACACCGTCTATTACCTTTTGGAGGGTGGTGCCTCCTAGATTGGTTAGGTGTCGCTTGGGAGCCTCCGTCATGATGTGGAGTTGAACCAAGAAGTTTGTAAGGGCAAGGAGATCGCCTACTTCGTGAAGATCTACCCCGAGTAAGGCTAGTCCTCCGTGGGCGTAGGCCGTGATGGAATAGACAAGGTTGCTTCTTCGTGGACCCTTCGTGGGTGGAGCCCTCCGTGGACTCGCGCAGCCGTTACCCTCCGTGGGTTGAAGTCTCCATCAACGTGGATGTACGATAGCACCACCTATCGGAACCACGACAAAAATCTCCGTGTCACCAAACTGCGTTTGATCTTCTCCACCTCTCTTTTACATGTGCAATTTACTTTCCGCTGCATAAACTCTAGAATTGCATGTGTAGGGTGTTACTTGAACTGATCTTGTTTGTGAAACTGCCAAAAACTTTGCATGATCTAAAGGCAGATTTTTTATATTGTCAAGTAGTCTAATCACCCCCCCTCTAGACCTACTTTCGATCCTACAAGTGGTATCAGAGCTTTGGTCTCCATTGCCTTGGTTTCTATTGCATTGGACTCCATAAGCTTGGTTTCACAACCTAGGAGAGTATGGCGTCTAGTGAGGGTAATTATCGTAGAGGTCCTTACTTTGATGGTACAAATTTTGCTAGTTGGAAGCATAAAATGAAAATGCATATTCTTGGTCATAACCCAGCCGCATGGGGCATTATTTGTGTTGGCATGCAAGGTGACTTCTTTGAAGAAGGAAAAGTTCCGGATCGCGAAGCTACACCCGAAGAACTGAAGATGTTGCAAAACAATGCTCAAGCTTGTGACATTCTCTTCAATGCTTTGTGTCCCGAAGAGTTCAACAAAATCAGCCGTCTTGAGAATGCTAAGGAGATTTGGGATACTTTGGTTGAAATGCACGAAGGTACTAAATCTGTGAAGGAATCAAAGCTAGATATTCTTCAAGGTCAGCTTGACAAGTTCAAGATGAAGGATGGTGAAGGAGTCGCTGAAATGTACTCCAGGCTTGCTCTCATCACAAATGAGATTGCTGGCTTAGGAAGCGAAGAAATGACCGACCGATTCATCATTAAGAAGATTCTCAGAGCTTTGGATGGAAAGTATGACACCGTGTGCACTTTGATCCAAATGATGCCAAACTACAAGACTCTCAAGCCAACTGAAGTCATTGGAAGGATTGTTGCTCATGAGATGACACTTAAGGATAAGGAAGAGCTTCACAACAAGTCAAGTGGTGCTTACAAAGCTACAAGTGATGCTCCTACTACCTCAAGTGACAAGTTAGTTTCCAATGAAGACATAAGCCTAATGGTCAGGAACTTCAACAAGTTCTACAAGAATAGAGGCAAAGAGAGAAGCTCAAAGTCTAGATCATATGATGGAAAGAGATCTTCTAGTCGTGATCGAAACTGCTACAATTGTGGAAGACCCGGACACTTCTCAAATGAGTGTACGGCTCCCCACAAGAGAAGAGAAGAATCTCCAAGAAGAAGAGCAAGAGATGAGTCTCCTCGGAAAGAGAGAAGGAGTAGAGATGATCGTTATGAACGAAGACCTTCTCGGAGAAGCAGGGATTCGGAGAGGAAAGACAAGTCATCAAGGAGCTACACAAGAAGAAGACATCAAGCTCATGTTGGTGAATGGGTCTCCGGCTCCGACTCTGACAGTCAATCCGATGGAAGCTATCACTCCGACTCCGACTATAGTCAAGATGAAGGTGTTGCCGGACTTGCACTCGTATCCTCCAACTCCAACTCCTACGACTTATTTGATTCACCGAATGAGGGAATTGGAAGATGCTTCATGGCTAAAGGCCCCAAGGTAACACACCCTGAATTCATTGACTTTGATAGTGATGAGGATGACTTACTTGGTGAAGATGAGCTCTTGCATGATAAATCTAGTGAGCTTAGTAATGATGAAAATGCTAGTAGTCTTTATAGTCGAGAAGAGTCGAATGACAATGCTATGAAGGAGATTGAGCGTCTAACTAAAGAACTAAACACTCTTAAGTTAGCTCATGAAACAACTCAAGAATATCATAGAGAGCTCCTAAGATCTCATGAGAAGCTACGCTTCGAGAAGCTCACTCTAGAGCAAGAACATGAGTTTCTAAAAGCGATCAATGACGATCTTCGAAAGAAGAGTTCTTCATATCTTGCCAAACGACTTCTCTTGTCTAATTTCTTGCCACCTATTAAGACTAAGCATGACAAGCATAAGAAAAATTCTTCCTCTAGTAGTAACAATAACAATGTTAAATCCAATATTGTTGCTTCTAGTAGTTCTCTTGATTCCACTAACAATGTTTCAAGCCAAGTTACACTTGAGCAAGAAAATAGCTTATTGAAGGAAATCATAGAGAAAGGTGTCTACAAGAGTCTTGCCGGAAGCAAGAACTTTGAGGAGATTGTTCGGAAACAAGGAAGACACCGGAAGAATCAAGGGATTGGTTTTGAGCGAAAGTTCAACGCCGAAGGTGTTGAGTGGGAAGAAGGTCAATACCCTACTCCACAGTTTGTCTCACAAAAGGAGAAGTATGATCCTACTTCTTCCAATGTGGAACAAGCTCAAGATGACCTTCCACCACAAGACCACAAGCTAAAGGCCAAGGACAAGCTTCAAGAGGAGATTGATGCATTCATTGAAGCACCTCAAGCCATGGTCAAGTGGGTTCCCAAGGACACATCAAGTTCTACTTCGTCAAGCTCAACTACAACACCAAGGATTCCCATCAAGATGATGTGGATCCCAAAGAAGAAGAACTAGTAGGTTCTTGAGGGTGACTCCGCCAACAAACTTCACTCATATTCTTTTTGGCAAGAACTTGTGCAATCAACTTCCACATCATGCACTTGTTCATGGAGTCACAAACCCTCTTGTTGGTAAGTCAAGGGACAAGGTAATCATTGCTTTCATGGACATCATCTTTTGTGCACTTCACTCTATGTCCATGGATATTCTTGTTTGTTCCTTGTGGGACTAACCCATGTAGGTATTGAAAGTGCCCTAATCCAAAGGATTGCTCCCAACTCATGATGATCTACATCAACATTGAGCATCCACATCTTCAACATCTACATGAAGTCTTCTACGACAACCCAAGGTTAGTTTGACCCTTTAAAAAAGGGGTTCTCACATCTAGGGGGAGCTTTGCTCTAAAAATGAGCTAAAGCATCTCCAAATGATGTGAACACATAAATGCTTTATGTAAAAGTGGTAATCCCACTTGTGCTTAAACGATGAGTATGACCTATGATCAAATGTTCTCATTTGACTCCTAAGTCAATATACTCATATATAGATGACCTAGTCATCGACAATTTGTGTGCTAGTAGCTAGAGTTTTGGTTGTGCATGTTTGCCACATATTTCAGTTGCTATCTTATTGTGTGAGCATGTTGAATGCACGATTTTATCCATTCAAGGACATCCATTTGTTGTTTTGATTGTTTTGGTTTCTTTTTCTGGCCAAATGGATGGACAAGAATGCCTAAGCACCTTCCCTAGCTATCTATGCTTTCTTGTCTCAAAATTCTATTCATGCTTATATCACAACTTTGAACAAGTCTTTTTCGGACAGTCCGAGTGAGGAGCACTCGGAACCACCGATTCGTCTAAGGCTGACTTCCAAAACCTTCTAAGTCTATTTCGGTCTGACCGGCTTCCCAATCTCGGTCCAACCGAAAACACTTAGATTGATCTAGGTTTCATCTCGGTGAAACCGAGTTCAAAATCTCGGTCTGACCGATATGTGTAACTGCACAGCAGAAATACATCTCGGTGACACCGAGTTTTTCAACTCGGTCCCACCGACAGCACGGGGTTATATATACTGAGGGCTGCGCGCGATCTATTCCTTTCAAACCGTTCGCCCTCCAAGACCCCTGCTGCCGCCGCCCTGATCTAAGGATCGTCGCCGTCGTCGCCTGTGTGCCCTTGCCGCAGGTCTCCGCCGCCGTCAACGGTAATCTTCTCCTCCGTTGCCGCCGTAGAGGGACACCACCAAGTTAGGGTGTGTCTCAATCCCTATTCATGCTCCACTTCTGATTCTTGCATGATAGGACTGCCCTGATTCAATCCACGTTTGATATGATCCCAATACATTGTTCAGATCGTTTAGTTTCGAGAAAAATTCTTAGGTTTAGGTTTCCACGGAATGCATCTCGGTGAAGCCGATTCCTGAAACTCGGACTGACCGATTTGGTCTCTGACCATTGCACTACACAGTTCGGTCTGACCGAGTTGTGAAAATCGGAATGTCCGAAGTGAAGTTTCTATGAAACCCTAGTTTTTCGGTAGGACCGAAACCCATTTCGGTCTGACCGAAAGTGGTGTGTAGGTTCTGTTGAACCCTTCGGTTACACCGAAACTTGAAATCGGTTTGACCGAAATACATTCTGTGAAAACTCAAAACTAAGTTTTTAACTCATTTTTTTTTGCAAAAACTTCTGCAGTTGTGATAACTCTTCTACTCTGCCTATACCTTATCTATTCACAGGTCTTTCAGCCATGTCAGATGTCAGTGACAGCCAGAACAGGTCCGAATCACCGTTTGCTGAGATTCCAGAGGCAGGTACAAGTCCTGAGGCTAGCAGCTCTAGTGATGATGGTGAGAGGAGTACCCCTAGTGGTCTGCCTCCTGCTGCTACGAGAACCAGGAAGAAGAGAACGTCTGATTCTGAGGATTCCGATTTTGTTGCTGAGGAAGTTACCTCCAAGCCAAAGAGGCAAGTGGTCGCCAAAGAGCTCCAAGGGCAGCAGCCAAAGAAAGGCACAAGCAAAGTGAAGCAGTCTGCAGTTGCCAAGAAGCTCAACTTGGAAGAGCCAGCTCCAAGCAAGGTGAAGAAGACTTCCAAAAGGAAGAGAGTTGTTTATGCTGAACCTCAAGTTGATGATGCTGAAGAAGAAGAAGAAGATGCACCCCAGCCTCCTCCTCAGAAAGCTAAGTTCATGGGTGATGCTATTCGAGCTCAAGCCTCCTCCAAGCCCAAGAAGCCTGCTCCAGCTAAGGCAGCTCCAGCGAAGCCTAAGAGGACAACCAGAAGCATTCCAGCTTCTGAGAAGAACAAAGGTGAGATGCCACCTTCTGAGTCAGATGAAGAGCATGTGTTGCTCAAGCTCCGTCCCAAGTTGCCACTCCACAATGATGCTCATCCTCAAGCTGAGGATATGAAGGCAAGGAAGGACAAAGGTCTCAGGCTATGGAGACAATCTGATCCATATGCCGTAAGAAGAAGGACTGCTGTGGACCCCAGAT
>LR738716.1:72109128-72200445 GCA_902687465.1 Secale cereale
ATAAGAAAAGCACTACTGGTGTTCTACAAAGGTGCATCTCCGAAGAGGAGGGAAGAAAAATTCTCACTGAAATACACGCTGGAATGGGTAGCCACCATGCCGCAGCCCGGGCGCTCGTAGGCAAAGCTTTTCGAGCTGACTTTTTTTGGCCCACTGCCCGAGCAGATGCCCAAACCTTAGTCCAACACTGCGTTGGTTGCCAGCTTTTTGCAAATCAAAGTCACATGCCTCCCACCGCTCTGAGAACAACCCCCATTACTTGGAATTTTGCGGTCTGGGGGCTCGATATGGTCGGACCCCTTAAAGGGGGAAACCATAAAAAGAAATACTTACTGGTGATGGTAGATAAATTCACTAAATGGATAGAAGCCAAGCCAGTAAAAACAGATGAGGCAGGGCCTGTGATAGATTTTATATCCGGCGTATTACACCGTTACGGTGTCCCGCACAGTATTATCACAGATAATGGCACCAACTTCACAGCTGACGAGGTAAAAACTTGGTGCGCAAAGCTAGGTATTAAACTTGACTACGCTTCTGTATACCATCCTCAAACAAACGGTCAAGAAGAAAGAGCCAATGGTCTGATAATGAGCGGCATTAAACCCCGACTAGTGTGCTCCCTACGGGAGTCTGATAAACACTGGGTCGAAGAGCTTGACTCCGTACTCTGGGGGCTGCGAACCACACCTAATCAAACGATCAGATACACACCTTTTTTCATGGTGTACGGCGCAGAGGCTGTTCTGCCCTGCGACATTATTCATGACTCACCTCGAGTGCGCATGTACGAAGAGAGAGAAGCCGAGCTAGATCGACATGACGACCTATATGTACTTGAAGAGGAGCGCGATACAGCGCAAGCCCGTTCCGCATTTTATCAACAACAGGCCAGGCGATACCAGAGCAGAGAAGTGCGGGCCAAGACATACAACATCGGCGAACTCGTTTTACGCCCCCCGGAGAAGAAATAGGACACGCTCAAACCAAAATGGGAGGGCCCCTTCATTATCGACGAAGTACTCACCGGTGGAGCCTATCGCCTTCGGAATGCATAGGACAACCGCCTTGAGCCGAACTCGTGGAACGCTGCTAGGCTCCGACGATTTTATGGATAGTTCGGTAGCAATATTTTCCTCCTTTCAAGTTAGGTCTTGTCTTTTATCCTTTATTTTGTCTCCTTTTCTCTTTTACATTTTCTCTCATTGGCAAATATTCGGCTAGCCCGAATGAAAGTGCAACTAATCCCCGGGTGGTTTTGGTAATTAATAACAACATATATATCATTGAACTAATATTCTCTTGAGAATCATTTCAGAAAAGTTCGATGATGTGGGTATGGAAATGTCTGAAGAAGTGGACCCCTCAAAATGCTAAGACAAGCATTGGCAAAAGCTCAAGACTCCATTTTTGGTTTAGTGATCAAAGATCACATTGAGTCCATAGGAAAGCCAATACTATTAAAAGGGGATGAGGTTGTGTTAATGTTCTTGTTGCTCAAGTGCTTGGTGATCTAACTCCCTCAACTATCAGCACTATTCACTACTTAACACACACCCATAAGTAATCTCGGTCACACCGATTTCTCCAACTCAGTCCCACCGAGATGAACCACTTCAGTTGTTTCTCCAAACCCTAGATTCTCGGTCAAACCGATTCTGAGTTTCGGTCTCACCGAAAAAGGGCTGCCAACCTTCTGTGATCAGTTGACATCAATTCGGAATATCCGAGTTTATATTTTCGGTCTCACCGAAATGGCAAACCCTAACCTTTGACTCACTTCGGTCTCACCGAGATGGTATTTTCGGTCCCACCGAAAATCCCAACGTTCACTAGATTTGAACTTTCGGTCTAACCGAGTTTTCACTTCGGTCTGACCGAGATTGGTCAAATGTGTGTGTAACGGTTGGATTTTGTGTGGAGGCTATATATACCCCTCCACCCCCTCCTCATTCATGAGGAGAGCCATCAGAAAGTACCACCACTTCTACCACACACTTTCTGAGAAGTGAACCACCTACCCTTGTGTTGAGATCAAGCCATTCCATTCCTACCATATGAAACTTGATCTCTAGCCTTCCCAAGTTGCTTTCCACTCAAATCTTTCTTCCACCACAGTCATATCAGTGAGGAGAGTTGAGTGTTGGGGAGTTTATCACTTGAAGCACAAGAGCAAGGAGTTCATCACCATCAACACCGTCTATTACCTTTTGGGGGGTGGTGCCTCCTAGATTGGTTAGGTGTCGCTTGGGAGCCTCCGTCATGATGTGGAGTTGAACCAAGAAGTTTGTAAGGGCAAGGAGATCGCCTACTTCGTGAAGATCTACCCCGAGTAAGGCTAGTCCTCCGTGGGCGTAGGCCGTGATGGAATAGACAAGGTTGCTTCTTCGTGGACCCTTCGTGGGTGGAGCCCTCCGTGGACTCGCGCAGCCGTTACCCTCCGTGGGTTGAAGTCTCCATCAACGTGGATGTACGATAGCACCACCTATCGGAACCACGACAAAAATCTCCGTGTCACCAAACTGCGTTTGATCTTCTCCACCTCTCTTTTACATGTGCAATTTACTTTCCGCTGCATAAACTCTAGAATTGCATGTGTAGGGTGTTACTTGAACTGATCTTGTTTGTGAAACCGCCAAAAACATTGCATGATCTAAAGGCAGATTTTTTATATTGTCAAGTAGTCTAATCACCCCCCCTCTAGACCTACTTTCGATCCTACACCGAACTGCCACAGGATAAGTACATCTTCAAATGTATCTACCTCAAATAAACCTGGGGGCTTCTTTAACAAAGCCCATTACAAGTAAAGCTTATTGCTTAAAATGTCGTCTGTTTTTTATAGTCCTTCCTTGCCATTATATGCACCAATATGACTTAAGTTTTGGCCAAGCTGGGTTGCCTGGCTCCTATGCTTACCCCTACGTTTCCGATTGTTCGGCTAGGGCATAAAGGGAGCACCTCTGCGATTGTTACAACCGGGTAATCCGGACATGTACCTTAGACCGGGTGAAGCCGAAAGCTAGCGCTTTTAAGGGATTGATCGGTTGGCAGATACACGACATATTGCATTTTAAACTACCACAGGATATGGCATCCTACAATCCTCTTCACGGGATCAAAAGCCTAGGCTTGCATCTGTATGCACACCGACCTTGGGAAAGGAACCCCTAACAGAACTATTCTCTCTGGAAGATGTTTCTTACGTTAAACAATATTATAACATAACTCCTCAAAAACAGTTTGTCTGTTCAAGCAATTATGACCGTATTGCCTGGTTTCCAAACATATCACGTGTTTACCACATATATAGTATTCGGAAACACTCCAGCCTTTGGGTTTATGGAGGTTAAAGCAGATAGTCGGCCATGACAACCTTTTTTATAAAATCGGTCGGAGATAAGTTTGATGGTAAAAGTACATTAATACATAGAATCAAACGACTATTGTTTCACTATTACCTCTATAAGACTGTCTAGTCTATAGTCCTGTTGGGAAAACTTGGCAACTGTCTCTACTTGGTCATATACCTAATGCAGAGGAATTTCTTGTCCGTCAGACCCCCGATGTCCCACGCGGGCCATATGATTTGGATCAAGACGAGTATAGCGCGTCTTCACCATGGCCCAGGCTTCTCAAGCACCCATGCGACATGCTGATGCTTTCCACAGTTCTAAGCGGTGTTGAGCCCCTTTGAACAAGTCCGCTAAGTGCTCCATAGTTTCTGGAGGCGAATCACCTAGCCATAAAGCCCTGGCCATACTCTTCATGGCCTTCCGAGCTCGCTCGTGGACCCTGGAAAGCTCTTGCAGCACGTCACCCTCAAAACCGGACACTCCCCCTTCGGGCTGCCCAGTTAAAAAAACCTGCAGGAAAAGTTTTATGAGAGACTTCCAAAATAAGAGACTATAAGGAGAGCTAGTTATAAGGGACATACTGAACATGCCGCCTTTTAGCCTCCTGTTATCTTCCAAGGCGCTTGACAGTTGAGCCCTTACGTCCTTTAGCTCATGTTCGAGCCTAATATATTTATCCTGTGCTTGGTTTCTTTTATCTATGGCCTGCGTCAATACGCGCTTGCCAGCAGCTGTTTCCCCTTCGAAAAAAAATTTGTCCACCAAAGAAGCCCTTAGCTCCCTCTCCAGTTGGTCGGTCGACCTTGTTGATGTATTACAATTAGTATGTACATAACGACTAAGTGATCAGCAGAAATATCATAGTAACCGGACACCATTGTTCTTACCACCAGCATCCTTTCCGGATTTCTTCAAATTTTCCAATTCGACGGTGGCATTCGTGAGATGGGTCCAGCACTCTTCAAGCTCCTTGGATAAGGAGTTATTCTTTTCTTGAAGCACCTACAAAAACACAACGATCCTCAAATCAGTTGTACCTGCTTTAAGTCTCGGGGGCTACTAGCATGAGAACATCAAAATGTACACTTACCCGCATATCTTTCGAAAGCCGGTGAGTGGCTCCAGCGAGTCCCTCTTGAGCGGCGATATAGGAATCTGCAAAGCTGAGGGCGTTAAACGCCTCCTCAGAAAAGGCTGGGTCACGCATGGCTGCTTTCCGCCGCCGGTGAACCATCGCAACCTCCACTTCAGAATTAGTAACTGATTCCGTCTGAATCCTCCTGGAGAGGACAATCTGGCAATGAATCCACGTTAACCCTTGACGGGCCGGACGCCGGATTGACTGGAGCTTGGTCTGCATGATCTCCGGAAACGATCCGGTGTGTATTCCTCCTAAAAGGAAAAACAAAGCAGAAAATTGTACTACCGACTTCACCACCCAGCGCGTGTCAAAACAAACATACCTCTTTGAAGGTCCGCTGTTGTTCGCGGTTCTCTTTCGCTTCGAGGCCTTGATACGTCTCCAACGTATCTACTTTTCCAAACACTTTTGCCCTTGTTTTGGACTCTAACTTGCATGATTTGAATGGAACTAACCCGGACTGATGCTGTTTTCAGCAGAACTGCCATGGTGTTGTTTTTGTGCAGAAATAAAAAGTTCTCGTAATCGCCTTAAAATCAACGGAGATTTATTTCAAAAAATATAAAAAATACCTGTCAAAAGATCCACACCTGGAGGCCCATAGGCTGTCCTCGAGGGTGGGGGGAGCGCCCCCCTTCCCAGGGCGCGCCCCTGCCTCGAGGGCACCTCGATGCCCCACCGACGTATCCCCAGGTCCTATATATTCCGTTTCGTGGAAAAAAAATCAAGGAGAAAGAATTATCGCGTTTCGTGAGACGGAGCCACCGCCAAGCCCTAATCTCTCTCGGGAGGGCTGATCTGGAGTCCGTTCGGGGCTCCGGAGAGTGGAGATCGTCGCCATCGTCATCATCAACCTTCCTCCATCACCAATTCCATGATGCTCACCGCCGTGTGTGAGTAATTCCATCGTAGGCTTGCTGGACGGTGATGGGTTGGATGGGATCTATCATGTAATCGAGTTAGTTTTGTTAGGGTTTGATCCCTAGTATCCACTATGTTCTGAGATTGATGTTGCTATAACTTTTCTATGCTTAATGCTTGTCACTAGGGCCCGAGTGCCATGATTTCAGATCTGAACCTATTATGTTTTCATGAATATATGTGTGTTCTTGATCCTATCTTCCAAGTCTATAGTCACCTACTATGTGTTATGATCCGGCAACCCCGAAGTGACAATAATCGGGACCACTCCCGGTGATGACCATAGTTTGAGGAGTTCATGTATTCACTATGTGTTAATGCTTTGGTCCGGTACTCTATTAAAAGGAGGCCTTAATATCCCTTAGTTTCCAATAGGACCCCACTGCCACAGGAGGGTAGGACAAAAGATGTCATGCAAGTTCTTTTCCATAAGCACGTATGACTATATTCGGAATACATGCCTACATTGCATTGCTGAACTGGAGCTAGTTCTGTGTCACCCTAGGTTATAACTTCTACATGATGAATTGCATCCGACGTAATTTCCCATCACCGATCAAATGCCTACGAGCTTTACCTATATTGCTTGCCGCTTATTTACTTTCCTGTTGCTTATATCACAAAAACTACAAAAACACTATCTTTAATTTTATTGTTGCTACCACCCCTATCATATTACTGTGCTACTAAACTATCTTGCTGCAGATACTAAGTTTCCAGCTGTGGCTGAATTAACAACTCAGTTGCTAATACTTAAGAGTATTCCTGGCTCCCCTTGTGTCGAATCAACAAATTTGGGTTTAATACTTTACCCTCGAAAACTGTTGCGATCCCCTACACTTGTGGGTTATCAAGACTATTTTCTGGCGCCGTTGCCGGGGAGCATAGCTCTATTCTTTAAGTCACTTGGGATTTATATCTGTCTATCACTATGAAGAATTTGAAGGACTCAAAAACCAAGATCTTACCCTCAACTACGAGGGAAGGTAAGGAACTGCCATCTAGCTCTGCACTAGATTCTCCTTCTGTTATGAGTAAACTTGCGACACCTACTCCTGCTATTGAATCTGACATGTCGTATGTTCTTGATGATGCTACTTCTGCTATGTATGATGAAACTACCTCTATGCCTGATACTGTGCCACTAGGTGAATTTCTAGACGAACAAATTGCTAAGGTTAGGGAGAGTGCAAATGTTGATGATATTTATGAAAGTGATGATGAAACTACTCCCAATAGATATGAATTGCCTGTTGTGCCTGAGGGTTATGTTATGGATGAAGAAACTGCTAGAGACTTGCTTGCTTGCAAAGATAGATATGATCTTAAGAAGTTATTAGCTAAGCTGAAAGAAAAGTCCATGAATTCTAGAATGAAACATGACCCTGCTTTTGCTACTTCACCTATTTGTGTCACTGATAAGGATTATGAATTCTCTGTTGATCCTGAGTGAATTACTTTGGTTGAATCTGATCCTTTCCATGGTTATGAGTCTGAAACTGTTGTGGCACATCTTACCAAGTCGAATGATATAGCCACCTTGTTTACCAATGATGAAAAGATTCGCTACTACTATATCCTTAAGTTATTTCCGTTCTCGTTAAAGGGTGATGCTAATACTTGGTTTAATTCTCTTGATCCTGGTTGTGTGCGTAGTCCCCAGGATATGATGTATTACTTTTCTGCTAAATATTTTCCCGCTCATAAGAAACAAGCTGCCTTACGGAAAATATATAACTTTGTGCAAACTGAAGAAGAGAGTCTCCCACAAGCTTAGGGGAGGCTTCTCCAGTTACTTAATGCTTTGCCTGATCATCCTCTTGAGATGCATGATATACTTGATGTCTTTTATAATGGACTAACCGATGCTTCCAGAGACCATCTGGATAGTTATCCCGGTTGTGTTTTCAGGGAAATAACAGTTGAACAAGCTGAACTACTATTGAATAATATGCTAGCCAATGAAAATAATTGGACACTTCCTGAACCAGCCCCTAAGCCAACTCCGAAGAAAAGAGGTGTTTTATTTATCAGTCCTGAAGATATGCAAGAGGCAAAGAAATCCATGAAAGAAAAAGGTATCAAAGCTGAAGATGTTAAGAATTTACCGCCTATTGAAGAAATACATGGTCTTGATAACCCGACACAGGTAGTAAAGGTAAATTCTCTTTATAGATTTGATGAAGGTGATATTCCTCGTTATAAGTCTGCTAGCCAATGCTTAGATGAGTTTGACAATTTTATTGTGAAACAAGAAAACTTCAATGCTTATGTTGGTAGACAATTACAACACAATGCTTATATGATTGAACGCTTGAGTGATTATATGTCTAGTGCTAAGGATGAACTGAAACTCATTAGTATACATGCTTCTATGGTCACCACTCAAGTAGAACAAGTACTCAAGGCTCAGAATGATTTGCTCAATGAATTAAATTGTAAAAACAATGACTATGATGTTAGAGTTGCAACTAGAGGTTGTAAAATGACTCAGGAACCTCTGTATCCTAAAGTTCACCCTAAGAGCTAATATAGATGCACCTAGTTCTTCTAAGAAGAAGAAAAAGAAAAATGATAGGACTTTGCATGCTTCTAGTGAACCTGTAGCTCACCCACCTGAGAATCCCAATGATATATCTGTTTCTGATGCTGAGACACTATCTGGTAATGAACATGAACCTAGTGATAATATTAATAATGATGTTCATGATGATGCTCAACCTAGCAATGATAATGATGTAGAGATTGAACCTGCTGTTGATCTTGATAACCGCCAATCAAAGAATCACCGTTATGATAAGAGAGACTTTGTTGCTAGGAAGCATGGTAGAGAAAGAGAACCATGGGTTCATAAACCCATGCCTTTTCCCATGAAACCATCCAATAAAAAGGATGATGAGGATTTTGAACGCTTCGCTGAAATGATTAGACCTATCTTTTTGCGTATGCGTTTGACTGATGTGCTTAAAACAAATCCTTATGCCAAATATATGAAATATATTATTACTAACAAAAGAAAGATACCTGATGTAGAAATATCCACCATGCTTGCCAATTTCACTTTTGAGGGTAGAATGCCTAAGAAATTAGGAGATCCAGGAGTACCTACTATACCTTGCTCCATTAAGGGAAACTATGTTGAAACTGCTTTGTGTGATCTTGGAGCAGGTGTTAGTGTTATGCCTCTCTCTTTATATCGTAGATTTGACTTGAGTAAGTTGACACCTACTGAAATATCTTTGCAAATGGCTGATAAATCAACTGCTATACCTGTCGGTATTTGTGAGGATGTGCCTGTTGTAGTTGCAAATGTTACTATTCTAACGGACTTTGTTATACTTGATATTCCCGAGGATGATAGTATGTCTATTATTCTTGGAAGACCCTTTTTGAATACTGCAGGGGTTGCTATTGATTGCAACAAAGGCAATGTCACTTTTCATGTCAATGGTAATGAGCATACGACGCACTTTCCGTGGAAACAACTTCAGGTCTTCAGTATCAATTATATTGGAAAAACTTCAACTATTACTATTGGAGGTTTTGAGTTTCCTATTCCTACTATCAAGAAGGCATATGACATACTTATTGTTGGAGACATACATATCCCCATTGAGGTAACATAGTGTTATTCGAAAATTCTTCGGTTTCATGTTACTCGGAAAGAGTTTATTAACAAGACCTGACCATCCTTGTTAATGGATTCCTTTTGATGATCATGGGATAGGTGAATCTGGATAGCACAAACTTTCTGTACCCTCCTTTTACTTTCTGTTAATTAGGATAAATAAAACAAAAATAGTATTATCTGTCTATTTCCGGACTTATCCGTGCAATAAAAAATATCTCGAAAATAAAAGTTCTCCAAATGCCATGAAAATGAAATATGATTTTTTTCTAGAATATTTAAGAAAATATGGCACCGAACACACAGCGAGGGGAGCCAGCACGTGGCCTCGAGGGCACAGGGCGCGCCCCTTGCCTCGAGGGCCCCACGTGTCCTCCCTCCACTTATCCTTTCACCCATGCTCTTCTTCTTCCTCCCAAAAAAATCCCCAACCAGCTCAAACCCGAGTTCTAGCTCATTTTGCTGCCATTTTCGATCTCCTTGCTCAAAGCACCATTCACCAAACTGTTTTGGGGAGATTGTTCCTTGGTATGTGACTCCTCCATTGGTCCAATTAGTTTTTGTTCTAGTGCTTTATTTGTTGCAAATTTGTGCTGCTGTGGTGACCTTGTTCTTGAGTTTGCATGTCAAATTTTCTTGGTCCCAAGTAGTTCTAATGCATGATATAGCCTCTAGGCACTTGTAGGAGTTGTTGCTATCAATCTTGTTGAGTTTGGTTAACTTTTATTTGTGAGTTACTAAATTTTTTAGAAATTTTCAGAAAAGGAAAATGTTAAAAATAATATTGAGGGGCTCTTCCAGCAAAAGCTCAAAGGAGAAGAAGAAAGAAGAAAATAAGAAGCCCAAGTATCATCTTCCTCGCATGGCGGAAGTTCGACCGTGCGAGTGGCCTTGTAATAATTTCATGATGTCCGTCGGTACTTACGAAGACTTTTATTGGATGGCGAATAATGCAGGCCTCACTGACTTCCTCAACGACCAAAAAGAGCAGTATCTCTTACTCATCAATATTTTTACGCAAAGCTTTCATTTTCATTCTAGGAAAACACCACCTACGGTGGAGTTTCGCTTATATGAATGTGGTTAAGGAGATATCACTGTTAGATTTTTGTGAAATATGCAAAGTACCCTTTGAAGGTAGACTAGATGAACCACGTCATGAAGACGTCAAAGGGTTTATTGATATGACAGCCGTAGGTGAAACTAGACAAGTTTCAGGGGCAAGAATCATCAGTATACACTTCCATGTTCTGCGCTACTTTGCTTTATTTGCTAGTGGGTGTTTAATTGGTCGCAGTAACAGTGGAAATCTTAGTGCCCCTGATATTATCATTTTACTCCATGCTTTGTTTCGCGACACAACTTTTAGCTTGGGCCAGCTGCTAATACTTGAGAGTATTCTTTGGCTCCCCTCGTGTCGAATCAATAAATTTGGGTTGAATACTTTACCCTCGAAAATTGTTGCGATCCCCTACACTTGTGGGTTATCAAGACTATTTTCTGGCGCCGTTGTCGGGGAGCATAGCTATATTCTTTAAGCCACTTGGGATTTATATCTGTTGATCACTATGAAGAACTTGAAAGACTCAAAAACCAAGATTTATCCCTCAACTACAAGGTGAGGTAAGGAACTGCCATCTAGCTCTGCACTTGATTCACCCTCTGTTATGAGTAAACTTGCGACACCTACTCCTGCTATTGAATCTGATATGTCACATGTTCTTGATGATGCTACTTCTGCTATGTATGATGAAACTACTTCTATGCTTCATAATACTGTGCCACTAGGTGAATTTCTTGATGAACAAATTGCTAAGGTTAGGGAGAATGCAAATATTGAAACTGATAATATTGATGAAAGTGATGATGAAGATTCTCCCCCTAGATATGAATTGCTTGTTATTCCCGAGGGTTATGTTATGGATGAAGAAACTGCTAGAGACTTTCTTGCTTGCAATGATAGATATGATCTTAAGAAATTATTAGCTAAGCTGAAAGAAAAGTCTTTGAATGCTAGAATGAAATATGACCCTGCTTTTGCTACTTCGCCCATGTTTGTTACTAATAAGGATTATGATTTCTCTGTTGATCCTGAGTTAATTACTTTGGTTGAATCCGATCCTTTCCATGGCTATGAATCTGAAACTGTTGTGGCACATCTTACTAAGTTGAATGATATAGCCACCACGTTCACCAATGAGGAAAAAAAATCATTATTACTATATCCTTAAGTTATTTCCGTTCTCGTTAGAGGGTGATGCTAAGACATGGTTTAATTCTCTTTGATCCTGGTTCTGTGCGTAGTCCCTAGGATATGATTTATTACTTCTCTGCTAAATATTTTCCCGCTCATAAGAAACAAGCTGCCTTACGGGAAATGTATAACTTTGTGCATATTGAAGAAGAGAGTCTCCCACAAGCTTGGGGGAGGCTTCTCCAATTACTTAATGCTTTGCCTGATCATCCTCTTAAGAGGAATGAAATACTTGATGTCTTTTATAATGGACTGACCGATGCTTCCAGAGACCACCTAGATAGTTGTGCTGGTTGTGTTTTCAGGGAAAGAACAGTTGATCAAGCTGAATTACTATTGAATAATATGTTGACCAATGAAAACAATTGGACACTTCCTAAACCAGCCCCTAAGCCAACTCCGAAGAAAAGGGGTGTTCTATTTCTCAGTCCTGAAGATATGCAAGAGGCAAAGAAATCTATGAAAGAAAATGTATTAAAGCTGAAGATGTTAAGAATTTACCACCTATTGAAGAAATACATGGTCTTGATAACCCGACACAGGTAGTAAAGGTAAATTCTCTTTATAGATTTGATGAAGGTGATATTCCTCGTTATAAGTCTGCTAGCCAATGCTTAGATGAGTTTGACAACTTCATTGTTAAACAAGAAAACTTTAATGCTTATGTTGGTAGACAATTGCAACGTAATGCTTATATGATTGAACACTTGAATGATTATATGTCTAGAGTTAAAGGTGAATTGAAACTCATTAGTAAACATGCTTCTACGGTTACCACTCAAGTAGAACAAGTACTTAAAGCACAAAATGATTTGATAATGCTATTAGAGTTGTGACTAGAGGTGGAAAAATGACTCAGGAACCTCTGTATCCTGAAGGCCACCCTAAGAGAATTGAGCAAGATTCTCAGAGAGCTAATGTAGATGCACCAAGTTCTTCTAAGAAGAAGAAAAAGAAAAATGATAGGACTTTGCATGCTTCTAGTGAACATGTTGCTGACACACCTGAGAATCCCAATGATATCTCTATCTCTGATGCTGAAACACAATCTGGCAATGAACATGAACCTAGTGATAATGTTAATGATGATGTTCATGATGATGCTCAACCT
The DNA here is from genome assembly GCA_902687465.1 of Secale cereale. NCBI lineage: Eukaryota > Viridiplantae > Streptophyta > Magnoliopsida > Poales > Poaceae > Secale > Secale cereale. The sequence continues at coordinate 72,121,540 of LR738716.1, forward strand.
AGCAATTACAATGATGTAGAGATTGAACCTGCTGTTGATCTTGATAACCGACAATCAAATAATCAATGTTATGATAAGACAGACTTTGTTGCTAGGAAGCACGGCAAGGAAAGAGAACCATGGGTTCAGAAACCCATGCCTTTCCCTCCTAAATCATCCAAGAAAAAGGATGATGAGGATTTTGAGCGCTTTGTTGAAATGATTAGACCTATCTTTTTGCGTATGCGTTTGACTGATATGCTTAAAACAAATCCTTATGCTAAGTATATGAAATATATTATTACCAATAAAAGAAAGATACCTAAAGTTGAAATTTCCACCATGCTTGCCAATTATACTCTTAAAGGTGCAATACCAAAGAAACTAGGAGATCCAGGATTACCAACTATACCTTGCTCCATTAAAAGAAACTATGTTAAAACTGCTTTATGTGATCTTGGAGACGGTGTCAGTGTTATGCCTCTCTCTTTATATCGTAGACTTGACTTGAATAAGTTGACACCTACTAAAATATCTTTGCAAATGGCCGATAAATCAACTGCTATACCTGTCAGTATTGAGGATGTGCCTGTTGTGGTTGCAAATGTTACTATTCTAACGGACTTTGTTATCCTTGATATTCCCGAGGACGATAGTATGTCTATTATCCTTGGTAGACCCTTTTTGAATACTGCAAGGGCTGTTATTGATTGCAACAAAGGCAATGTCACTTTTCATGTTAATCGTAATGAGCATACGGTACATTTTCCAAGGAAACAACCTCAGGTCCACAGTATCAATTCTATCGGAAAAATTTCAAAAATACTATTGGATGTTTTGAATTTCCTCTTCCTTCTGTCAAGAAGAAATATGATATTCTTATTGTTGGGGACATGCATATCCCCATTGAGGTAACCTAGTGTTATTCTAAAATTCTTTGGTTTCATGTTATTCGGAAAGAGATTGTTAACAAGACTTGATCAACCTTGTTAATGGATTCCTTTTGACGAACATGAGATGGTTGAATTTAGATAGCACAACCTTCTGTACCCTCCTTTACTATCTGTTAATTAGATTAAATAAAGCAAAAATAGTATTTTATGTGTGTTTTCTGAGTTACCCGTGGAATAAAAAAATACCCCGAAAATAAAAGTTCTCCAAATGCCCCGAAAATGAAATATGTTTTTTTAGAATATTTGAGAATATTTGGCACTGAGAACATAGCAGGGGGAGCCAGTACCTGGCCACGAGGGTGCTGGGCGCGCCCCCTACCTTGTGGGCCCCACGTGGCCCCCCTCCACTTACTCCAGCACCCACACACTCCTTCTTCCTCCCAAAAAAATCACTATCCAGCTCAAGCACGATTTCTAGCTCATCTTGCTGCCATTTTCGATCTCCTTGCTCAAAGCTCCATTCACAAAACTGTCTGGGGGGGGATTGTTCTTTGGTATGTGACTCCTCCATTGGTCCAATTAGTTTTTGTTCTAGTGCTTTATTTATTGCAAATTTTTGCTGCTTAGGAGACCCTGTTCTTGAACTTGCATGTCAAATTTATGTGGTTCCAAGTAGTTCTAATGCATGATATAGTCTCTAGGCACTTGTGGGAGTAGTTGCTATCAATCTTGTTGAATTTGGTTCGATTTTATTTTGAGTAACTAAAAAATTTAGAAATTTTCAGAGCAAGAAAATGATGAGGAGATTGTTGAGAGGCTCTTCCAGTCAAAGTTCAAAGGATAAGCAGAAGGAAGAGAATAAGAAGCCCAAATACAATCTTCCTCGCACTGCGGAAGTTCAGCCGTGTAAATGGCCTTGCAATGAGTTTTTGGAAGCCGTCGGGATTTATAAAGACTTTTATTATTTGGTGGAGAATGCAGGCCTCACCGACTTTCTCCACGACCAGTGTGAACAGTATCTCTTACTCACTAATATTTTCACGCAAAATTTTCATTTTCATGCTAAGAAATCACCACCTTCAGTGGAGTTTCATTTATATGATGAGGTTAAGGAGATGTCGTTCTATGAATTTTGTCAAGTATGTAAGATACCCTTTGCTGGTAGTCTTGAGGAACCACATCGTAAAGATGTTGAGGGGTTTATCGATATGATAGCTGTTGGGGAAACAAGGCAAGTTTCAGGGGCAATAATTACTACTATACATTTTCTTGTTCTACGCTACTTTGCGATATTTGCTAGTAGATGCTTATTTGGTCGCGGGAACAGTGGGAATCTTAGTGCCCCTGATATTGTCATTTTGCACCATGCTTTGTTTCAAGACACAACTTTTAGCTTGGGTGCTATTGTTGCTAAACGATTAAGTCTGAACTACAAAGGGTCCCATCTTTGGAGGCATCTTTGCTTCACGCCTTGCTGAACACTTTAGAATACCTATTAGGCATCATGAGAAGGAAGAGAAGTCGTTGTCCCTGACTTTTCTAGATTATAAGAGTATTATAGCACATGATTTTATTGTTACAGACAGGAAGAAGTTGCTTAAGTATAAATTGAGGTTTGATGAAAAATATTGTGAGATTATTACCTTGCCTGCACCATCTCTGTTTGATCTATTTTCAGGCACGTAGCTCATTTTGACGGATGCCGTCTATGCGTACTGGAGCCAGGCACAAGTTTCAGAGCCGGAGCCGGAACCACCACTTGACCCTTACCGGCAGTCGGTTTATCGGTGGGATCCGGATGAGATTGCCAACCAGTGGCACCCAGAGGACGCTTCTCCATACACCGGAGAGAGTAGCTTTGATCCGTGGCCATAGACCAACTTAGGCCAAAAGCCTAAGCTTTGGGGGGGTACGTATTTCTCACCGACATTACATTCATGTTCACACACTAATTCCAGTAGTCGGTGCGCATCTTTTTCATTGTACTATCCATGTTAGTTTATTTTCTTTTCTATTCTTAGTCTTTTTCTTGTGTGTTAGAAAAACCTTAAGAAAAACAAAAAAAATAGTTGTAGCTTTTTAGCTAGTTTACCTTCCATGCCTGTAGTGGTAATAATTAAAAGAAAACCCAAAAAGATTTCTCGTTCTTCTTTTGCTTGTTGGGAGCTTTCCCGTGTAAATAGTTTCTTTTCTTTTCTTTGGGGGTCAAGAGGAGAAGATCATAATGAAAATGCTTAGTGGCTCTTGTATGCATTATTGTTGATTTAACCATGGGCTATATTACTTTGTCTTCTCTCTTGTATTAAATGCTTGCAGATTCCAGCTTAGTCCAATGCACGTGCACTATTATTATTATCCACACCGTTCGGTCGTGCGAGTGAAAGGCAATAATGACGATATATGATGAATGAAGGAAATATGCCCTAGAGGCAATAATAAAGATGTTATTTGTATTTCCTTATATCATTATAAATGTCTTTTATTCATGCTAGAATTGTATTAACCGGAAACTTAGTACATGTGTGGATACATAGACAAAACAGTATGTCCCTAGTATGCCTCTACTAGACTAGCTCATTGATCAAAGATGGTTATGTTTCCTAGCCATAGACATGAGTTGTCATTTGATCAACGGGATCACATCATTAGGAGAATGATGTGATGGACAAGACCCATCCGTTAGCATAGCAATATGATCGTTTAGTTTAACTGCTATTGCTTTCTTCATGACTTATACATGTTCCTATGACTATGAGATTATGCAACTCCCGAATACCGTAGGAACACCTTGTGTGCTATCAAATGTCACAACATAACTGGGTGATCATAAAGATGCTCTACAGGTGTCTCCGAAAGTATTCGTGGTGTTGGCATAGATCAAGATTAGGATTTGTCACTCCGAGTGTCGGAGAGGTATCTCTGGGCCCTCTCGGTAACACACATCACAATAAGCCTTGCAAGCAAAAGACTAATGAGTTAGTCACGAGATGATGTGTTACGGAACGAGTAAAGAGACTTGCCGGCAACGAGATTGAACTAGGTATAAAGATACCGACGATCGAATCTCGGGCAAGTAACATACCGTTTGACAAAAGGAACAACGTATGTTGTTATGCGGTTCTGACTGATAAAAGATCTTCGTAGAATATGTAGGAGCCAATATGAACATCCAGGTTCCGCTATTGGTTATTGACCAGAGATGAGTCTCGGTCATGTCTACATAGTTCTCGAACCCGTAGGGTCCGCACGCTTAACGTTTGATGACGATCGGTATTATGAGTTTTTGAGTATTGATGTACCAAAGGTAGTTCGGAGTCCCGGATGAGATCACGGACATGACGAGGAGTCTCGGAATGTCCGAGACATAAAGATTGATATATTGGACGGCTATATTCGGACACCGGAAGTATACCGGAAAAGTTTCGGATTTATCGGGAATGCCGGAGGGGGTTACCGGAACCCCCTACGAGAGGGGATGGTCCATAGTGGGCCTAAAGGGTGAGAGAGAGGCAGCCCATAGGGCTGGCCGGCGCCCCCACCTAGGAATCCTAGTTGGACTAGGATTGGGGGGGGCGCCACCTCTCCTAATCCTTTCCCCCTTCTTCCTTCCGGTGAATCCTACTAGGAATAGGATTGCAATCCTATTCCTAGTAGGAGTCCCCTCCCTAGCCGCACCATAGGAGTTGGCCGGCCCCTCCTCCCTTGCTCCTTTATATACGAGGGCAGGGGGGCACCCAAAGACACACAAGTTGAATTGTTTTAGCCGTGTGCGGTGCCCCCCTCCACAGAATCACACCTCGGTCGTACCGTCGCGGAGCTTAGGCGAAGCCCTGCGCCGGTGAATACATCATATCCGTCACCACGCCGTCGTGCTGACGAAACTCTCCCGTGAAGATCAACTGGATCAAGAGCTCGTGGGACGTCATCAAGCTGAACGTGTGCTGAACGCGGAGGTGCCGTACGTTTGGTGCTTGATCGGTTGGATCGCGAAGAAGTTCGACAACATCAACCGCGTCACTTGACGCTTCCGCTTCCGGTCTACGAGGGTACGTAGACACACTCTCCCCTCTCGTTGCTATGCATCTGGTAGATAGATCTTGCGTGATCGTAGGAAAATTTTAAAATACTACGTTCCCCAACAGTGGCATCATGAGCCAGGTCTATGCGTAGATGATATGCACGAGTAGAACACAATGAGATTGTGGACGATACTAGTCATACTGCTTACCAGCAATCCATACTTTGCTTCGGCGGTATTGTGAGATGAAGCGGCCCGGACCGACATTACGCGTACGCTTACGCGAGACTGGTTTCACCGTTACGAGCACTCGTTGCTTAAAGGTGACTGGCGGGTGTCTGTCTCTCTCACTTTAGCTGAATCAAGTGTGGCTACGCCCGGTCCTTGTGAAGGTTAAAACATCACATACTTGACGAAACATCGTTGTGGTTTTGTATGCGTAGGTAAGAACGGTTCTTGCTAAGCCCGTAGCAGCCACGTAAAACTTGCAACAAACAAAGTAGAGGACGTCTAACTTGTTTTTGCAGGGCATGTTGTGATGTGATATGGTCAAGACATGATGAGTTATACGGTTTTGTATGAGATGATCATGTTTTGTAAAGTTATCGGCAACTGGCAGGAGCCATATGGTTGTCACTTTATTGTATGAAATGCAATCGCCATGTAATTGCTTTACTTTATCACTAAACGGTAGCGATAGTCGTGGAAGCAATAGTTGGCGAGACGACAACGATACTACGATAAAGATCAAGGTGTCAAGCCGGTGACGAAGGTGATCATGACGGTGCTTTGGAGATGGAGATCAAAAGCACAAGATGATGATGGCCATATCATGTCACATATTTTGATTGCATGTGATGTTTATCTTATTATGCTTCTTATTTTGCTTAGAACGACGGTAGCATTATAAGATGATCCCTTACTAAATTTCAAGGTATAAGTGTTCTCCCTGAGTATACACCGTTGCGAAAGTTCGTCGTGCCGAGACACCACGTGATGATCGGGTGTGATAAGCTCTACGTTCAAATACAACGGGTGTAAGCCAGTTTTGCACACGCAGAATACTCGGGTTAAACTTGACGAGCCTAGCATATACAGATATGGCCTCGGAACACTGGAGACCGAAAGGTCGAGCGTGAATCATATAGTAGATATGATCAACATAAGATGTTCACCATTGAAAACTACTCCATCTCACGTGATGATCGGACATGGTTTAGTTGATTTTGATCACGTGATCATTTAGATGACCAGAGGGATGTCTATCTAAGTGGGAGTTCTTTAAATTAATATGATTAAATTGAACTTTAATTTATCATGAACTTAGTCCTGATAGTTTTGCATATCTATGTCGTTGTAGATCAATGGCCCGTGCTACCGTTCCTTTGAATTTTAATGCATTCCTAGAGAAAGCTAAGTTGAAAGATGATGGTAGCAATTACACGGACTGGGTCCGTAACCTGAGGATTATCCTCATTGCTGCACAGAAGAATTATGTCCTTGAAGCACCGCTAGGTGACAAGCCCCCTTCCGCTAATGCAGACGCTTTGAACGTCTGGCAGTCGCGGTCTGATGACTACACGATAGTTCAGTGTGCCATGCTTTACGGCTTAGAACCGGGACTTCAACGACGTTTTGAACGTCATGGAGCATATGAAATGTTCCAGGAGTTGAATTTAATATTTCAAGCAAATGCCCGAATTGAGAAATATGAGATTTCCAATAAGTTCTACAGCTGCAAAATGGAGGAGAATAGTTCTATCAGTGAACACTTGCTCAGAATGTCTGGGTACTACAATCATATGACTCAACTTGGTTGCAATGTTGACGAGGATAGTGTTATTGATAGAGTTCTTCAATCACTGCCACCAAGCTATAAAGGCTTCGTGATGAACTATAACATGCAAGGGATGCAAAAGACAATTCCCGAGCTCTTCGCTATGCTCAAAGCTGCGGAGGTAGAAATCAAAAAGGAGCATCAAGTGTTGATGGTTAACAAGACCACTAGTTTCAAGAAAAAGGGCAAGGGAAAGAAAGGGAACTTCAAAAAGAATAGCAAGTCAGTTGCTACTTCAACGAAGAAACCCAAATCTGGAGCCAAGCCTGAAACTGAGTGCTTCTACTGCAAGGGGACTGGACACTGGAAGCGGAACTGCCCCAAGTATTTCGCGGATAAGAAAGATGGCAAGATGAACAAAGGTATATGTGATATACATGTTATTGATGTGTACCTTACTAATGCTCGTAGTAGTACCTGGGTATTTGATACCGGTTCGGTTGCTAATATTTGTAACTCGAAACAGGGACTACAGATTAAACGAAGATTAGCTAAGGACGAGGTGACGATGCGCGTGGGAAACGGTTCCAAAGTCGATGTGATCGCCGTCGGCACGCTACCTCTGCATCTACCTTCGGGATTAGTTTTAGACCTAAATAATTGTTATTTGGTGCCAGCATTGAGCATGAACATTATATCTGGATCTTGTTTATTGCGAGACGGTTATTCATTTAAATCAGAGAATAATGGTTGTTCCATTTTGATGAATAATATCTTTTACGGTCATGCACCCTTAAAGAGTGGTCTATTCTTACTGGATCTTGATTGTAGTGATACACATATTCATAATATTGAAACCAAAAGATGCAAGGTTAATAATGATAGTGCAACTTATTTGTGGCACTGCCGTTTGGGTCATATTGGTGTAAAACGCATGAAGAAACTCCATAAAGATGGACTTTTGGAATCACTTGATTATGAATCACTTGGTGCTTGCGAACCATGCCTCATGGGCAAGATGACTAAAACTCCGTTCTCCTGAACTATGGAGCGAGCAACAGATTTGTTGGAAATCATACATACTGATGTATGTGGACCAATGAGCGTTGATGCTCGCGGCGGGTATCGTTATTTTCTGACCTTCACTGATGATTTGAGCAGATATGGGTATATCTACTTAATGAAACACAAGTCTGAAACATTTGAAAAGTTCAAAGAATTTCAGAGTGAAGTAGAGAATCATCGTAACAAGAAAATAAAGTTCCTACGATCTGATCGTGGAGGAGAATATTTGAGTTACGAGTTTGGTCTTCATTTGAAACAATGTGGAATAGTTTCACAACTCACGCCACCTGGAACACCACAACGGAATGGTGTGTCCGAACGTCGTAACCGTACTTTATTGGATATGGTGCGATCTATGATGTCTCTTACCGATTTACCACTATCGTTTTGGGGTTATGCTTTAGAGACAGCTGCATTCACGTTAAATAGGGCACCATCTAAATCCGTTGATACGACGCCTTATGAACTATGGTTTGGCAAGAAACCAAAGTTGTCGTTTCTTAAAATTTGGGGCTGCGATGCTTATGTGAAAACACTTCAACCTGATAAGCTCGATCCCAAGTCGGAAAAATGTGTCTTCATAGGATACCCAAAAGAAACTGTTGGGTACACCTTCTATCACAGATCCGAAGGCAAAATATTCGTTGCTAAGAACGGATCCTTTCTAGAAAAAGAGTTTCTCTCGAAAGAAGTGAGTGGGAGGAAAGTAGAACTTGATGAGGTAATTGTACCTTCTCCCATATTGGAAAATAGTACATCACAGGAAATTGTTCCAGTGATTCCTACACCAATTAGTGAGGAAGTTAATGATAATGATCATGAAACTTCGGATAAAGCTTCTACTGAACGTCGTACATCAACCAGAGTACGTTTCGCACCAGAGTGGTACGGCAACCCAGTTCTGGAAATCATGTTACTAGACCATGATGAACCTACGAACTATGAGGAAGCGATGATGAGCCCAGATTCCGCAAAATGGCTTGAAGCCATGAAATCTGAGATGGGATCCATGTATGAGAACAAAGTATGGACTTTGGTTGACTTGCCCGATGATCGGCAGGCCATCGAAAATAAATGGATCTTCAAGAGGAAGACCGACGCAGACGGTAATATTACTGTTTACAAAGCTCGACTTGTTGCGAAAGGTTTTCGACAAGTTCAAGGAGTTGACTACGATGAGACTTTCTCACCTGTAGCGATGCTTAAGTCTGTCCGAATCATGTTAGCAATTGCCGCATTTTATGATTATGAAATCTGGCAAATGGATGTCGAAACTGCATTCCTAAATGGATATCTCAAAGAAGAGTTGTATATGATGCAACCAGAAGGTTTTGTCGATCCAAAAGGTGCTAACAAAGTATGCAAACTCCAGCGATCCATCTATGGACTGGTGCAAGCATCTCGGAATTGGAATATACGCTTTGATGAGGTGATCAAAGCATATGGTTTTATACAGACTTTTGGAGAAGCCTGTATTTACAAGAAAGTGAGTGGGAGCTCTGTAGCATTTCTAATATTATATGTAGATGACATATTGTTAATTGGAAATGATATAGAATTTCTGAATAGCATAAAAGGATACTTGAATAAAAGTTTTTCAATGAAAGACCTCGGAGAAGCTGCTTACATATTAGGCATCAAGATCTATAGAGATAGATCAAGACGCTTAATTGGACTTTCACAAAGCACATACCTTGATAAGATTTTGAAAAGGTTCAAAATGGATCAGTCAAAGAAAGGATTCTTGCCTGTTTTACAAGGTATAAAGTTGAGTAAGACTCAATGCCCGACCACTGCAGAAGATAGAGAGAAAATGAAAGTCATTCCCTATGCCTCAGCCATAGGATCTATCATGTATGCAATGCTGTGTACCAGACCTGATGTGTGCCTTGCTATAAGTCTAGCAGGGAGGTACCAAAGTAATCTAGGAGTGGATCACTGGACAGCGGTCAAAAACATCCTAAAGTATCTGAAAAGAACAAAGGATATGTTTCTCGTATATGGAGGTGACAAAGAGCTCGTCGTAAACGGTTACGTCAATTCTAGCTTTGACACTGATCCGGATGACTCTAAGTCACAAACCGGATATGTATTTTTATTGAACGGTGGAGCTGTCAGCTGGTGCAGTTCCAAGCAGAGCGTCGTGGCGGGATCTACGTGTGAAGCGGAATACATAGCTGCTTCGGAAGCAGCAAATGAAGGAGTCTGGATGAAGGAGTTCATATCCGATCTAGGTGTAGTACCTAGTGCATCGGGTCCAATGAAAATCTTTTGTGACAACACTGGAGCCATAGCCTTGGCGAAGGAATCCAGGTTTCACAAGAGAACAAAGCACATCAAAAGACGCTTCAATTCCATCCACGATCTAGTCAAGGAGGGAGACATAGAGATTTGCAAAATACATACGGATCTGAATATTGCAGACACGTTGACTAAGCCTCTTCCACGGGCAAAACATGATCAGCACCAAGACTCCATGGGTGTGAGGATCATCACTTTGTAATCTAGATTATTGACTCTAGTTCAAGTGGGAGACTGAAGGAAATATGCCCTAGAGGCAATAATAAAGATGTTATTTGTATTTCCTTATATCATGATAAATGTCTTTTATTCATGCTAGAATTGTATTAACCGGAAACTTAGTACATGTGTGGATACATAGACAAAACAGTATGTCCCTAGTATGCCTCTACTAGACTAGCTCATTGATCAAAGATGGTTATGTTTCCTAGCCATAGACATGAGTTGTCATTTGATCAACGGGATCACATCATTAGGAGAATGATGTGATGGACAAGACCCATCCGTTAGCATAGCAATATGATCGTTTAGTTTAACTGCTATTGCTTTCTTCATGACTTATACATGTTCCTATGACTATGAGATTATGCAACTCCCGAATACCGTAGGAACACCTTGTGTGCTATCAAACGTCACAACGTAACTGGGTGATCATAAAGATGCTCTACAGGTGTCTCCGAAAGTATTCGTGGTGTTGGCATAGATCAAGATTAGGATTTGTCACTCCGAGTGTCGGAGAGGTATCTCTGGGCCCTCTCGGTAACACACATCACAATAAGACTTTCAAGCAAAAGACTAATGAGTTAGTCACGAGATGATGTGTTACGGAACGAGTAAAGAGACTTGCCGACAACGAGATTGAACTAGGTATAAAGATACCGATGATCGAATCTTGGGCAAGTAACATACCGTTTGACAAAAGGAACAACGTATGTTGTTATGCGGTTCTGACCGATAAAAGATCTTCGTAGAATATGTAGGAGCCAATATGAACATCCATGTTCCGCTATTGGTTATTGACCAGAGATGAGTCTCGGTCATGTCTGCATAGTTCTCGAACCCGTAGGGTCCGCACGCTTAACGTTTGATGACGATCGGTATTATGAGTTTTTGAGTATTGATGTACCGAAGGTAGTTCGGAGTCCCGGATGAGATCACGGACATGACGAGGAGTCTCGGAATGTCCGAGACATAAAGATTGATATATTGGACGGCTATATTCGGACACCGGAAGTATACCGGAAAAGTTTCGGATTTATCGGGAATGCCGGAGGGGGTTACCGGAACCCCCTACGAGAGGGGATGGTCCATAGTGGGCCTAAAGGGTGAGAGAGAGGCAGCCCATAGGGCTGGCCGGCGCCCCCACCTAGGAATCCTAGTTGGACTAGGATTGGGGGGGCGCCACCTCTCCTAATCCTTTCCCCCTTCTTCCTTCCGGTGAATCCTACTAGGAATAGGATTGCAATCCTATTCCTAGTAGGAGTCCCCTCCCTAGCCGCACCATAGGAGTTGGCCGGCCCCTCCTCCCTTGATCCTTTATATACGGGGGCAGGGGGGCACTCAAAGACACACAAGTTGAATTGTTTTAGCCGTGTGCGGTGCCCCCCTCCACAGAATCACACCTCGGTCGTACCGTCGCGGAGCTTAGGCGAAGCCCTGCGCCGGTGAATACATCATATCCGTCACCACGCCGTCGTGCTGACGAAACTCTCCCGTGAAGCTCAACTGGATCAAGAGCTCGTGGGACGTCATCAAGCTGAACGTGTGCTGAACGCGGAGGTGCCGTACGTTCGGTGCTTGATCGGTTGGATCGCGAAGAAGTTCGACAACATCAACCGCGTCACTTGACGCTTCCGCTTCCGGTCTACGAGGGTACGTAGACACACTCTCCCCTCTCGTTGCTATGCATCTGGTAGATAGATCTTGCGTGATCGTAGGAAAATTTTAAAATACTACGTTCCCCAACAATGAATTGATTGAGATAAGAAAAGCTGGTATGAACTCGACCTCTCTTGTTTTTGTAAATATGATAGTTCATCGTTCCTGATTCAGCTTGTTATGAATGAAACATGCTTGCAATGACAATTAGAGATCATAGCCGCTCATGCCATGCTTAATTAGCTAAGAGTTTATAATGGTCTATCTTGCGTGCCAACATGATATTAAAATGGTTGTGATGTGGTATGATAGGGTGGTATCCTCCTTTGAACGATTCAAGTGGTTTGACTTGGCACATGTTCATGCATGTAGTTGCAACAAAATTAACATAGCCTCCACGCTATTTATGTTCATGGTGATTTATATCCTCCTCATGCTTGAATTCATTGTTGATTAATTTTAATGCATGTTCATGACTGTTGTCGCTCTCTAGCTGGTCGCTTCCTAGTCTCTTTCTAGCCTTCACCTGTACTAAGCGAGAATACTGCTTGTGCATCCACTTCCATAAACCCAAAAATTGTTCCATATGAGTCCACCATACCTTCCTATATGCGGTATCTACCTGCCGTTCCAAGTAAATTTGTATGTGCCAAACTCTAAACCTTCAAATAAAATTCTGTTTTGTATGCTCGAACAGCTCATGTATCAACTAGGGCTGTCTATATCTTCCATGCTAGGTGGGTTATTCTTACGATGAGTGGACTCCGCTCATCATTCATGAGAAAATGGCTGGTAATCGGGATGCCCAGTCCTATGCTCAAATCATAATAATTAAACAAAACTCCCCCAGGACCACTGTTGTTGGTTTGGACGGTACCCGATGTTTCGGGCTAGTCGTGGAGTGTGCTTGTTGGTGGTTGGGGAGTATAAACTTTACCATTCTATTTGGGAACCGCCTATAATGTGTGTAGCATGGAAGATATCGAGATCTCTTGGTTGTTATGTTGACAATGAAAGTGTACCGCCCAAAATATTATTCATCTCTATTTCAAAATCGAGCTCTGGCACCTCTACAAATCCCTGCTTCCCTCTGCGAAGGGCCTATCTATTTACTTTTTTGTTGAGTCATCATCTTCTTATTAAAAGAGCACCAGTTGGAGAGCACCACTGTCATTTGCATGTATTGCTATTAATTTGCGTTGAGTATGATTGTGACTGGATCTCTTTTACCATGAATTACAATGTCTAGTCAGTCCTTGATCTTTAAAGGTGCTCTGCATTTATGTTTTGCGGTCTCAGAAAGGGTTAGCGAGATACCATCTTGTCATATCATATTATGATTGTTTTGAGAAAGTGTTGTCATCCGAGGTTTATTATTATTACTCGCTAGTTGATCATGCCATTGATATGAGTAGACATGAGACCTGAAAGTTATTGTGGATGTGGTTAGTTCATGATCTTTGCTGAAAACTTGAATACTGGCTTTACATATTTACAACAACAAGAGCAAATAGAGTTTGTCAAAGTTTTTCTTTATCACTTTCAGTTTATCAACTGAATTGCTTGAGGACAAGCAAATGTTTAAGCTTGGGGGAGTTGATACATCTCCAACGAATCTACTTTTCCAAACACTTTTGCCCTTTTGGACTCTAACTTGCATGATTTGAATGGAACTAACCTGGACTGACGTTGTTTTCAGCAGAACTGCCATGGAGTTATTTTTGTGCAGAAATAAAAGTTCTCGGAATGACCCGGAAAGAACCAGACCAGGGGGCCCACACCCTCTCCACGGGGGTGGGGGCGCCCCCTGCCTCGTGGGCCCCTGTTGCTCCACCGACGTCTCCCCCGACTCCATATATTCACTTTCGGGGAGAAAAAAATCAAGGAGAAGGAATTATCGTGTTTTACGATACAGAGCCGCCGCCAAGCCCTAATCTCTCTCGGGAGGGCTGATCTGGAGTTCGTTCGGGGCTCCGGAGAGGGGAGCTTGTTGCCATCGTCATCATCAACCTTACTCCATCACCAATTCCATGATGCTCACCGCCGTGCGTGAGTAATCCCATCGTAAGCTTGCTGGACGGTGATGGGTTGGATGATATTTACCATGTAATCGAGTTAGTTTTGTTAGGGTTTGATCCCTAGTATCCACTATGTTCTAAGATTGATGTTGCTATGACTTTGCTATGCTTAATGCATGCTTGTCACTACGGCCCGAGTGCCATGATTTCAGATCTGAACCTATTATGTTTTCATGAATATATGTGTGTTCTTGATCTTATCTTGCAAGTCAATAGTCACCTACTATGTGTTATGATCCGGCAACCCGGAAGTGACAATAGTCGGGACCACTCCCGGTGATGACTATAGTTTGAGGAGTTCATGTATTCACTATGTGTTAATGCATTGGTCCGGTACTCTATTAAAAGTAGGCCTTAATATCCCTTAGTTTCCACTAGGACCCCGCTGCCACGTGAGGGTAGGACAAAAGATTTCATGCAAGTTCTTTCCCATAAGCATGTATGCCTATATTCGGAATACATGCCTACATTACATTGATGAACTGGAGCTAGTTCTGTGTCACCCTATGTTATAACTATTACATGAGGAATCGCATCTGACATAATTATCCATCGCCGATCCAATGCCTACGAGCTTTTCACATATTTCTTGTTGCTTATTTACTTTTCCGCTGCTACTGTTACAATCACTACAAAACTACTATTGCTACTTTTGCTACTGTTACCGTTACTTCCATATTACTTTGCTACTAAATTACTTTGCTGCAGATACTAAGTTTTCCAGGTGTGGTTGAATTGACAACTCAACTGCTAATACTTGAGAGTATTCTTTGGCTCCCCTTGTGTCGAATCAATAAATTTGGGTTGAATACTTTACCCTCGAAAACTTTTGCGATCCCCTACACTTGTGGGTTATCAAGCACCGGTCCACCCACATACCAAATTATCAAAGTAACGAACGCGAATCATATAAGCGTGATGAAAACTAGCTTGACGATAATTCCCATGTGTCCTCGGGAGCGCTTTTCTTTGTATAAGAGTTTGTTCAGGCTTGTCCTTTGCTACAAAAAGGATTGGACCATCTTGTTGCACCTTATTTACTTTTACCACTTGTTACTTGTTACCAATTACCTTATCACAAAACTATCCGTTATCGATAATTTCAGTGCTTGGAGAGAATACCTTACTGAAAACTGCCAATCATTTCCTTCTTCTCCTCGTTGGGTTCGACACTCTTACTTATCAAAAGGACTACAATAGATCCCCTACACTTGTGGGTCATCACAAAGGGTCTGTACACTGGAAGCGGAACTACCCCAAGTATTTGGCGGATAAGAAGGATGGCAAAGTGAACAAAGGTATATTAGATATACATGTTATTGATGTGTACCTTACTAATGCTCATAGTAGCACCTGGGTATTTGATACTGGTTCGGTTGCTAATATTTGTAACTCGAAATAGGGGCTACGGATTAAACGAAGATTAGCGACGGACGAGGTGACGATGCGCGTGGGAAATGGTTCCAAAGTCGATGTGATCGCCGTCGGCACACTACCTCTACATCTACCATCGGGATTAGTTTTAGACCTAAATAATTGTTATTTGGTGCCAGCGTTGAGCATGAACATTATATCTGGATCTTGTTTGTTGCGAGACGGTTATTCATTTAAATCAGAGAATAATGGTTGTTCTATTTATATGAGTAGTATCTTTTATGGTCATGCACCCTTAAAAAGCGGTCTATTCTTGTTGGATCTCGATCGTAGTGATACACATATTCATAATATTGAAGCCAAAAGATGCAAGGTTGATAATGATAGCGTAACTTATTTGTGGCACTGCCGTTTAGGTCATATTTGTGTAAAGCGCATGAAGAAACTACATACTGATGGACTTTTGGAATCACTTGGTGCTTGCGAACCATGCCTCATGGGCAAGATGACTAAAACTCAGTTCTCTGGATCAATGGAGCGAGCAACTGATTTGTTGGAAATCATACATATTGATGTATGTGGACCGATGAGTGTTTTGGCTCGCGGCGAGTATCGTTATTTTCTGACCTTCACTGATGACTTGAGCAGATATGGGTATATCTACTTGATGAGACACAAGTCTGAAACATTTGAAAAGTCAAAGAATTTCAGAGTGAAGTAGAGAATCATCGTAACAAAAATATAAAGTTTCTACGATATGATCATGGAGGCGAATATTTGAGTTACGAGTTTGGTCTTCATTTGAAACAATGTGGAATAGTTTCACAACTCACGCCACCCGGAACACCACAGCGTAATGGTGTGTCCGAACGTCGTAACCGTACATTATTAGATATGGTGCGATCTATGATGTCTCTTACCGATTTACCACTATCGTTTTGGGGTTATGCTTTAGAGACAGCTACATTCACGTTAGATATGTCACCATCTAAATCCGTTGAGACGACGCCTTATGAATTGTGGTTTGGCAAGAAACCAAAGTTGTCGTTTCTTAAAGTTTGGGGTTGCGATGCTTATGTGAAAAAAGCTTCAACCTGATAAGCTCGAACCCAAGTTGGAGAAATGTGTCTTCATAGGACACCCAAAGGAAACTGTTGGGTACACCTTCTACACAGATCCGAAGGCAAGATATTCGTTGCTAAGAATGGATCCTTTCTAGAGAAGGAATTTCTCTCGAAAGAAGTGAGTGGGAGGAGAGTCGAACTTGATGAGGTAATTGTACCTTCTCCCGAATTGGAAAGTAGTACATCACAAAAACTAGTTCCAGTGATTCCTGCACCAATCAGCGAGGAAGCTAATGATGATGATCATGAAACTTCAGATCAAATTACTACTGGACCTCGTAGGTCAACCAGAGTATGTTCCGCACCAGAGTGGTACGGTAACCCAGTTCTGGAAGTCATGTTACTAGACCATGATGAACCTATGAATTATGAGGAAGCGATGATGAGCCTAGAATCCGCAAAATGGCTTGAGGCCATGAAATCTGAGATGGGATCCATGTATGAGAACAAAGTGTGAACTTTGGTTGACTTGCTCGATGATCGGCAAGCCATTGAAAATAAATGGATCTTCAAGAGGAAGACCGACGCCGGCGGTAATATTACTATCTACAAAGCTCGACTTGTTGCGAAAGGTTTTCAACAAGTTCAAGGAGTTGACTACGATGAGACTTTCTCACCCGTAGCGATGCTCAAGTCTGTCCGAATCATGTTAGCAATTGCCGCATTTTATGATTATAAAATATGGAAAATGGATGTCAAAACCGCATTCCTTAATGGATACCTCAAAGAGGAGTTGTATATGATGCAACCAGAAGGTTTTGTCGATCCTAAAGGTGCTAACAAAGTGTGCAAGCTCAAGCGATCCATCTATGGACTGGTGTAAGCATCTCAGAGTTGGAATATATGCTTTGATGAGGTGATCAAAGCATATGGTTTTATACAGAGTTTTGGAGAAGCCTGTATTTACAAGAAAGTGAGTGGGAGCTCTGTAGCATTTCTAATATTATATGTGGATGACATATTGTTGATTAGAAATGATGTAGAATTTCTGGATGGCATTAAGGGATACTTGAATAAGAATTTTTCAATGAAAGACCTCGGTGAAGCTGCTTATATATTAGGCATCAAGATCTATATAGATAGATCAAGACGTTTAATTGGACTTTCACAAAGCACATACCTTGATAAAGTTTTGAAGAAGTTCAAAATGGATTAGTCAAAGAAAGGTTCTTGCTGTGTTACAAGGTGTGAAGTTGAGTAAGACTCAATGCCCGACCACTGCAGAAGATAGAGAGAAAATGAAAGTCATTGCATATGCCTCAGCCATAGGATCTATCATGTATGAAATGCTGTGTACCAGACCTGATGTGTGCCTTGCTATAAGTTTAGCAGGGACGCACCAAAGTAATCCAGGAGTGGATCACTGGACAGCGGTCAAGAACATCCTGAAGTACCTGAAAAGGACACATGATATGTTTCTTGTTTATGGAGGTGACAAAGAACTCGTCGTAAATGGTTACGTCGATTCAAGCTTTGACACTGATCCAGATGACTCTAAGTCACAAACCGGATATATATTTTTATTGAACGGTGGAGTTGTATGTTGGTGCAGTTCCAAGCAGAGCGTCGTGGCGGGATCTACGTGTGAAGCGGAGTACATAGCTGCTTCGGAAGCAGCAAATGAAGGAGTCTAGATGAAGGAGTTCATATCCGATCTAGGTGTAATACCTAGTGCATCGGGTCTAATGAAAATCTTTTGTGACAACACTGGAGCGATAGCCTTGGCGAAGGAATCCAGGTTTCACAAGAGAACTAAGCACATCAAGAGACGCTTCAATTCCATCCGCGATCAAGTCAAGGAGGGAGACATAGAAATTTGCAAGATACATACGGATCTGAATATCGTAGACCCGTTGACTAAGCCTCTTCCACAAGCAAAACATGATCAGCACCAAGACTCCATGGGTGTTAGAATCATTACTATGTAATCTAGATTATTGACTCTAGTTCAAGTGGGAGACTGAAGGAAATATTCTCTAGAGGAAATAATAAAGTTGTTATTTGTATTTCCTTATATCATGATAAATGTTTATTATTCATGCTAGAATTGTATTAACCGGAAACTTAGTACATGTGTGAATACATAGACAAAACAGAGTGTCCCTAGTATGCCTCTACTAGACTAGCTCATTGATCAAAGATGGTTATGTTTCCTAGCCATAGACATGAGTTGCCATTTAATCAACGGGATCACATCATTAGGTGAATGATGTGATGGACAAGACCCATCCGTTAGCTTAGCAACTTGATCGTTTAGTTTTACTGCTATTGCTTTTTTCATGACTTATACATGTTCCTATTACTATGAGATTATGCAACTCCCGAATACCGGAGGAACACCTTGTGTGCTATCAAACGTCACAACGTAACTGTGTGATTATAAAGATGCTCTACAGGTGTCTCCGAAGGTATTTGTGGTGTTGGCATAGATGTAGAATATGATTTGTCACTCCGAGTATCGGAGAGGTATCTCTGGGCCCTCTCGGTAATACACATCATAATAAGCCTTGCAAGCAAACGACTAATGAGTTAGTCATGAGATGATGTATTACGGAACGAGTAAAGAGACTTGCCGGTGACGAGATTGAACTAGGTATGATGATACCAACGATCGAATCTCGGGCAAGTAACATACCGATGACAAAGGGAACAACGTATATTGTTATGCGGTTTGACCGATAAAGATCTTCGTAGAATATGTAGGAACCAATATGAGCATCTAGGTTTCACTATTGGTTATTGATCGGAGATGAGTCTTGGCCATGTCTACATAGTTCTCGAACTCGTATGGTCCGCACGCTTAACGTTCGATGACGATCGGTATTATGAGTTTATGTGTTTTGATGTACTGAAGGTAGTTCGGAGTCCCAGATGTGATCACGAACATGAAGAGGAGTCTCGGAATGTCCGAGACATAAATAATCATATATTGGAAGGTTATATTCAGACACCAGATGAATTCCGAAGGTTATCGGATAAATACCGGAGTACCGGGAGGTTACCGGAACCTCCCGGGGAGTTATTGGGCCTCATGGGCCCAAGTGGAGGAAGATGAGGTGCGGCCAGCTAGGGGCGCGTGGCCCCCCTAGCCCAAACCGAATTGGACTAGGGGGTCGTCCCCCCTTTCCTTCTACTTCTTCTTCTCTCCTTCCTTGCCCCTCTCCTACTAGGAATAGCTAAGGGGGGATCCTACTTGGAGTAGGATTGCCCCCCTAGGCGCGCCTCCTCCTCCTTGGCCTCCTCCTCCTCCCCTCCCTCCTTTATATACGTGGGGAGGGGGCACCCCATAGACACAAGTTGATTTTAGCCGTGTGCGGTGCCCCTCCCCACAGATACACACCTCGGTCATATCGTTGCAGTGCTTAGGCGAAGCCCTGCGCCGGTAGCTTCATCATCACCGTCACCACACCGTCGTGTTGACGAAACTCTCCCGTGACGCTCAACTGGATCAAGAGCTCGTGGGACGTCATCGAGCTGAACGTGTGCTGAACGCAGAGATGTCGTACGTTCGGTGCTTGGATCGGTTGGATCGCGAAGACGTTCGACTACATCAACCGCGTCACTAGACGCTTCCCCTCTCGTTGCTATGCTTCTCCTAGATAGATATTGCATGATCGTAGGATTTTTTTTGAAATACTGCGTTCCCCAACAACTTTCTCCTGTGAAGCGCGTCAACAAAATCGAAGCTACTGCCTCGACGTTTGCGGACGACTATTTGGTAATGGCCGATGAGGTCCTTGTGTGTAGGCCGTCAGCGGCGGGGTCGGAGGCGCCTGCTCGGGGAGAGGTGATGACGATAACATTGTGGGCAACCCCGATTGTATATTCTCAGAGGTGTGTGTGGTCTTGTAGGTGCCAAGTCGGCCAAGGTGCACTTGTGGGCTTGTTGCAATGGTTTTCCCCGGGTTTCCGTTAATTAACCGGGCAACTCTATTCTACCCTTTAATGAATTGGACCCTAAGGGACCGCGTTTCAAAAAAAGTATGGAGACCAAAACCTACATAACATAGCACTACTATGTACAGAAGGAGGCTGACCTCCTTTCCCATTCCCACTCTCACCGGTGAGGTTATCAAAGTAGAGAGGGCTGGAGAAGAGCTGGGTCGAACTTGGTCTGTCAAGGGGGAAGGAGGAGAGAGAAAAGAGAGCCCTCCTTTCTTCTCAGAACCAAGTGACGGTGACCTATACCAGGGGATATACAGTGAGCCACCGAAAGCCGACCCGAGCAAGTTAGCCATGCCATGCCGCTCCCCGGCCGGGCCTGCCATCCGACCTATAGGCCTCTTGCATAAAGATGTCTCCTTCCTTGTAATACAATATTTATACCTTACTTGGTCTTCAAGCCTTGTAATTTGACTTGGACTCTTGTAACCCTACCCTTGTCCACATATATAAGGAGGGATAGGGGCTTCCCAAGTCGACACCTAACAACCCCTTGGATCCTAGATATCCGACCTCTCCTACGAGACACTCCAATATCAGTAAAGATTAAACATGCATGATGCAGGTATATTGCTTGAACCTGGGTAAAAAATTGTCTGTCTTGTGTGCGCCCAATCTAATCCCCTATGCGTGCTTGACCCCCCCCTCTCTCTCTCATCCAATCTACTCGCCTGCTCGGGATACCCTATGAAGGGATTTGCCGGAATCATCTCCGGGACCAAGTGACCACTCTAGACTATGTTTACATTGTCGTGGCTTCCTAAAAACGTCCTACAAAATAGATCAAACAATATACTCTACACTGACCCCGCAAAAAAAAAATACTCTACACTGGGCATATTCCGACAACAGTTTTTTGAAACAGTTATGTCATGAAGAAACAAAGCTTTCAGTGCAAAGGTGTTATCATACGACAACCACACTTGACCATACGTTATGATTTTTTTGGTTGAAAACCAAGTTTCGAGTATATGGTTACTTGCATACCCTATCATAGTAAAAAAACATGCTATCTAGCGTCCGGCCCATAAGGGAGCGAGAAAAGAGATGTTGAAGTGATTTGGATTTATTTATGATCCCCTCGTCGGCGCAGGTCTATCCTGCCTTGGTTGCCCTTGGTGCCTTGGAGGTGCGGTGGATTCTCGTCCTTTTTGGGGTGTAGTTTTAGTGTCTTAGGAGCGACGAGGCGGTGGCGACATCCTAAATACTGTACATAATAAGGTCCTCCACATCCTACCACTGGTCCGGTAGTGCACCTAGCGCTGTTGAAGGGCGTGTGGAGTTGGCTTCCCAATGGATCTCCTATAATCTGGTCAGTGTTTGTGTTCGTTGGTATGGTTGCTGGTATGACCCTTACGATCTATGTTTCCCATCTTCGGTGACAGTTGCTGCTCAGTTGTGCTGGTCCTTTAGGGCATTCACACGATGACATCCCGTTTGTCTTCTACCATAAGGTTTGTCCGCCTCGGTGATGACGGCGGTGTGCCTTCGGCTCACTCCATTGTTTGTAGTCTCGCTAGGTGGTCCAAGGGCTTCATTGTGTTTTCTGTTGCTAATGGGGATCTTTGTACTACTGCTAATTAGATTAATAGATCAGGGGACCTTTTCGCAAAAAAGGTTATTTGCATCTCATTAAAACTGGTCTTGAAATTCAGTCATAGATTTGGCATGCACTATTTTGGAAAGACAGCCTAGTTTGACCAAAAGCATCTTTGTAACGCAAAATTATGATTTTTCTCACAAAACTATGAGGGTGAAAATCAAGTTTGTGATGTACTATAAAGGATTGAATTTTTTTCACAAAACCATGCGGGTGAAAATCAAGTTTGTGATGTACTATAAAGGATTGAATTTTTCTCACAAAACTATGAGGGCGAAAATCAAGTTTGTGATGTACAATAAAGGATCAATTTTTTTCCACAAAACTATGAGGGTGAAAATCAAGTTTGTGATGTACTATAAAGGATTGAATATCATAAAACCTGCGTAACTTTCTGGAATGTTTTAGGCATGACCAAGTATGTTACTGAAAAACAACATGGCTTGATGAAAAGTGATTTTTTTTTTGGAATATCAACTTGCTTTACTGGCACAAGCAAAAGGCAATTTTTTTTAAAAGCAATTGCGTATGACAAGAAGCAATTTCTAGCATGAACTTGCTTTTCTCTCACCAGCCGATTTGGCAACCATTTGCTAAGAAATGTATAGCAAAAAGAAATGGAAAAATATAAATGTTTCAAGTAATAATTTAATGCATATCGTCTAAAAATACATGTACATAATCTTATATCTTGCACCGGTATTTTTAAAACAGAAATTGGTGTCATGGAAAAGCACGTTTGTAACCTAAAAATTACTTTATTATTATTATATTCAAACAACCGTATAATAGAAATTTTGATTTTTTTTTTCTCCAACAATATTCATCAAGGGATGGTCTCGCCTTGTAGTTGTAGTAGTAGATACTTTCTTTCCGCTGTTAATTGCCATTTTTTATGATGCACTATTAAAGATCAATTGCCAACTTATCTCTTCATGCTACAAGGGAAAGCATACTTGTATAATAAAATTAGTTATAAATGTGACGAGAAACACAAAAGGCAACCACGTAGACAAAGAAGGAATAATTCACTGGAGATTCAGAGACAGAATTCAGTTGAGACCAAACACTTTAAAACAGGGGAAGCTCAGCATTGCAGCATTCAGTTAATATAATAATGTAATAATAATGTGTTGCATTGCAGTATTACTATATATGTGTGATCCGACGCAAAATATAGATAGATAGATAATAATTATTAAGGCGACTAAGATTTAGCAAAAGAGAGTGTTACTAAACGGCTTACATGGATCCAGCACTCTGCTCTGGAGCCCAGATTAGGTCTGGTTTCCTACACATGGAGACATGCCTCCAAACCAAGTTTCAATCAAAGCAAGGCCAACATTGCTGCTGCTGGCTTCTCTTTTCTTGGCCTCCCACGCCCTCTCTTGATCCCCGTCGACACTGCATCTCCAGCTTCAGTTTCAGCCAACATTGCTACTGCTGCTGCTGGCTTCTCTTTTCTTGGCCTCCCACGCCCTCTCTTGATCCCCGCAGACGCAGCATCTCCAGCTTCAGTTTCAGCCAACATTGCTGCTGCTGCTGCTGCTGGCTTCTCCTTTCTTGTCCTCCCACGCCCTCTCTTGATTCCCATCGAAACAGCATCTCCAGCTTCAGTTTCAGCCAACATTGCTGCTGCTGCTGATGGGTTCTCCTTGATTGGCCAACCATGACCTCTCTTGATTCCCATCGACGCAGCATCTACAGTTTCAGGATCTCCAGTTTCGGCGGACATTGCTGCTGATGGTGTGTAGATTCTTGGCCTCCCACGCGGTCTCTTGACTCGTGCCGATTCAGCAAGAGGGTCGATAGAGCACCTTGCTGGTGGTAGCTTGTCTATTATTATTGGCCTCCAACTCATCGGAGGCCATGTGTCTGCAGATGCAGATGCAGGAGCTACTAGCATTGGTCTCCCACACCCTACCTTGAACCCCCTTGACGCAGGTGGAGTTGGAAGATGCTTTGTTGCTTCGGATTGTTGGTCCTCCTTTCTCGGCCTCCCAGGCCCTCTCTTGATGATACAAGCAGTGGACGGATCACCTCCCGGTGAGGGTGAGGTGGATTGCTGTATCTTTCTTGGTCTCCCACGGCCTCGCTTGGTGACACCATCCCTTTGAGATGACAGCACAGAATGCTCTCCCTTTGCAGGACAGGGTTGAGCAGAAGTGGTGGTGTTGGTGTGAGCAGACAGCATAACCATAACCTTGCGAGGACGACCGCGCGGCCGCCGTACACCACCAGCATTCGCCGGGGAACCCTCCACAGTCTTCCGCGGGCGCCCCCGGCCTCGCTTCTCTCCCAGCACAGGAACACGCACAGGCAGATGCAGCAGAGGGGTGTAGGCATCATCATCGTCGTCGTCGTCAGCAGAATCACCAGCAGACTCATCATCCGAATCGAGATCAGTGGCCTCGGCTGGCCTGGTCGGCGAGTGGTCGGAGAAGACGAATGAGAATCCGGAGGTGCAGAGGACGCCCTCGGCGACGAGGCGGCGGAGGTGGGCGGTGAGGAGCGCGTCGTGGCTGACGGGGAGGCCGGTGAAGCTCGCGGAGATGAATCCGGCGATGGCTGAGCGGGCGGAGGCGCCTCCCAGCTGGGCGAGCGCGTGCGTAATCATCTGCAAGAAAAGCAAGATCCATCACATCAGATCAGATCAACGGAGACCGAGATTTTGGAGAACCAAGAAAGAAAGGTAGACTGGAGAGGGGGCTTGCGTTGGTGTAGGTTGGGTGGTTGCGGCCGGGGGCGGCGGCCGGCGGCGCCGCCGATGCCGACGCCACCATTGCTTCTGCTTCCTTGGAGTTGGAGTTGAGTTGGAGTAGAAGAGAGGGTGGGGATTGATTTTGGGTTAATAATAAATAATACAGTACGTAGGAAGGAAGGAAGTAAGGAAGGCAATTGCTGCTGGGCCGGATCCGGATGGATGGATGGGTTGGGCCCACCATTTAATTTCTCTCTCATCCCTAAAATAAAAAGAAATAATACAATATAATTTCTCTCTCTACAAAAGCCTCTCCATCTACTTCCACTGCAAAAATATATTAAGAAACAGTATAATGGGGCGAGCTAGGAGCCTCCACAGCGATTTAGAGCTCTCCGCCGTCGGATAGATGGACGTACGCGCAGGATCGCAAGTCGAGCAGGCCCTCGAGGTCGTTTCGCGGGCCGCTGCTCCGCAGAATGAGCCCCGATTTCTCTCAGTAACTGGGCCGCAGAGATCAAAGGCCCAGTCACAACCCACTCATCCTTTTCTTTTCTCATCCAGCCTATCCTAGACCTACCGGCTTGTTGGTCGGCGCTGCGCCGCCACCGTCCCACGTCCCGTCCATCCCGATGGTTCCTCCCCTTCTTCCTCTGAAAATAGCACCTCCATAGCCATTGCTCTTCACCAAGTTGCCCATCCATCTTCAACCTTGCTGCAGATCTACGACATGAACATCCACACTCTCGTTGCGCCCCCATAGCCATAAGCTGTAGGGTTGGCGGCTTGGCGCTTGCGTTGGATCCATATAATCCTTTTTTGTCGAAGGATTCATAGATGCGGCCATCCCTGCGCAGCGGAATCAGCGCGCCAACAACCTCTGATGCGCTGCTCTGCTGTGTGCCATCCTCGCTGGCGTCTTCATACGCACCATCCGCAGACATCACAGCGGCGATTCCAGCATGACGTTCTGTTCCAGGCCTCCTCATGCTGGCGACCTCGGAGGTGCCTCATGTAGTCATCCTCGTGCAACCCAATGAGCATATGTGTACGCGTACTCTGCTTTGTGCTCTCCTTACAGCGAGACGCACCGAACGCGGCTATCCCTGCCGCGGCCCCGGTTCCAGCGAGATGAGGAAGCCCAACCTGAAGAAGAGCATGATCATCTCTTCCCCTCATGATTGACCTATCACTTCACGCACTTATTAGCTGTTGTAGTTTTAGATTTCTGGTGGTGCTTTGGTAGATCAATTTTTTTTTCTTATTTATTGCATTTCCATCAGCTGCACAGGTCCAATCAAGATTGGCATCAATGGTGTGCTCCAGCCTCTGACCTGATCTGTTTTGCTTGATTTTTGATTGGCTTAATTTGAAGTATTGATGTGGTATTCATATATTTCTTGGCGCTTGCTGCTAGCTCCACGGTACTCCCTCTGTAAACTAATATAAGATCACTAAAGTAGTGATCTAAATGCTCTTATATTAGTTTACGGAGGGAGTATTTGCTAGCTTCAACTGGGCAAGGACGGCCACCTACAGACTACGTACGGCAACAAAGCTTGTGTAGTAGGCACACATTGTACTCTTGTTGTTCTTCAGTAGTTTTCCCCTATGCAACCTTACATGCTATAGGCACACATTGTTCCTATCCATTGCTAACTTTGCATCCTATTGTGTTTCATTAATATGTATCTAAACTTAATTTTGATGGACAGTAATTGCCCAGTCCCATATGCTCATGTTTCGGTTTGTTGTTTCTTTTCCTGGATTTTTTTGGGTCTGATAATCAATTAATGATTCTCGATGTGCAACCTAATCCTGCTTCCCAAATTCATATATAACCATTTATTTTTTATGTGCACTACACATGCACTTTGCTTTTGATTCTGCGTATCATTTGATTTCTTGCATGTGTTACCTAGCCTATCGGATAATCTTGCTGCAACCATACAAATCTTCTTAACCAGTGGTTTAATTAATTTCCTTCAGCGAGCTAGCTAAAAAACACATAGGCTTATTGGCTTCACATATAACAACATTTTGGTCCATTGTTTACATTATTTCTTTAGACATGCAGGAGAATTGTATGTCATATGTTAAGAAGGAAAGCAAGTACAAACGGTCACTACCAACCAAGAGACTAAACATGGAGCAGGGAGCCTAATTGCTTTGCTCCAGCCTTAACCCATACATGACATTCAGATTTATTTTTACTCAACAATCTCTACAAGTGGAAGATGGTCGTTGTGAAAGACTCTATTGTCGCTCATTCCATATGGACCAAATGACCAAGGAGACTAGAGAGATAAACCCATTTTTCCTACTGTCTTTGAGAATTGAAGCAGCAGCAGTCCACCAATATGTGAAACTGGAGTTCATCATGCCTGCTACAGAATGCACAACTATGACCTGAGGACAATCAGAGGACAAATGGCCAGTGTCTTCATCATGCCTGCTACAGAATGCACAACTATGGCTGTGCAGTAGCCCTCTCTTTGCAAGACGATTAACATTCCAAATTCGCTTGCGAACCAAAAGCCATTGGGAGATTTTATATTTGAGAGGAGCCCATTGGTCTTCTAAGTGGAATCCCCACATCGAAAGAAGATGGCTGGAACCAAAAGCGGAATGAAGAACTAACTTGTACTAATTTGTTATCACTTGTGCTTCGGTAGACCCCCCTTAAACATAAGGACGGCTCAAATTAGCCGTACCTCTTCATAGGAAGGGGCATGATAGTCATATTTATAAATTCTTCGCCGTACGTATACGCTAAACTTTTTTTTTAGTCCATGAATGAATGCGTGCATCCTCCCGCGCTGGACCCGCCCATGCATCATGTTTTTTTATTTTTCTAAAACCGCAAAAATGAATAAGTGTTGAAGAGGATTCGAACCACCCTCTACCAGTAAGTAGCACATGCGCACTAACCAACTGGGCAACTGAAGAGCTTGTGCTACATATAGTTTTTCGACTAACAATAGAACACCGGAAAAGCGCACTATATCCTGTTTGGTTTTTTTTCCTCTTTATTTTTTCCTTTTCTTTATTTGTTTCCCTTTCCTTTCTTAAATGCGTATTTTTTTTAAAAAAATTCTTGATTTTTTTTGGAAAAATGAAGAATTAATTTTTCTTGAAAGTGGGTGCACTTTTTTTTTTCAAAATGGTGAAGCTTTTCCTCCAAATTCGTGTACTATTTATCAAATCAGTGATTTTAAAAAAAATAAACTTTTTATAAAAATTATGAATTTGATTTAAAAAATCAATGAAATTTTTTAAAAAAATTAATGGATATTTTACAATATCGGTATAGTTTTATTTAAAATGGTTTTTTATTTTGATTTTTTAAAAATAAATGATTTTTTTTTAAATTTGTGAACTTTTCCCAAATTTGATGAAGTCTTGTTTTACTTTTTCTAATCAATGAGCTTTCTTAAAATCCAGTGAACTTTTAAATTTTTTTGTGAACTTTCTTGAATTCCTAATTATTTATTTTAAAAATTATCTAAAAGTCAATGATCAAGTTGTAATTAAACTACCTCCTCTTTCTTAATGAGCGTTCTTTGAAATTTATCTTGGATGCTTGGCATGCTGATACTAGTGTGTGGAACAAATTTGAGTTTATTTTATTGATGTGAAAAAAGTGCATCCAGACTTGCCCTACCAGCCTACCTGAGCCATCACCTTTGAACATGATATGCTTCTTGCCATGCACGAAATGATACCAAAACTTGTCAGTATGTGGCCATGCTCATGGCTGGCGTTCATGCAAAATTTGAAGGAATTTGGACACCTAAAGCACATTGTGTCACGTTCGGTTAGTGTTTTATGATTTTTTTCATGAGAAAACCTTAGTAAATGCATAAAAAGCCTGAACTCAATGAAATTTATCATGGATGCTTTGCATGGTGATATTAGTGTTTAAAAAAATGGTTTCATTTTATTGATGTGAAAAAAGTGTAACCAGACTTGCCCTACCGGCCTACTCAAACCACCAGCTTTGAACATGGAGTGCTTCTTGCCATGCATGAAATGACATCAAATTTTTCCAGCATGTGAGCATGCTCATGGCAGGCCTCCATCGAAATTTTTAAGAAATTTGGACACCGAACGCATGTTGCGTCACGTTCGGCTAGTGTTTAAGGGTCTTTTCACTAGGAAAACCCTAGAAAATGTATAAAAGGTCAGAATTCAATGAAACTTATCATGGATGCTTGACATGGTGATACTAGTGTGTGGAAAAAAATTGGGTCCATTTAATTGATGTGAGTATTTTTTGAAAGAAAAAAGAATAAAAATGAAAAACAGCAAGAATGAAAATAAACAAAAAGAACAGTAAACCGGTCGCTGAATGACTTATTTTCATTTTCCTTTTTCTATTTAATAGATGCTCAGAAATTTTAAAAGTGTCTGGTTCTTTTATGTGAGCATGTTCCTATTTAAACGAACAATAAACAAACATTATTGTTTAAACGAACATTTTATTTATTTAATAGATGTTTAGAAATTTATCATATTGATGTGAGCATTTCTATTTAAACAAATAATGTTTTTGACATATATGTACTATTTTCTTAAAAACGAATATATGTACTTTATGTACAAAATTTTAAAAAGCGATTTTTTAATTAAAAAAAATAAGTGAAAGAATTTTTAGAGAATGAAAAAATAAAAAATGAAAAGAAAACAAATAGAAAAAACGAAAAAAAAATGGTGATAACAGTACCGATTCAACAATGGGCTGGCCCAGCCGCTAACTGAAGTAGAAGAAAACAAAAAAAGAAGTAAAAACACCGAAGCATTAAGTTGTTCTAGTTGGTTAATGTTGTTTTCCTTAGACCAAGAGGTCTTGAGTTCGATACCTGGTGCTTGTGCTATTTTTTGAAATTTAATAAAAAAAGTGGGTATGATGTCTTGTATGTGTCACATAAGCGTATGAGTATACGGTTTGATGAAATGACTATACCGCCCTTATACGGTTTGTGGAGGGGGGTCTACCGAAGCAAGCCTCGCCATTAAGTACTTGTACGATTGTCTAAATGCCCTCTTAGTAGTTACTTTGTTCGGTGCAATAGTCGTTGATGGTCAGCAAATCCTCATTTTTTTCATTTTCTACTCTATTCCAGTTTCATTGTAGAGGTTTAATTGGGGATACTTTATAACAAGAATTTTTTATACCCTGACATCCACTCATTTTGTTTGGTGGAGATTAGCACTTGTAACCTATGATGCTGCACAATAAGCTACAGTCGCATTGGTCCATGTTTAAGACCGTACGGTGAGTACTATGCAACAAGGATTTTTTAACTTCCAGTGAGACCTACTAACAATGAAGGATTTTTCTTAATTGCTCTTCACCAGGTTGCCCCTCCACTTCCCACTCTTCTCCCGCGAGCGCTGGGGTAAAATCCTGTGATGACCGAGTGAGAGAGGAAGCGCATCCGTCAAACAACCGATGATACACCGATTCGGAAATCATCCTCGTGCGTGTGGCATGGGCCCGTTGTTCCCCTAGGTTTGCTCCTTCTTTTCACTGGGAAAGGTGTCTTTCTCTGCCTGATGTGCTCTGCTCTTTTCAGTAGTTGGGCGTATGATTGTTCTACCAATAACAAATTAAGTAATAAGTATTCCACGTATGCAACAGCGAACACACAAGTAATAAAGTAGAGGTCCACTTATATCTGCTGAGTGATGTAGAACTACAAGAAATATATAGTACTAATTTGTTGAATTATTTTCCAGGGGAACCTCAAATTCTGTGATCCATCCGTTAACAGTATTCTTTGTACTAGTTCTATTGCAATTGATTGATCAAAGAACTCCCTTTTTCTTGATAGGGAAGCCGCTATACTATGATTTGGCTCAAATACAGACGTTCTCAAAGGTGGCAGATGGTAGTTCTGCATTTTAGGTAACATTAGTTTCTCGGTGTCTTCTAAAACAAGTTCCTAAATTTCTTAATAGCACCGAAGGAATTTCGTATAAAATTAGCGCTTTTCTATGATCCTTATCAAGATCCTTCAATAGCAGACTTAGATATAATCAAAACTCTGAGTGGCTGAATCAGGCATTTCTGTAACTAGCATAATCCAAATAAGAAAAATTGTCAACTAAAGTTTCAATGTTCTTTCAAAGTCCTTCTCAAGGAATTTGACACGTGCTTATGTTGGTTTTCCATGCCTTACAAATTTCACTTCTTGTTTGTCTCGGTGTTATTCTACAACCAGCATATCTGCATGCTACCCTTATGTCCAGATTTGTTAAGGTCATTTTAGATCATGTTTGTGAATTTTTATTTACAACAAATTATCACTTACTAAAGATATTGCTTGATGCTTTGTACGTTTCTAAGAATTTCTTGTGTGAGATTGGACACGATGGAAATGTTGGTGATTATGTTTTTTGCTGGGTTTGTGAGAGTCTGGTGTGAGATTAGGGCTGCTGGTATTCTTAGTTAATACATTTTGGCAACCTGAGTTGGTTGTCAGATTCGTGATGCAATCAAGTGAAGAATAATGGAAATTGATATAGTGGTAGGTGAAGTAGGTGAAGCAAGTCTTATTGGTTGATTGCCTGGTATAAGCAAGTCTGCGTATATCGATTAGAATGAATGGCTTTTACTTGAGATTTCATACTTAAAATACTCTAATCGATTTTTTGTTTCATATACTGATCCATATTGAATGTCCCATGTAAATGGAACCAGACATGGGGCGCAAATCCTTCATTTGTCACCAAATTATATTTCCGTTATTTTCCATTATATTGGTTAGTTATGCTTCATAATTTAGTCAAAATTTGCAGAACTTCCATTATTGGTCGGAGAAATAGAGGGGTGCGGCAACGCGCACCATCATGATCTAGTACGGGTGATGATCTCCTCACATGGCATGTGCAAGTGTAACATCTATTTATTGAAATATAAAGTGAGATTTAATGGTTCATGTGCTTTAAGGGGAGATGCATGTGTAATACCCTACACCTGCTTTAGTGGATGATCTATTGAAGTGAAGGGTGGCGAGCCTTTTCTCTGAGTTACAAAACTCTATTTGAGGTTCCTCGCTCACTTCTCTTCTCTGGGGAGGAAACCTAGATCTAATCTCTCATCTTTTTTTTTTGCTGCGCCGCACAAGTAGATCCCAAGTCCTTGGGAAGAGCCGTCAGTGAGTGAAGCAAAGTGCATCATATATTTTTAGTCCAAATGTAAATGTTGATGTGAAACCCACATGTGTTCAGTACTAATTAGTACTCCCTCCATCCGAAAAAACTTGTCATCAAAATGGACAAAAAGGGGTGTATCTAGAACTAAAATACATCTAGATACATCCCTTTTTATTCATTTTGATGACAAGTATTTCCGGACGGAGGATAGTCCCTGACATATATCTTGCTTTCCCAGCTATGGTTGGTGTTGACAGAAGCGACTGTTTTGTCCATCTACTGTAAGTGACTGTTAATCGCCTAAAAGGTTGGCACGAAAATTTGTTGACAAAGGAGATATTATTGAAGGCTATCATCCAAGCTTTTGCTATCACTAGTAGAAAACAGGGCTTTGGTTCTGGCCGGAGAGGCCCATTAGTCCCGGTTCAGTCACAAATCGGGACCCATGAGGCATACGTCCCGGTTCGTGCGCCCAGGGGGCCGGCCGGGCCTCGTGGGGCATCTGTCCCGGTTCGTCTGGACCCATTTGTCCCGGTTCCAGGCACGAACCGGGACCAATGGTCCTCGCTCTTGGCACACACCCATTGGTCCCGGTTCGTGACTAGAACCGGGACAATAGGGGGTCCTTTAGTCCCGGTTCCTGCCACGAACCGGGACCAATTAGTTGCCTATATATACCCCATCGCCGGCGAGCAGAGCACTCTACACTGCTCTGTTTTTTTTCTGGCCGGCGAGGGGGGAGAGCTTTTTGGTGCTCTAGCTCACCTCCTATGCACATGATGTGTTTGATGAAATGCCCGAGCCACACTAGTTAAGCTTTCTCCTCTCAAAGCTCGACATCCAAGCTCCATTTTCTCCGAGATTTGTCTAGGTTTAGCGGTCCGTCATGTCCCGTCCCCGTCTTCACTGCCGTCGATCGCCCGCGCCGATCTCGTCGCCGGCACCACCGTGGTGAGCCTCTTGTTCTGTCTATAATTTTCTTACTTTTATTATTGCTTGTTATTATTGCTTTAGATAGATATTTGTCTAATTTTCTTACTTTTATTATTGCTTGTTATTATATAGTGCGATGGTTTTGGTATCCGCCCACGTCGGCCCTCGTCCTGTCTATGATTCGGATGTGGTATATTATCTTTAATTTATAACTATTTGTTTTAGTGTTTATGACAATTATGCCGACCAACGTGACATAGATGTTTTTATATAGGAGGTAGTTGAACCAGAAATTCCAACCGACCCTCTTGTGGAGAGGTTAAATTTAGTTGAAAAGGAAAACATTTACTTGAAGAAAAAATTGGAAAAAACGGAGGAGGAGGAGATGGAATTGGAGTTGCATGTTGCGGAAATCGTCGATGATCACAAGATCAAGATGGACCCTATTGTCAAGAGGTTAAGTTTAGTTGAAGAAGAAAACAATTACTTGAAGGAAAAACTAAAAAAAATTGAGGAGGAGAAGATGATATTGGAGTTGCATGTTGCGGATGTCGTCGATGATCACAAGATCAAGATGGATGCCATGCGCTTGAAGATTAGAAAGATTAGAAAGTAGGACATTCATACCGAGGCTTGGTATCATTATGCCGTTGGATCAATTGTTACCTTGGTTGCGATTATGATCACATTTGTTGTTGTGTTGAAATGTTCTACACAGTTTCAATGTATGGTTTAATTAGATGCTTCGAAGAGCTATGTATGTACTTTGAATTTAATGTGATGATGAACTTATATTAATTTAATCACTTATCTATCCATGATTTTCTGTAATGGTTTTTGACACAATTAATTATATATAAATGCAAGCAGATGAACCGGCAATGGAGGTACGGTTACAGACACACCTCCAAGTACATTAATGGCGTGCATAATTTTCTCGAAGTGGATGAGGCAAACAAGCAGAATGGTTTGATGTGCTGTCCATGCACTAGCTGTGGGAATACGAGGTCTTACTCTGACTCGAAAACCCTTCACACCCACCTGCTTTATAAGGGTTTCATGCCACACTATAATGTTTGGACCAAGCACGAAGAAATGGGGGTTATGATGGAAGACAGCGAAGAAGAAGAGGACGATGACAACTATGTGCCCCTGGAATACGGTGATGCTGCAACGGGGGAAGCTGCTGAAGGTCAAGAGGAACCAGACGATGTTGTGCCCAATGATGATCTCCGCCGGGTCATTGTTGATGCAAGGAGATAGTGCGAAAGTGAAAATGAGAAGCTGAAGTTCGATCGCATGTTAGAGGATCACAAAAAAGGGTTGTACCCCAATTGCGAAGATGGCAACACAAAGCTCGGTACCGTACTGGAATTGCTGCGGTGGAAGGCAGAGAATGGTGTGCCTGACAAAGGATTTGAGAAGCTACTGAAAATATTGAAGAACAAGCTTCCAAAGGATAACAAATTGCCCGACAGTACATACGCACCAAAGAAGGTTGTATTCCCTCTAGGATTGGAGGTGCATAAGATACATGCATGCTCTAATGACTACATCCTCTACCGCGGTGCGTACGAGGATTTGAACGCATGCCCGGTATGTGGTGCATTGTGGTATAAGATCAGACGATATGACTCTGGTGATGTTGACGACGAGCGCCCAAGGAAGAGGGTTCCTGCCAACGTGATGTTGTATGCTCCTATAATACCACGGTTGAAATGTCTGTTCAGAAACAAAGAGCATGCCAAGTTGATGTGATGGCACACAGAGGACCTTAAGAAAGACGGGTAGTTGAGAGCACCCGCTGACGGGTTGCAGTGGAGAAAAATCGAGAGAATGTACTGGGAGGAGTTTGCAGGTGACGCAAGGAACGTATGGTTTGGTTTAAGCGCGGATGGCATTAATCCTTTTGGGGAGCAGAGCAGCAATCACAACACCTGGCCCATGACTCTATGTATCTATAACCTTCCTCCTTGGCTGTGAATGAAGCGAAAGTTCATTATGATGCCAATACTCATCCAAGGCCCTAAGCAACCCGGCAACGACATTGATGTGTACCTAAGGCCATTAGTTGAAGAACTTCTACAGCTGTGGAATGGACAAGGTGTACGTGTGTGGGATGAGGCCAACCAGGAGGAATTTGACCTACATGCGTTGCTGTTTGTAACCATCAATGATTGGCCTGATCTCAGTAACCTTTCAGGAAAACAAACAAGGGATACCACGCATGCATGCACTGTTTAGATGACACCAAAAGTATATACCTGGACAAATGCAGAAAGAATGTGTACCTGGGGCATCGTCGATTTCTTCCGACCAACCATCAATGTCGAAAGAAAGGCAAACATTTCAAAGGCGAGGCAGATTACCGGAAGAAGCCCGCCATGCGTACCGGTGATCACGTACTTGCTATGGTCAATGATTTACAGGTAATCTTTGGAAAGGGTCCTGGTGGACTATCTGTTTTGAATGACGTTGAGGGACGCGCACCCATGTGGAAGAAGAAATCTATATTTTGGGACCTACCCTACTGGAAAGACCTAGAGGTCCGCTCTTCAATCGACGTGATGCACGTGACAAAGAACCTTTGCGTGAACCTGCTAGGCTTCTTGGGTGTGTATGGGAAGACAAAAGATACACCGGAGGCACGGGAGGACCTGTAACGTTTGCACGAAAAAGACGGCATGCCTCCAAAGCAGTATGAAGGTCCTGGCAGCTACGCTCTTACCAAAGAAGAGAAGGAAATCTTCTTTGCATGCCTGCTCAGTATGAAGGTCCCGTCTGGCTTCTCGTCGAATATAAAGGGAATAATAAATATGGCAGAGAAAAAAAGTTTCAGAACCTAAAGTCTCATGACTGGCACGTGATTATGACGCAACTGCTTCCGGTTGCATTGAGGGGGCTTCTACCGGAAAACGTCCGATTAGCCATTGTGAAGCTATGTGCATTCGTCAATGCAATCTCTCAGAAGGTGATCGATCCAGAAATCATACCAAGGCTAAGGAGTGATGTGGCGCAATGTCTTGTCAGTTTCGAGCTGGTGTTCCCACCATCCTTCTTCAATATCATGACGCATGTTCTAGTTCATCTAGTCGACGAGATTGTCATTCTGGGCCCCGTATTTCTACACAATATGTTCCCCTTTGAGAGGTTCATGGGAGTCCTAAAGAAATATGTCCGTAACCGCGCTAGGCCAGAAGGAAGCATCTCCATGGGCCATCAAACAAAGGATGTCATTGGGTTTTGTGTTGACTTCATTCCTGGCCTTAAGAAGATTGGTCTCCCTAAATCGCGGTATGAGGGGAGACTGACTGGAAAAAGGCACGCTTGGAGGGGACTCAATAATATGCAGGGACGGACATTCTTGGTCTGAAGCACACTACACAGTTCTACAGAGCTCTACCTTGGTGACCCCGTATGTCGATGAACACAAGAATAGTCTATGCTCCAAACACCCGGAGCAGTGTGATGACTGGAATACATGTGAACACATCAAGACTTTCGCAGTAGGTTGGAAACACGTCTCAGAGGTGACAACACTATTTGTGATGAGCTGTACTCGTTGTCCAGGGGACTATCTTCAACTGTATTGACTTACAAAGGATACGAGATAAATGGGAATACATTTTACACGATCGCCCAAGATCAAAAGAGCACCAACCAAAACAGCGGTGTACGCTTTGTTGCAGCAACCAAGAAGGGAAAGGACACATATTATGGTTACATATCGGACATATGGGAACTTGACTATGGACATGATTTTAAGGTCCCTTTGTTTAAGTGCAAATGGGTCAATCTGTTAGGAGGCGGGGTACAGGTAGACCCAGATTACAGAATGACAACAGTGGATCTGAACAATCTTGGGTACACAGACGAACCGTTCGTCCTAGCCAATGATGTGACGTAGGTTTTCTATGTGAACGACATGTCTACAAAAACCAGAAAAAGAAAAGATAAGGAAGCGAACACATCATACGATGAGCCAAAGCGCCACATAGTTCTTTCAGGAAAAAGAGACATCATGGGAGTGGATGGCAAGACAGTCATTTCCGAATATTATGAAAAGTTTCATGAAATTCCCCCCTTCAAAGTCAAGGCTGACCCAAGCACCCTGATAAACGATGAAGATTATCCATGGTTATAGCGCAATAAGCAAAGGACACAAGCGAAGAAAAAGTGAAGACTTTCTCTCCACAACTATTATGATGATGCCTCTGATCTAGAATATCACTGCAGTTACATGTTAAGAAATGAAATCCCTTTGTAACAGACGAGTTTCCGTATGAAATGAAATGCTTTTCAATTTCAGGGTCATATAGCTCATAAATATCAGTAAATGCATGAAAAGTAACAAATGAAGTCAGAAAGGGTTGAAAATTGATGATGTCACTTTGAATGGTGCATTTTGAACACACAAAAAGTCTGGAGTTCAAATAAGTTAAAAAAAATGAAATCCCTTTGTAATAGATGAGTTTTCGTCCGAAACCCTGATACCCCGAAACAGATAGTCCCTTTTATACATGAATTGCAGCGAGTTTTTGCCGTAACCCTCTCTACTTTTTTGCACATGCTATGTGGGTGAAATATTCTTCAATAGCAAAATGAATCAAGTAAAAAGCTTTTATAAAACTCTAATGGCAAAATGAATCAACTAAAAAGCTTTCATAAACCTCTAGTGTTTTTTAAACTAAAATTATATAAAATTTAAGCAACTAAAATTATCAAAGTATTTTCTGTTCAAAACATTAATGGCAAAAAGAATTTTCATAAAGAATTTTTTTGTTAGAAACTTCAATAGCAAACTAAAATAACAAAATCTGTTCTTGATTAAAATAGACAATGAAAATAACCTAAAAATTACCAAATTTAATATAATGATAAAACACAATAATACTAAATAGCAGGAAAAAGTATCACTCAAAAATCTATTTTTATTGTAAATTTATTCACAAACTAGTGATTCACACAAATTTAAAAGAATTCTAATTTAAACTATTCAAATTTGAAAATTAATGGCACTAACAAAAAGCCTATAATTTTTGTGACCTAACAGCGAAAAGAATCACTCGAAAAGTGAAAAAAAATAAACCAAAAAAATAAAGCAAAAAAAGAAAAAAAAATCAGAAAAAATGCCACCTACTGGGCCACCACGACCTGAATACGACTAGAAACCCAGCTAGTTGGGCCAGGATTCAGGACCGCGGAAGGCCCAGCAAGTCCACAGACAAAGCAGTGTGAGATTAGGCTCGTATGCCTGCAGTTCAGAGGAGTTCGAGTGAGTAGGTGGGGAAGCGCTTATAAACAGGTGCGGTCGCTCCTCAGCTAGCGAGGTGGGACTAAACATCCCACCGTACCGCGGCTTTGGCAGGCGCAGGCAATTGGTCCCCGTTGGTGCCACGAACTGGGACCAATGCAAACCTTTGGTCCCGATTCGTGGCACCAACCGGGACCAATGCCCACCTTTAGTCCCGGTTGGTGCCACCAACCGGGACCAAAGGCCTATGCTTCCCGCCCTTTGGGCTGCGGAAAAGAGACATTTGGTCCCGGTTAGTGGCACGGACCGGGACCAAAGGGGGGCATTCATCCCGGTTCGTGTCACGAACGGGGACCAATGGCTTTGCTATATAAGAAAACACTTAGCGTTTTTCATTTTCATCTCTGAAGTTGCCCCGCCCCGAGGACGCTGCCAGGCTGCCTGAGCTTGCCCCGTCGACGTCGTCGCCGCCCCCGTTGCCGCCCCCGTTGCCGCGCCCTGCCCCGTCGCCGCCCGCGCCCCGCGCCACCCCGACGCCGTCGCCGCGCGCCACCCCGCGCCGTCACCGTCCCGACACCGTCGCCTTTACCTCCCCGCGTGCTACTTCTCGAGCTAGCGTTGTATTCCCTCGAAGAGAAAAGGGTGATGCAACACAGTAGCGTAAGTATTTCCCTCAGTTTTGAGAACCAAGGTATCAATCCAGTAGGAGACCACGCGCGAGTCCCTCGCACCTACACAAACAAATAAGAACTTCGCAGCCAACACGATAAGGGGTTGTCAATCCCTTTACGGTCACTTACGAAAGTGAGATCTGATAGATAGGATAGTTTGATATTTTTGGTATTTTGGATATAATAACAGAAAGTAAAAACAACAAAGTAAAGTAGATTGTAGATTGATATGTTGAGAATAGACCCGGGGGCCATAGGTTTCACTAGTGGCTTCTCTCATGATAGCAGATTTCTACGGTGGGTGAACGAATTACTGTCGAGCAATTGATAGAAAAGCGAATAATTATGAGATTATCTAGGCATGATCATTATATATAGGCATCACGTTCGTGACAAGTAGACCGAAACGATTCTGCATCTACTACTATTACTCCACACATCGACCGCTATCCAACATGCATCTAGAGTATTAAGTTCATAAGAACAGAGTAATGCTTTAAGCAAGATGACATGATGTAGAGGGATAAACTCAAGCAATATGATATAAACCCCATCTTTTTATCCTCGATGGCAACAGTACTATACGTGCCTTGTTGCCCCTGCTGTCACTGGGAAAGGACACCACAAGATTGAACCCAAAGCCAAGCACTTCTCCCATTGCAAGAACTATAGATCTAGTAGGCCAAAGCAAAAAGATTACATCGAATAGATCTCCTCAAAGACCGAGGAGAACTTGGTATTGAGATCCAAAAAGAGAGAAGAAGCCATCTAGTTACTATGGACCCGAAGGTCTATGGTAAACTACTCACAACTCATGGTGAGGCGATGGTGTTAATGTAGAAGCACTCCATGGAAGATCCACCCTCCGGTGGAGGTCCGAAACAGGCCCCAAGATGGGATCTCACGGGAACAGAAGGTTGCAGCGGTGGAATTAGGGTTTTGTCTGTTGTTTCGATGTTTTCAGGGTACATGGGTATATATAGGAGGAAGGAGGGCATCAGGGAGCAACATGGGGCCCACGAGGCAGGGGGCGCGCCCTCCACCCTCGTGGACGCCACGTGTGCCCTCTGCCTTGGTTCTCAAGTCTCCCGTGAAGATATCGTTCCAAAAATATCTCTGATGGCTTCTCGCCCCTCGTTGGTTACCCCAAGTGGAAGGTTTGAGATGTAGCGTAGCGGCAAATTTCCCTTGGCAAAGATACCAAGGATCGAATCCCGTGAGACTCCGAGGGTCGACAAGAAGGTGTCAATAGCGCCAGAAACTTTTGCTTGACAGGACCTGCACACAGATACAAATAACTTTGCTCCCAAATAGTACAGAGAGGTTGTCAATCCCTTCGGCCTTGTCGTTTACAAAGGATCAAACGCAAGAGATAATAGTGATAGGTATGACCGCAACTAGGAAATAAGAATAGGAAGTAAATAGCGGGTGTGATCAGTGATGGTAATATGGACCGGGGTCCCATGATGTTCACTAGTGATGTCTCTCTCCAAAAAGACGATAAAATAGCTAAGCGAGGTAAACAAATTACAGATGGGCAATTGACAGGATTATGTGCGCAAACCAATGCTAACTATGCTGTAAAGAAAGGTAAAGGCTCAAAAGCATGGGCGGTACGCCAATGCAAGTAGACCGAAATCCATCTGCATCTACTACTAATCATCCACCTTGAGATATCTATCCAGAACATCTCGCTCGTATTAAGTTGCGAATCCCACCCAAAGTGTGAACTCAAAGCAACAGACAACTACATTAAAAGAACTTTGTGTAAAGTAAACAATCCTTGCACCCGCAAGTACAAGCACCGTTGTTTCCCCCTTGTGGCAACAACACATCCCCTAGACTCATGTTTCTTTCACTCAAACTAGTCATCGAGGGGCATGAACCCACAATCAAGCATAACGTTCCCTCTTGGAGTTACTACCTACTACTCGGCCAAAGCAATAAACAGCAACGGAGAACATACAAGAATTACTCAAGAACATAAATATAAAAGAGGTGAATCAAATATATTACTCACACACAATCTGAACATAATCTCATAATCCATCGGATCCCAGCAAACTCAACAGAGCAACAGCATAAAGATTACATATGTGCCTCGATCATGTAGGGCAGCTCACGAGGTCTAATCCATGAAGAACAAAGAGGGGAGGAGAACATCACATAGCTACTGGTCATGGACCCATGGTCCAAGGGGGACTACTCACAACTCATCCGGGAGGCCTCCATGGTGGTGGAGAAGCTCCCGGTGGTGATCCTCCCCTCCGACAGGGTGCCGGGAAGAGTTCTCCTGGTGCTCCCGATCTTGGAAGCGCGGCGGCGGCAGAACAGAGACGAGATCGCGAAAAAGGGTTCCGTCCTCGAGGGTTTCGGGACGCGAGCAATATATATGCAAAAGGGGGTCACCAGAGGCGGAGGTGGGGCCCCAGGAGCCCCCCTGGCGCGGCCAGGGGTGGGGCCGCGCCTGGTGGCCGCCTGGGCCCCCCCAGGCTCCCCTCTGGCCCTGCCTTGGTTTTTCTGGAAGCTCCCGATACGCTGATTTTTCCTGTATTTTTCCCGGAATTTTTAGGGCACTTTTAATATGGGGGAAACCTGAAATAGAAAAACAGCAGAAAACAGGAACTGGCACTGTGGTGCACTGAGTTAATAGGTTAGTCCAAATATGATCAAAAGTGTATGGAAGTGCATAAATATCATAGCAATATCACACAAAAGAGGCATGGAGCAAGCAGAAATTATAGATACGTTTTGGACGTATCAACATCCCCAAGCTTAATTCCTTCTCGTCCTCGAGTAGGTAAATGATAACAAGCATAATTTCTGTGGTGACATGCTATCAACCATATAAGAACTTTTAAGTAAAGCAATCAAGGCATGTAATTCAATTCAAGTCATAACAAACAAGAGTCTATATTAGTATTGTAACAAGTAACATAAGAACATAAAGGTGCAAGAGCTCTCGCTGTCCGTGACTCGAATGTCTCCAAATGGTGTTTGCGTGCAAGAAAGGGGATAGGGATATATGAGAGAGTAAAACATAGTTTTTGTATTGTTGAGAACTTAATCTACTAAAGTTTCACACTTGGTCTTCTTTGGAATCTTATCTTGACTCATCCCCAGACCGTCAGCCAGGTACAAGTCAAAATGATCCACTCCCTTTCGATATTTTGAGCACTCATGCAATGGATGAGCGTAAGCAAGAAAGTCGACACTTAGGATGGCAAAGAGAGAAAAATGATAGAGGGGGAAGACAAAAAATGTGTAAAGGGCTCACATCAATGAGGACAATCATCGGCGAGAGAAAGCCAAATGATAGATATGATGCGAGGAGTAGGGATTGCCATGCAACGGATGCACATATGAGCTAAGGTAAGCTCTCCAATGGAACTAGTGGGGGTGCATCTGATACGTCCAAAACGTATCTATAATTTCTGCTTGCTCCATGCCTCTTTTGTGTGATATTGCTATGATATTTATATACTTCCATACACTTTTGATCATATTTGGACTAACCTATTAACCCAGTGCACCCTAGTGCCAGGTTCTGTTTTCTGCTGTTTTTGTATTTCAGGTTTTCCCATTACGTAAACTGCCAGAAAAATCCCGGAAAAATTATATAAAAAATCAGCGTTCCGGAAGCTTCCTTGCGGCCAAAGTAGGGCCGGAGGGGGGCCACCAGGGCTCCAGGCGCTCTGGTGGCGCGGCCCCCTCCTGGCCGCGCCGGGGGGGGGGGGTGCCTGGGCCCCCCAGGTCTCCGCTGATGCCCCCCTTTGGCATATATTTACACCGCATCCCGAAACCCTCGAGGACGGAACCCTTTTTCACAATCTCATCTCTGTTCCGCCGCCGCCGCGCTTCCAAGATCAGGAGCACCAGGAGAACTCTTCCCGGCACCCTGCCGGAGGGGAGGATCACCACCGGGAGCCTGTCCACCACCATGGACGCCTCCCGGATGAGTTGTGAGTAGTCTCCCTTGGACCATGGGTCCATGACCAGTAGCTATGTGATGTTCTCCTCCCCTCTTTGTGCTTCACTAATTAGACCTCGCGAGCTGCCCTACATGATCGAGGCACATATGTAATCCTTATGCTGTTGCTATGTTGAGTTTGCTGGGATCCGATGGATTGTGAGATTATGTTCAGATTGTGTGTGAGTAATATATTTGATTTACCTCTTTTATATTTATGTTCTTGAGTAATTCTTGCATGTTCTCCATTGCTATTTATTGCTTTGGCCGAGTAGTAGGTAGTAACTCCAAGAGGGAACGTTATGCTTGATTGTGGGTTCATGCCCCTCGATGACTAGTTTGAGTGACAGAAACATGAGTCTAGGGGATGTGCTGTTGCCACAAGGGGGAAAACAACGGTGCTTGTACTCGCGGGTGCAAGGATTGTTTACTTTACGCAAAGTTCTTTTAATGCAGTTGTATGTTGCTTTGAGTTTACACTATGGGTGGGACTCGCAACTTAATACCAGCGAGATGTTCTGGATAGATATCTCAAGGTGGATGATTAGTAGTAGATGCAGATGGATTTCGGTCTACTTACCTTGGCGTACCGCCCATGCTTTTGAGCCTCAACCTTTCTTGCAGCATAGTTAGCATTGGTTTGCGCACATAATTCTGTCAATTGCCCAGCTGTAATTCGTTTACCTCACATAGCTGTTTTATCGTCTTTTGGGAGAGAGACATCACTAGTGAACATCATGGGACCCCGGTCCATATTACCATCACTGATCACATCCGCTATTTACTTTCTGCTTTTACTTACTGGTTGCAGCAATACCTATCACTATTATCTCTTGTGTTTGATCCTTTGTAAACGACAAGGCCGGAGGGATTGACAACCTCTCTGTACTCGTTGGGAGCAAAGTTATTTGTATCTGTGTGCAGGTCCGGTTAATTGCTAAGTATCTGGCGCCATTAGCAGTTGACACCTTCTTGTTGAACCTTGGAGTCTCAGGGGAATTCTATCCTTGGTATCTTTGCCAAGGGAAAACTACCGCTACACTGCATCTCAAACCTTCCACTTGGGGTAACCAACGAGGGGCGAGAAGCCATCAAGCAAAGTTTTCTGGCGCCGTCGTCGGGGACTCCACTCTTCAAGATAGGGGAGTTGCACGCTATCTTTTACCTTTGCTTTTTAGTCTTGTTGGTTTACCTTTCAGTTTTGCTTTAGTATCTTTTATCGAAAATCACAAAAAAATTAATTATTTGCTAGTAGTCCTTTCTGTTTAGTCAAGCATGTTAGGATTTGGTGCTTTGAGGGAATCAGAAGTTCTAGATTTCCATCAAAGGGATGAAGAAAATATGAAGAAGGCATGGGACAGAATTTCTGATGCACTTAGGAGAATTATGCCTTGGATACCTATAAAAATTGTGCTTAGAATTTTTTACCATGGTCTTTTTAAATGGTGTAAACACTCTCTTGATATTTTAGCTGAAGGAGATTTCCTAGAGTGTGATGAAGCTAGAGCTCTTGAAATTATACATGGTCTATCTAGTTACTTTGTTTATGATCATAACTTTGATACTGTCATAGATAGACTTGCTACTATTGAGAAGAGAATGGATGCTCTAGACTTGATGAAGGTAGAGAAACCCAAACCCAATAAGAGAGATATTTTGGAAATAGGCAATGATTGGGAGCCTTTTGTTAGGATTAGCATCTCTAATCAAGACTTCCTTGCTTATTGTGATATTGGATCTATGGTTTCTACTATGCCAAAAATTGTTCATGATTCTTTAAAATTTAACATGGATAGATTATCATCTTATCATGAACACACTAATGGAGATATTTCTGAAATCCAGGGAAGAATAAAAGACGTGCCAGTTAAATTCCTTAAAGGGATTGCAATGATTGATTTCTTCATCATGAAGCCAAACCAAGGAAATATAGTGCTTGGAAGGGACTTCCTCCGAGCAGTAAAAGGCTTCATCGATATAGGTAAGGGACAAATCCGCTTACGCGGGAAGGCAAAAGGTGTGTACCCCTTT
The DNA here is from genome assembly GCA_902687465.1 of Secale cereale. Lineage (NCBI taxonomy): Eukaryota > Viridiplantae > Streptophyta > Magnoliopsida > Poales > Poaceae > Secale > Secale cereale. The sequence continues at coordinate 72,166,290 of LR738716.1, forward strand.
CCTAGAAGGAACAGGAGTGAACTTGTTGAGGAACCATTTGAAGCAATTTATAACTCCGATTATTATGATGATTATTGATTCCTCTTTGCATTATGCCTAGCTTAAAGGCATAAAAGAAAGCGCTTTTGGGAGGCAGCCCACAATGAATAAAATTTTGTTTTGCTTTTGTTGTGTCTTGATGTTGCTACTACAGTAGCATCATCATTGTATCTTTACTTTTCAGCTTTGTGCCAAGTGTAGCCTCTGATTGCAAGAAAGTTCAAAAGTTGTGACGTGCTGTCCAGGAAACAGATTCTGTCCTTGGACAGAAAAATTCGTATAAAATCACCAGATCATCTTTTTGGTCTGAATTTTTTCGACAGCGTGCTCTATACAATTGTCTTTCGGGCGTCTGTTCTGAGTTTTTTATTAGAGTTGCAGAAGTGCCCCGAAAAAATCATTTACTACCTGCTGGTCTGTTTTTCACAGATTCTGTCCTGTTTTGCCTTTCCTTCATTTTGCAAACCTTGAGCTTGCTTTTTCTTTGCAAAAACCTTTTGGCAATCTTGAGAAACAGTAGACCTTCAAGAATATCCTTATTTCCAGCAAGGAACAATTATTTTATTATCGGTACTAACCTCGCTAATCAGATTATGATGAGTTATGTATGAAGGGAGTTTTCAAGTGTGCGAGGGAAGATGATAAAAAGATTCAGGAGTGTCAAACGCTCAAGCTTGGGGAAGCCCCCATGCACCCCCAAGAAATATTCAAGAAGACTCAAGCGTCTAAGCTTGGGGATGCCCCCGTGCATCCCCTTCTCCATCAACAATTATCAGTTCGTCTTTCGTTCCACTATATTTTTATCACTTCATGTGTTATGTGCTATGCTTGGAGCGTCTTGCTTTTAGTTTCCTTTTTAGTTTTCTTTATCTTTGCTTGCTTTTCATAACGAGTTGGAACTCAGCTTTCTTTGTGTGGGAGAGAAACACGCTCCACTTCAACCTAGAACATAACATAGAATTTTCATGTCTATCTTTGCTGTGTGTGTTCTTGGTCTTTCAATAGCTACTATCATGTTCAGCTCTTAGTTTCCATGCTTATCTTTTTAAAGAGCTTTTGTTTAGTTGGTCGCTGGAACTCTCTTTAGTTATCATGCTTATCTTGTTAAGAGAGTTGGCTTCTGTTGCACTGGTCGATATGTCTATGATAAAAATGCTACGTGCATAATGGTGCTTAGTAGTTCATGTTTTCTTATGGTTAGTCTCAAATAGCTGGGGGGTTCCCAATGTGTTATTGGAGTACCAACATGATTTGTTTGCCTATGATGTGGTATGGTTTAGTGATATCTTCCTTCAAGAATTTATTTTGATTGACTTGGCGTATGCTCACGCATATTTAAGACTGTAAAGAAAGTCTACCAAGCCTTGATGATCTTTAGTTTCTGAGTAGCGATATAACTTCCATGCCTGATTCAATGTTGCTTTGTCGCTCTGCATGATTATGACCGTCATTGCTCTCTTAGTTGGTCGCTCCCAGTCTTTTGCTAACCTTCGCCTGTACTAAGCGGACTAACTGCTTGTGCATCCCAAATCCTTTAAACCAGTTATGCCATATGAGTCCACTATACCTTCCTATACATGGTATTTACCTGCCATTCCTAACGAAGACTTTCATGTACCATCTCGAAATTATTCAAAAAAAGCATTTCTCTTTTGTGCCTTTGTTTTAGTTCATGAGGAAGTAGTAGTTAATTCATGATCTTTGTAAGTTGGACAAGCTTCACCCCGGGATTGCATGTCTAATGTGCAAACCCATAATACGAGAAGGAACTGGCATAGAGTGCGCCCGGCTCATTAAAAAAAATTATACAACAAACAAACCCTCCTTCACGCTTTGTTCATGAGAAATCAGAAAACTTTGGCAGTGATAAACAAAGGAGATTAAGAGGATGTGATCGTCCTCATTCGGGAGCCGTTCCTCGAAACTTGTCCAGCTCGAGAAGTGATTGAGTTATCTGCTAGCATTCGTTGACGAAACATGCATATTCAAAAATAATAATTATTACCTCTGTTTTTAAAACCAAGAGCTCTGGTACATGTTTAGTTTTTGTTTCCGACCACGGGTTTTCAACCTTGCCAACAAAAGCCACGGTTCGAGAGTCTCCATCTTCTTTAAAGCACCAACTACTGAGAGCATGATTCTCATTCTGAGTGTAATGTGCATTGTCCCAAAGTAGCATTGTCTTTTGCATGATTATGATATCGTTTATTCTGAAATCATTGTATCTAGTCGTCACTTAAACCTTGGAGGTGCCCCTGCATTTATGTTTTGCTTCACTAAAGGGGGCAAGCGAGATACCACTTTATCATACTTGCACACCATGCTCACTACAAATCTATTTGATGTTTCAGTATCATATTGTAAAACTTTCAGTTCTTTGTGATTTTGTCATGATGCAACTTAATTACTACAGATTCATTGTCTCAGTAAGCTTTTGTCATGTGACTATGAAAAGTCCTTATATGGTTAATAGCATGTCACCACAGAAATTATGCTTGTTATCATTTACCTACTCGAGGACGAGCAGGAATTAAGCTTGGGGATGTTGATACATCCAAAATGTATCTATAATTTCTGCTTGATCCATGCCTCTTTTGTGTGATATTGCTATGATATTTATACACTTCCATACACTTTTGATCATATTTGGACTAACCTATTAACCCAGTGCACCCCAGTGCCAGTTTCTGTTTTCTGCTGTTTTTGTATTTCAGGTTTTCCCATTACGTAAACTGCCAGAAAAATCCCGTAAAAATTATATAAAAAATCAGCGTTCCGGAAGCTTCCTTGCGGCCAAAGTAGGGCCGGAGGGGGGCCACTAGGGCTCCAGGCGCCCTGGTGGTGCGGCCCCCATCCTGGCCGCGCCGGGGGGGGGGGGGGCGCCTGGGCCCCCCAGGTCTCCGCTGATGCCCCCCTTTGGCATATATTTACACCGCGTCTCGAAACCCTCGAGGACGGAACCCTTTTTCGCAATCTCATCTCCGTTCCGCCGCCGCCGCGCTTCCAAGATCGGGAGCACCAGGAGAACTCTTCCCGGCACCCTGCCGGAGGGGAGGATCACCACCGGGAGCCTCTCCACCACCATGGACGCCTCCCGGATGAGTTGTGAGTAGTCTCCCTTGGACCATGGGTCCATGAACAGTAGCTATGTGATGTTCTCCTCCCCTCTTTGTGCTTCACTAATTAGACCTCGTGAGCTGCCCTACATGATCGAGGCACATATGTAATCCTTATGCTGTTGCTATGTTGAGTTTGCTGGGATCCGATGGATTGTGAGATTATGTTCAGATTGTGTGTGAGTAATATATTTGATTGACCTCTTTTATATTTATGTTCTTGAGTAATTCTTGCATGTTCTCCGTTGCTATTTATTGCTTTGGCCGAGTAGTAGGTAGTAACTCCAAGAGGGAACGTTATGCTTGATTGTGGGTTCATGCCCCTCGATGACTAGTTTGAGTGACAGAAACATGAGTCTAGGGGATGTGCTGTTGCCACAAGGGGGAAAACAACGGTGCTTGTACTCGCGGGTGCAATGATTGTTTACTTTACGCAAAGTTCTTTTAATGCAGTTGTCTGTTGCTTTGAGTTTACACTATGGGTGGGACTCGCAACTTAATACCAGCGAGATGTTCTGGATAGATATCTCCTGGTGGATGATTAGTAGTAGATGCAGATGGATTTCGGTCTACTTACCTTGGCGTACCGCCCATGCTTTTGAGCCTCAACCTTTCTTGCAGCATAGTTTGCATTGGTTTGCGCACATAATTCTGTCAATTGCCCAGCTGTAATTCGTTTACCTCACATAGCTGTTTTATCGTCTTTTGGGAGAGAGACATCACTAGTGAACATCATGGGACCCCGGTCCATATTACCATCACTGATCACATCCGCTATTTACTTTCTGCTTTTACTTACTAGTTGCAGCAATAACTATCACTATTATCTCTTGTGCTTGATCCTTTGTAAACGACAAGGCCGGAGGGATTGACAACCTCTCTGTACTCGTTGGGAGCAAAGTTATTTGTATCTGTGTGCAGGTCTGGTTAATTGCTAAGTATCTGGCGCCATTAGCAGTTGACACCTTCTTGTTGAACCTTGGAGTCTTAGGGGAATTCGATCCTTGGTATCTTTGCCAAGGGAAAACTACCGCTACACTGCATCTCAAACCTTCCACTTGGGGTAACCAACGAGGGGCGAGAAGCCATCAGCATCCAACTTGCTTGCTCAAGAAGACCTAGAGCTCTTTTGAGGAGGCTCATCATTGGAATATACAAGCCAAGTTCTATAGTGTAAAGGTCCCCACATAGCTATATGCATGAATGATAATCTCTATGGAGCACAAGGTATAAGATGGAGTACGAGTGTGGATCTCTCAAAAGAAAATAGTAGTGTGCCCCCTTCTCTCTTTTTATTTCTTTTTCTCTTTTTTTTGTGGCCTCAATGGCTCTTTCTATTTATCTCTCATTTGTCCTCTTTGGGATCTTTTGATTTTGTCCTCTTTGGGATCTTTTGATTTGTCCTCTTTGGGATCTTTTCCTCACTTTAGGGGCAACACTCTATGTATTACAAGAAGTATAGAAGATCTTTCACACTTTACAAAAGTACTCAACATAAAGAAAATGAAACTATCATGATGTATGCAAATGTATGCCTCTGCCAGTGTAGCAGGATATGCAATGATACTAGCGCGTCATGTAGCAATGATTAGGGCAAGGCCCAACTAGCATGCGGCTCATCGATCAAGCAAAAAGCATGTATGACATGAAGATCAAGTCATGAGAAGATGGATGTTGCATGGCAATGTATCTCGGAAAGGCTATGGAAATGCCTTAATAGGTAGGTATGGTGGCTGTTTTGAGGAAGGATATAATGAGGCTTATGATGACAGAGCGTATCGTGCCAAGGATTTGGATGCACCAACGAAGTATGCGCCAGCTCTCAAGGTGAGAAAGGGAAATGCACGGTACCGAAGAGGCTAGAAAAATATGGATAGGTGGAAGTGTCAACCTTCGAATACTCACATTAGTCCGAAGAACTCATGCACTTATTATCGGTAACTCTCAATCTAATTAGGAGGTTCACAAAGAGACAAGTACCCCGAGGAGGTGTGTATGGGGGTTTGGTTACCCTTGCGCATCCTCGACCCATGGTACGTGTCGGGGAAACTGACCGCCCACGAACACCTATGAGACCGGAGCCCCTTTTCGGTACGGCAAGGGAGCGGAGGGAGCACAAAGAGCAGATCGAGGGGCACACGCGGGCAGTTTACCCAGGTTCGGGCCGCAGGGATGCGTAAAACCCTACTCCTGCCTTGGTTTTGGTATTGAGTTCTTGAGCTCGGGAGCTTGAAGATCTACAGTACTTGCTACACCAAGCGTGGGAGTGCTCAGGTTTCTGGAATCGAACCCCCTCTACGTTGTGCATGGGCCTCCTTTTATAGCTCAAAGGGGTCACCGACAGGTGTCAACGTAGAGGAGGGTAAAAACGTAAAATCGGTGGTAGTTGTAACAGTGGATGTACAGTGTATGTACAGTGGTCTATACCTAACCCTGACGGTGGGGGACAAGGGCATTGAATGCCCGTCGCCGTCACCCCAAAAGCGTCCGCCCGGGCGTCTCCGTTCGCCACGATGGTGGCCTCGTCACCGCGGCTCGCCACCGTGTACCCCAGGCTGCACAGCTATCTGCCACGTGCCCCCTGGAAGGGCCCCAGGGTGACGCGTGGACAGGTGAGCTAGAGCGCGGGCACACAGTGAAAGCTTGCCCCGACAAGCACCTTGCCGGGGTCGCTCTCTTGCCGGGCCCGGAAGCTTGTCGCTCTCCGGGTCCTACCGGGGCGCGTGATGCGCCGCGATATGTCTTCTGAGATGCTGTTTTCTGGTCTTCCTGGCAAGATCCTCTTGCCTGGGTCCTGTGAAAATAGAGTGGTCTTGTGCTTGGAGCAGCCTTCCCGGCAAGCTCCTCTTGCCGGGGCCTTGTTCTTCTGACTTGTATACTTTGTTCTTGAATGGCTTCTAGGGAACTAGAGCGGGCCTTGGCGGGCACGTGGTGAGCCCGACCACGGGACGCTGCTACTGCCCGTGCACAAGTCGGGATACTAAGGTACCCCTACTTTAGTACACCGACAGGAGCCCCCGGGTCTGGGCCACACACGGTGCCGAGCGCTGTTGGGCCAGGCCCAAAACAGTGCACGAGCACACGCGGCCCACGGCGCGCCGTATCCCTCTCCGTATCCGCCGCATCTCTCCCTAACGGCACGCGTCGATTGCGGCGTCGTGGGAGAGATCGTGGCCTGTTTCTTTAATGGGAAAATGCGGAACGTCCCCCACTTCCCCCTTAAAAGCAGAGGAAGCAGGGGCAGTTTCCCCCCATTGCTTCATTGCGTCTTCAATCTCCAGAAACCCCCGCCGCTCTCCGCCTCCCCAAAGGTCGGCAGAGAGCCGAGCTCCACCCCTCCTCCGCCGTCTCCAGCATCCGCAGCGCCGTCGACCTCCCTCGCCGCCCCCGCCATGGCCCCGAAGAGCGACAAGGCGAAGAGCGACAAGGCGAAGAAAGAGAAGTCCGACAAGGCGGCGAAGCTGGCAGCCATGCGGAAGAGGATGGTGGTCTTCCCGCCGAGGCTCGGCGCGAGGGAGCTGCAGGACAAGTATTACCTGTTCTGGGCGAGGGAGACGAAAGCTCACCCACGCACCAGGGTCCTCCCCGCCGAAGCCATCGACATGTACCCGGGAGGTTACCACTACTTCGCTTTGTTCTTCCACTGTGGCCTTTGCCCTCCGTATTCTGAGTTTTTCTGCGATGTGATGAACACGTACGGCTTCCACCTCCTAGATTTCACCCCGAATGCCGTTCTTACAATGGCCGTTTTCGCACATCTGTGCGAAAACTTTGTCGGGGTCCATCCCAACGTAGCTCTCTTCCGCCACTTCTTCACACCTAGAGTAGAGTCTGGATCTCCACTCTCCGGTGGCATCTCCTGGATCTTCAGGCTTAACAAGAAAGAGGCGTACTTGATTGGAGAGCTCCGCGGCAAGTGGGAGGAGTGGAGAGCTGATTGGTGCTGGGTTATGGAAGAGGAACCCCAGCAGTTTACCTCCCCGCGCCGAGCGGCAATAGTGCGCGGCAAGGATTGGAGTGACTTGGCCCCGGAGGACGATAAGTTGCAGATTGCCCTTACTAGGATCCTTCGCCTCCGGGCCGCCAACCTTACTGTAGGTGAGGTCGGGGCGGATTTCCTCCGTCGCCGCATTGCCCCCTTGCAGGACAAGAAGAGGCCTGCTTGGGAGTTCGGCAATGCGGCAGACTTCATGAGGCTGCGCCCCGGGCTGAATTATAACTTCACCATCTTGGAGCTCAAGGGGATGATTCGGGAGCTGTTCAAGCATGACCCCAAGCACCCGGAGTGGTTCACCCCGTCGGACGGAGTGGTTCCATTATGCAACAACTCTGCCCTTAGCGCTATTTGTGCGGCAATGCCTGAGTGCGACTCCCACGGGGTTGCTCCCACCTGGCTGATGCCTTCAGAGGAGACCGTGCAGACTTTCTTCGACAACCTGGTTGAACGGCCGCGCAACCCCGACGAGAAGAAAGGTCTCACCCGCGCGACCACCGACCGGGACGTGGCATACATAGCCAACAGGATGGAGGAGGCCGCCGCAGCGGCGGCCGCGGGTGAGTTCGGGTACACCGTGGAGGAAGCAGAAGCAGCGGACGCAGTGAGCCGGGCCGAGGAGGAAGAAATCCTCAAGCTGCTGAGGCCTGCCGGGGAGCCTGCCGGGACGAGCGAGGCTGCCGGGCAAGGCACTGAGTCCAGTGAGCCCGCCGAGGAGGACGCCGAATCGGGTGATTCCGACGAAGACTCGGGCGGGTCACTGAACCTCGACGACCTTTCTTCGTCCTCGGAGAACTCCCCGCCGCCGCCAAGTCCTCCGCCACAGCCGAAGAAGCGCTTCCGCAAGGCCACTGAGACGGTGAAGCAACCGGCGCCCCGATAGCAGCCGAAGCGCCGTGCGACACGGGCCACCATGATGAGCAAGGTCGTCAAGGAGGCGCCCCGTGTCCCAGCGGCAAGCGGAGGGGGATCTTCCCGGAGCGGTTCTGGTGTCCCTTCTGCACCTCGGTCCTCGGCGACGACCGGCGCGGGGTCTTCGCAACCCACGGCTCCGGAGCCCGCCAAGCGCCCGAGGGAGCCTAGTCCTCCAGCTCCTCGCGCTGGGATGCGCGAGGCGGAATTTGACTTCTCCGCCCTTAGCTCTGACGAGGAGGAGGAAGAGTAAGCACTTGCAACTTTTATTTCCTTTGATTCTTGTTCTTGTCTTAAATTCTCTTGCTTGGCTCTGATCTTGTTTGGCTTCCAGGACCCTGACCCAGAGGATGGCGAAGAGGGCCAAGATCCCTGTGGTTGACCTTGAGGACGACGAGCCCGTCGCCGCGGCAGGGGATGCGCCTGCGACAGGCTTGCCGGACCAGCCTGCTGCTCCGGAGAGCAGCCCCCAACGCAGCCCCCAGCGTAAGTTCCTTGTTCACTTTTCTGTTTATCGGGCGCGCTTGAGCTTCTTATCCTTATTGATGTCTTGTTTGCTTGTCGTCTTGTGCAGAAGTGGAGCCGCAGCTGCAGGAGCGTCAAGAGACTGCTCCCGACGAGCCACTTGTCCCACCATCCCCGCCAAGGAGGAGTTCCCCGGCAAGGGAGGGTGCTCCGCCAAGGGCGGGTACTCCGCCAAGGGTGAGTACCCCGCCAAGGGTGAGCACCCCGACAAGGGAGGTCACCCCGCCAAGGGAAGGAGCCGGAAGCCCTCCGCCGGCGGGGGCCACTACTACGCCGCCAAGGGAGAACTCCCCGGCGAGGAACCCCGCTATTGAAGAGGCCCGCGCAGGTAAACCCTTGTACTTTCCTTCTTTCGAACTCTTCTTTTTTGGATATTTGCTTGACGATTCTTCTTTTTCTTTTTCTGTTTGTCAGATCCGCCCGCCCCGGAGCAGATGGAGACAGAGACCATCGCCGAGGAGGAAGTGCGTGACGATGCTGGCGACGCCGCCACTGCTGACGAGCCCGTCGCCGACGAGATCCCCGCGGCCACTGACGTGGCAGCTGGGGAGGAGGCCGGCGACCGCACTGACGGCCCCGAGGCCGCAGGAGCGCCGGACGCTGCACCGGCCGCCGACCCCTCCGCCGCCGCGACTGGGCCGGGTGTCTATCTGGAGGCCGCCAACGGGGTCTTCATCCAAGTCCCGTGGGCGTCCTCATCAAGGGAACCCGTGGAGGGGGAGAGCTTCGATGGAGAAGTCCTCGCCTCCGCCGGCCTGAAGGTTGTCGACGCGCCCGGTAGCAGCAGCGAGCCCAAAGAGGAGCAGCTCCTGCGCCGGCTTCTGGCCTTGTACCGAGCCAGGCAGGCCAAGCTGGAGTCCCGAGAGGCTCTAGCCGCCAAGGCTAGCATCAACTTGGAGAAACGCGCCGCCGAGCTCCGCGCCGCCAACCAAGCGGCCCTCCGGAACTTGGCGGAGGAGCGCGAGGAGCTCGCCGAGGCACACCAGACGTTCATCCTCGAGAAGGCCGAGGTTGAGGAGCAGCATCGACTGGCCGCCGAGGACTTGGCTCGGCGGGAAGGAGCGCTGAATCAGCGGAAGGTCGACCTCGATAGCCACGAGGACGACCTTACCGCGCGCGAGCAGTCCATTGGCGGGGCTCTACAGGAGGCGAGGGATGCCACTACTGCCGCAGAGACCGCCAAGAGGGACCTGGAGGCAAGGGTGGCGCAGATGGAGTTGAGCTTGAAGACGAGCGAGGAGAGGGTTGCCGCGCTCAACTTGGCGCGGGAGAAGGACGCCCACACCAACTCAGAGCTGCAAGTCCGTCTCTCCAAGAAGGGCAAGGAGCTCAACGACGCCAAGGACTCCATCGCTGATTTGGAGCTGAAGGTTTCCACCCTCACCGACTCACTTGACGCCGCCCGGGATCGCGAAACAAAGCTGAAGGATGATCTCCGGGCTGAAAGGGCGCTGCTAGACAGTGCCGCCCTGTCGCAGAACAACTTCCAGCAGACGGTGGAGCAGTGGACCGAGGAGCTCGTCGCCTCCGCCGCCAACATCGACAAGGAGATGGTGGCGCTGAGGGCGGAGCACCTCGTGTACTCCCCCGATGAGAGCCTCCCCCACAGCGCCAAGCTGAGCCTGTTCTTCCGAGGAGTGGCGCCTGCCCTCGCGCAGCTACGGGAGAGGGTCCCCACGCAGCTGGCTGACAAGGCGCGCCGGCTTTGCATGGGTACTATGGAGCGGGTGTTGACGAAGATCGTCTACCGCAACCCCGGGATTAATCTTGAGAACGTCCTCCGGACCTTGCCGCCTGAAGCTGACCATGAGGCGTTGAAGGCACAAGTTGCCCACATCGTGGCCAAGGCGGGCAAGATCAAGAGGGTTGACGGAGACCGCGTAGACTAGGCTCCCTTCTTTCTGCTTTCCTTGCCGCTGTCGATTAAATCATGGGTAGTAGTTGGTTAGAACAACGGCAGGTTATCTTGTAATATAACTTTATTTTGAATAGTCAATGCAGTGTTATCTCCCTTGCTTGATCCCTTCACTTTGTATGCTTTCCACCTTACGCTTTTAGGGAACTTGCCGGCAAAGGGACCCTTGCCGCGAGCGCCGAGTACAGGACTCTTAGCAGCCTGCTGGCAATGCCCTCGCCGGCAAGAAACTTTGCCGCAGCTAGTCGCAGCACACTTAGGTTGCTGAGCGAACTCGGAAACGAAATAAGGGCGCGACACTTGTCGCAGCTCGCTTAAGCCGTTGAGCGTGCTCGAAACAAAGTAAGGGCGCGGCTAGCCACGGGTAGGTTCCTCCGCGCACAGGTTTTCCATACAAAGTGTGGTCGTTCAAGGAAGATAACTAAGAATTTTAAAATTTTGAATGCTCAAACTTTGGCAACTTAGCTTTTGTGTTCCGTCTGCTTCCCGGCAAGGCCTTCCTTCCTTGAACGGCACTTGGTCCATACCACTGTCTCCTTCTCCCCGGCAAACTTGTGCGCGAGGAACACTCCTTCTGCTTGAGAGAAAAAAGGAAGAGGGGAGGAAACACATATATGGAGCCTTGCGGCCTATTATCGCTTACCGGGATCGTGTGCTGCACGAAGTGTCAGATAATACATGCCATGAAAACAAGAATGCATGAAACGACAAGCTGTGAGAAGCACAAAAGTTTTACTGATGCACGGGGTCTGCGCCCGGCTTTGTACAAAGGTTTGCATGCAACAGCGGCAAGACTTGTACAAAAGGTGGTTGCCGGAGCGGATCGCGGCAACCGCGCCTCATGGGTGAAACTTGCGAAGATGCTCAATGTTCCAGGAGTTTCTCACCGGTAAGCCTTCTTCGGTCTCAAGGCGGACAGCGCCGGGCCTTGTGACTTGCCTCACCCGATAAGGGCCTTCCCACTTCGGCGTCAACTTGTTGGAGCTCTTGGCGGACTGAACGCGCCGAAGAACAAGGTCGCCTTCCTCGAGACTCCTGGCCCTGACCTTGCGGCTATGATAGCGACGCAAGGCTTGCTGGTATCGAGCAGCTCGTACAGCAGCCTGGAGATGGTCCTCCTCGAGGAGCAGTGCATCATCTTGCCGCAGCTGCTCTTGCTCGAGCTCATCGTAAGCGAGCACTCGAGGAGACCAGTATACGAGTTCCGTGGGGAGAACTGCCTCTGCTCCATAGACAAGAGCAAATGGTGTCTGTCCGGTGGCCCGATTTGGTGTCGTCCTGATTGACCAAAGGGCCGCCGGCAACTCCTCGATCCAGTTCCTTCCGCACTTGTGCAGCCTGTCGAAGGTCCTTGTCTTGAGTCCGCGCAGCACTTCAGCATTTGCCCTCTCCGCTTGACCATTGCTTCTCGGGTGAGCAACAGAAGCGAAGCAGACCTTGGCGCCAAGGTCTTGGACGTATTGCATGAAGGTGCGACTTGTGAACTGTGTGCCGTTGTCGGTGATGATCCGGTTAGGGATTCCGAAACGGCAAACGATCGATCTGAAGAACCTGACTGCTAACTGTGCGGTCACCTTTCTCACTGGTTCCACCTCCGGCCACTTTGTGAACTTGTCGATAGCAACGTACAAGTACTCAAAGCCCCCGACAGCGCGGGGAAAGGGGCCGAGGATGTCGAGCCCCCAGACCGAAAAGGGCCAGGACAAAGGGATCGTCTGGAGAGCTTGAGCTGGCTGGCGTATTTGCTTGGCATGGAACTGGCACGCTTCACACTTGGTTACTTGTGTCGTCGCATCTTGGAGGGCTTCTGGCCAAAAGAAACCTTGCCGGAACGCCTTCCCGGCAAGTGCTCTTGCGCCAATGTGGTGTCCACATATGCCTCCGTGGATTTCTGCCAACAGCTTCTGTCCATCTTCCCGGGAAATGCACTTCAATCTGACACCATTGAGTCTTCTTCTGTACAGTTCATTGCCGATGAACTGGTACATACTTGACTGCCTGGTTATTCTCTCTATCTCTTTTGGTTCTTCGGGAAGTTCTCCAGTTTGAAGAAAACAGACGATTTGCTGTGCCCATGCTGGAGCCTGAGGCTCAGCAACAAGGACTAAAGGCACCAGTGCTGCTGCGGGAACATCAACTTCTACGGCAAAGACTTGAGGTTCTGCCGGAGCTTCACGTCCCCCGGGAAGCCTGTCGGGGCAAGACTTGCCGGGAACATCTGCTTCAACTGCACGAACCCTTGGGTCCACAGGAGCAGACTGTTCCTCAGCAGCTCGGTCGTCGATCTTGGGGACCTTGGCGGCGGCTTCAGTAAGATCCGCCGGCAAGTAGTCGCCGGAGACCAACTTTCTTTTCTTGCTTTGCCCAACTGATGGTGTAACGGATGGTTGAGTTAACTTGAGCAGGAAGGTCCCTGGTTCCACAGGTAACTTCATTGCAGCACACTTTGAGAGGCCATCTGCGATATCATTCTGAGCTCTTGGAACGTGTTCCATCTGCAGTCCTTCAAAGTGTTCTTCAAGCTTCCTCACTTCATCGACATAAGCTTCCATCAAAGGGCTCTGGTAGCTCTTATTTACTTGTCGGACCACCAACTGTGAATCTCCCCGCACAATCAGCTTCTTGATCCCAAGTTCGGCTGCAATTCTGAGGCCGGCAAGCAAACCTTCATACTCCGCAGTATTGTTTGTCGCTTGGCCCTTGGGAAAGTGCATTTGAACAACGTACTTGAGGTGCTCTCCGGTGGGCGCTACGAGTAACACACCTGCACCGGCGCCTTGCAGCGAGAAGGCACCATCAAAGTACATTATCCATTCCTTGCTTGCTTCCTTGACGGGGATGCTTGTCTCTTGAATTTCTTCGTTTGGTGTTGGCGTCCATTCCGCTATGAACTCTGCCAAAGCTCTACTCTGTATGGTTGATGTGCTTTCAAACTTAAGACCAAAGCTTGATAGCTCTAGTGCCCACTCGACGATCCTGCCTGTTGCTTCTGGGTTCTGCAATATCCTCTTCAGCGGAAAACGAGTGACCACTGTTATCTCGTGTGCTTGGAAGTAATGGCGCAACTTTCTCGAGGCCATGAGGAGGCCGAAAAGCAGCTTCTGCACCCCAGAGTATCTTGATCTAGCCCCCTGCAGGAGGGAGCTTACAAAATAAACTGGGCGCTGCACCATCTTCTTTCGCACTTCTCCTTGTTCCTGCGCAGACTTGTCCTTGTCGGGGCCAGAGCTTGTCGGGGAAGCCCGCTGCTTGTCGCTGGACGCGCTTGCCGGGGCTGTGGGTTCCTCATCTGCCTCCCTCTCCGCCACCAACGCAACACTAACCACTTGATTGGTTGCTGCTAAGTACAGCAGCAACTTCTCTTGTGGCCTAGGTGCGACAAGTATTGGAGTGGAGGATAGGTATCCTTTCAAGTCATGCAGCGCTGCCTCCGCTTCTGGAGTCCATTTCATAGGACCTACCTTTTTCAAGATTTTGAAGAAAGGCAGGGCGCGTTCTGCAGACTTTGAAATGAACCTGCTGAGGGCAGCCACACAACCAGCAAGCCTCCGTACATCCTTGACGCGCTTCGGAGCTTCGATCTGCTCGATGGCCTTGATCTTGTCGGGATTGGCTTCAATCCCCCTCTGGGACACGAAGAACCCGAGAAGCTTGCCGGAGGGAACTCCGAAGACGCACTTCTCAGGGTTCAGCTTGAGTTGTATCTTGCGCAGATTTGCGAAGGTCTCATCTAGGTCTTGGATGAGGGTATCTTTGTCCTTGCTCTTGACCACTATGTCATCCATGTAGGCTTCTACATTCCTGTGTATCTGTGGCTCAAAAGCAGTGTGGACTACCCTTGCAAATGTTGAGCCCGCATTCTTCAGTCCAAAGGGCATGCGTATGAAACAGTAAGTGCCACATGGAGTAATGAATGCGGTCTTCTCTTCATCTTCCTCAGCCATGAATATCTGATGGTATCCAGAGTATGCATCAAGGAATGAAAGCAACTCACACCCAGCCGTGGAGTCGACGATTTGGTCAATGCGCGGCAAGGGAAATGGATCCTTGGGACAAGCTTTATTCACATCAGTGAAGTCTATACAAAGCCTCCAGTTCCCATTAGCTTTGCGCACGACAACTGGATTTGCCAACCATGTAGGATGAAGTACACCTCTAACAAGGCATGCTGCTTCCAACTTCTTGATCTCTTCGGCAATAAACTCTTGGCGCTCCACCGCTTGCTTCCTGACCTTCTGCTTGACGGGCCGTGCGTGAGGGAAAACAGCAAGCTTGTGCTCAATTACCTTCCTGGGAACGCCGGGGATGTCAGACGGTTGCCATGCAAACACGTCGACATTCGCCCGCAGGAAGGCAACGAGCGCGCTTTCCTATTTGGGGTCGAGCGTAGCACTGATGGTGAAGGTACCACAAGTGCCGTCCTCCTTGGCGGAGACTTTCTTGGTTGCGGGTGGAGCTGCCATTCCTTTCTTGCACTTGCCGGTGGAGCTCGATGGTGCGTCCTCGACGGCAGCACAGCACTCCGAAGAGGTGCGTTTGCCGGAGTGGGCCCCAGAGCTCTTGCCGGACTTGGTCTTGGTCTTCCCCCCGGGAGCTTCAGCGGCAAGTGTGTTGCTGTCTGCCGCGGCTGCTGCGTCCCGGTAGATCTTGTCGGCGCAAATAAGCGCGTCCTTCTTGTCGCCGGGGACAGAGATGACGCTTATTGGCCTTGGCATCTTGAGTATGTTGTATGCATGGTGAGAGGCTGCCATGAATTTGGCGAGCGCAGAACGGCCAAGTATCCCATTGTATGGCAATGGGATATCGGCGACGTCGAAGGTGATCCTCTCAGTCCTGAAGTTTAGTTCTCCGCCAAAGGTCACTGTCAGCGTGATCTTCCCCTTCGGCTTGCTCCTTCCCGGGTTGATCCCTTGGAAAGTTCCGGTTTCTTCGAGCTCGCTGTCGGGGATTTGCAGCTTTCGGATTACAGCAGAGGAGATCAAGTTTAGGCCAGCCCCGCCGTCAACCAACATCTTGGTGACCTTGAGGTTGCGGATGGTTGGCGAAACCAACATCGGCAAGCACCCGACCACAGTTGTGCGGCCAGGGTGGTCCTCGAGGTCGAAGATGATGGGCGTGCTGGACCACTTCAGCAGCTTGCGCGATTCGACGGGTGGCTCAGCTACATTCACTTCCCGCACCCATTGCTTCAGTTGGCGGTGGGAAGTGTGCAGAGAGGCACCTCCATCGACGCACAGAACTTCTGTGGCCTTCTGGAACTCCTGCTCGTTGTTGTATCCGTCGTCCATGTCCTCGTCGTCGTCTTCGTCTTCATCCTTGTCGCGGCCCCGGGGAGGTCTATCTCCTTTCCGCGGCGTCCTCCCCGGCCATTGAATGGCCGCTTCTTGCCGGACTCACCTCCGCCTCCTTGGGCCTTCTCCTTGTCGCGTCGCTCGTATTCAGCCTTCTGCTGCTCTACGAGGTATTCGACCCTCTTGCAGTTCTGGAGATCGTGGCCCTTGGTGCGGTGGATCTTGCAGTACTGCTTGTCGGAGCCGTCCTGCTTGTCGGCGGCGGCTACAGTGGCAGGCTCCTTGCCGGAGCCACCAGCCTGAGTTTTCTTGTCGCCAGCCTCTTTGCCGAACTTCTCCACAGCCAGTACTTCTTTGTTCTTCTTCTTCTTGTTGTTCCGCCGCCGGTTTTTCCTTGCCGGGGCGGCATCCTCGCTGTCACTTCCTCCTGCTCCAGTATCCTCTCCGGGGAGTCTCCTCCCTTCTTCAGCGCGCGCACACTTGTCAGCCAGAGCGTAAAGCTCGCTGACGTCCCGGATCTTGGTCATCGCCATTTCCTCCCTCATCTGGCGGTTACGCACGTTTTGGTGGAACGCGCTGATAACCGCGGCAGGGTGGACGTCCGGGATGTTGTGCTGAACACGGCCGAACCTCTGGATGTACTTTCGCAGGGACTCTCCCTCCTTCTGGGCAAGAATGTGGAGATCGCTCTCCTGGCCGTGGGGTTTGTGGCCGCCTGTGAAGGCGCCAACAAACCGATGGCACAGATCTGCCCATGAAGAGATGGAGTTCTCCGGCAAGTGCATAAGCCAAGATCTGACGTTTGGCTTAAGCACGAGCGGGAAGTAATTTACTAGAATCCTCTCGTCGCATCCCCCGGCAGCCTGCACCGCAATGGTGTAGATGCTGAGGAACTCTGAGGGATGGGTCTTGCCGTCGTACTTCTCGGGTACGTCGGGCTTGAAGTTCTTCATGCTGGGCCACTGGACTTGCCGCAGCTCTCGGGTGAACGCAGGGCAACCTGCCGCATACGGCAAGTCGCCTGGTTCACCTGGCGCGTGCAAGTCGACAGTGGTCCCAGTGCGCTGGTCGGACTGTCACCGTGCTTCTCTTCGACGCTCGATGCGAGTTCGAGCGTCCTCTTGTCGCCTGTCGTCGAGGACTTGGCGCTGATCGCGGCGAGCTCGCGGATCTGACGATGCCGTAGAGTCGTCGTCGACGTTGATCCGTCGAGCTGGCGATTTTTTCTTCTGCGGCGGGGAGTGCACGGTAGTTGCAACCCCGGCGGTCTTGTCTCCATCAGCCTTCGCTTGGCTGACTTGTCACGGCCGCGATGTCGCCGACTGCTGTGGCGTGTCGTTGTTGGCGAAGGCGATGAGGCTTTGGATTGTGGCCCTCCAGTCTTCGGCCTTGTCTGCCGCTGGAGGGAAGTCGAGGAGCAGCTGAGCTCTAGCGAGAGCTTCAGCTGGAGAGGAGGGAAGCGGTGGCGAGCGGTGCAAGGAGCGAGATATGCTCGGACTTCTACAGCGTGAGAAGGAGCAGGTTCTCGCCCCGGCGACCGCGCCTTGCTCGTGCCGGCGCGCTGGCCTTGAGCGTCCCGCGACCCGCCAGCTTGGCTACGTCCCAGCAAGCGTATGGTACCCCCGGTACCACGCCACTGCTGGTCCGGCACCTCTTGAGAGGGACGGGGTGCGTGCACGGACGCTGAGGCTTTGGAGTTCGCCCGGTCGTCCGTCTTGTCCTTGGACTTGGTGGCGCCGTGAGTGTCCTCACCGGCATCCACCCTTCCGCCAGCGTCTACCCCACCAACCGTTGGTTCTGGTGGTGGTGGGATCGACACGGACGGGCCTCCTACCTCCAAAGCTTTCTTCTTCGGCGGCATGTTGATGTAGTCGATGAGGTTGTTGAAGCTAGTGAAGTTGCTGAAGGTTGCGCTCACGTGAGCGCCGGATCAGGTTCGCACAACCTCGACGTTCCCCTACCCGGCGCGCCAAAGATGTCGGGGAAACTGACCGCCCACGAACACCTATGGGACCGGAGCCCCTTTTCGGTACGGCAAGGGAGCGGAGGGAGCACAAAGAGCAGATCGAGGGGCACACGCGGGCAGTTTACCCAGGTTCGGGCCGCACGGATGCGTAAAACCCTACTCCTGCCTTGGTTTTGCTATTGAGTTCTTGAGATTGGGAGCTTGAAGATCTACAGTACTTGCTACACCGAGCGTGGGAGTGCTCAGGTTTCTGGAATCGAACCCCCTCTACGTTGTGCATGGGCCTCCTTTTATATCTCAAAGGGGTCACCGACAGGTGTCAACGTAGAGGAGGGTAAAAACGTAAAATCGGTGGTAGTTGTAACAGTGGATGTACAGTGTATGTACAGTGGTCTATACCTAACCCTGACGTTGGGGGACAAGGGCATTGAATGCCCGTCGCCGTCACCCCAAAAGCGTCCGCCCGGGCGTCTCCGTTCGCAACGATGGTGGCCTCGTCACCGCGGCTCGCCACCGTGTACCCCAGGCTGCACAGCTATCTGCCACGTGCCCCCTGGAAGGGCCCCAGGGTGACGCGTGGACAGGTGAGCTGGAGCGCGGGCACACAGTGAAAGCTTGCCCCGGCAAGCACCTTGCCGGGGTCGCTCTCTTGCCGGGCCCGGAAGCTTGTCGCTCTCCGGGTCCTGCCGGGGCGCGTGATGCGCCGCGATATGTCTTCTGAGATGCTATTTTCTGGTCTTCCTGCCAAGCTCCTCTTGCCAGGGTCCTGTGAAAATAGAGTGGTCTTGTGCTTGGAGCAGCCTTCCCGGCAAGCTCTTCTTGCCGGGGTCTTGTTCTTCTGACTTGTATACTTTGTTCTTGAATGGATTCAAGGGAACTAGAGCGGGCCTTGGCGGGCACGTGGTGAGCCCGACCACGGGACGCTGCTACTGCCCGTGCACAAGTCGGGATACTAAGGTACCCCTACTTTAGTACACCGACAGTACGTGAGTGTACTCTAATATTCGATCCCTCCAAAGATTAGTGATCCATTTAGTAGCTAAAGTTCTCAACTATTTTGTAGGTTTTCGAAAATAAACACGGATTGCCCAAAATACGAAATCTATCACTAATAGGCTAAAGCTCTTGACACCAAAAGTTCAGTCATTACTCATGGCAATACCTCAAAACTATTGCAAGTTACTACTAAAATTAAATAGCAACCTCAATTACCTACTTTAAGTTAAGACACACAACTCAGCGCAACAGACAAACTCTCTTAACAAGATAAACATGAAAACTCAAGAGAGTTCAACAACCAACTAAACAAAAGCTCTCTAAAAAGAAAGGCATGAAAACTAAGAGCTAAACATGACAGTAGCTATGGAAAGACAAAGAACATACACAGCAAAGATAAACATGAAAATCCTATGTTGTGTTCTAGGTTGAAGTGGAGCGTGTTTCTCTCCCACACAAAGAAAGCTGGGTTCTAACTCGTTATGAACAGCAAGCAAAGCTAAAGAAACTAAAAATGAAACTAAAAGCAAGACGCTCCAAGCATAGCACATAACGCATGAAGTGATTAAAATATAGTGGAACGAAAGACGAACTGATAATTGTTGATGGAGAAGGGGATGCACGGGGGCATCCCCAAGCTTAGACGCTTGAGTCTTCTTGAATATTTCTTGGGGGTGCACGGGGGCATCCCCAAGCTTGAGCGTTTGACCCTCCTGGATCTTCTTTTATCATCTTCCCTCGCACACTTGAAAACTCCCTTCATACATAACTCATCATAATCTGATTAGCGAGGTTAGTACCCACAATAAAATAACTTTTTCCTTGCTGGAAATAAAGATAATCTTGAAGAGCTACTGTTTCTCAAGATTGCCAAAAGGTTTTTGCAAAGAAAAAGCAAGCTCAAGGTTTGCAAAACGAAGAAAAGGCAAAACAGGACAGAATCTGTGAAAAACAGACCAGCAGGTAGTAAATAATTTTTTCGGGGTACTTCTGCAACTCAAATCAAAAAACTCAGAACAGACGCCCGAAAGCCAATTGTATAGAGCACGTTGTCAAAAAAATTCAGATCAAAAAGATAATTTGGTGATTTTATACGAATTTTTTATCCAAGGACAGAATCTGTTTTCTGGACTGCACGTCGCAACTTTTGAACTTTCTTGCCATCGGAGGCTAAACTTGGCACAAAGCTGAAAAGAAAAGATACAATGATGATGCTACTGTAGTAACAAACATCAAGACCACTAAAACTGAAAGAACAAACTGAAAGCAAAGATAACAAGGGTTGTCTCCCTAGAGCTCTTTCTTTATAGCCATAAAGATATGCTTAAGACTTTAATGATGCTCTCATAGGAATAAGAGTTGAAGAACAAAAGAGAGCATCAAGAAGCAAATACCAAACACATTTAAGCCTAACATGCTTCCTATGCATAGGAATATTGCAATACAATAATTCATTGAAGCACAAAGCAATAAGCATAGGAAGACAAAACAAGTGCAGCTTCAAAACCTTCAACATAAAGAGAGGGAACTTGATATTATTGAAATATCTATAAGCATATGTTCCCTTCTCATAATAATTTTTAGTGGGATCACGAATAAACTCAACAATATAAGCATCACATAAAGCATTGTTACCATGATCCACATGCAAAAAGGTATCATTACTCTTCATATAAGCAAAATCTTTCTTATTAGGAATAGTGAGAGTAAAGCAATCATAACCATCATGGTAATCATTGTATTTAGGAGGCATATCATAATCATAATAAATTTTATCCTTAATAGTAGGTGGACTGAAAACATCATATTCATCATTGTAATCATCGTATATAGGAAGCAAAGTATCATCAAAGTAAATTTTCTCTTCAAAAGTTGGGGGACTAAAAATATCATGTTCATCCAACGTGTCATCCCCAAGCTTAGAGCTTTCCATGTCATTAGCAATATTGATATTCAAAGAAAGCATACTAATAACATCACCACCATCATGATTGTTATGCAAATAATAAAGTTCCATAGGTTTTTAAATTTTCTCTTCAAACACATCATGTCCCAAAGCAAGGTAGAGCTTATAAAGCTCTCTCATATTTTTGTTGTTTTCCATTAAGCAAAACTAGTGAAAAGACATAAAGAAAACTGAAAGGTAAACTAACAAGACTAAAAAGCAAAGATAAAAGATAGCGTGCAACTCCCCTATCTTGAAGAGTGGAGTCCCCGGCAACGGCGCCAGAAACTTGCTTGATGGCTTCTCGCCCCTCGTTGGTTACCCCAAGTGGAAGGTTTGAGATGTAGCGTAGCGGCAAATTTCCCTTGGCAAAGATACCAAGGATCGAATCCCGTGAGACTCCGAGGGTCGACAAGAAGGTGTCAATAGCGCCAGAAACTTTTGCTTGACAGGACCTGCACACAGATACAAATAACTTTGCTCCCAAAGAGTACAGAGAGGTTGTCAATCCCTTCGGCCTTGTCGTTTACAAAGGATCAAACGCAAGAGATAATAGTGATAGGTATGACCGCAACTAGGAAATAAGAACAGGAAGTAAATAGCGGGTGTGATCAGTGATGGTAATATGGACCGGGGTCCCATGATGTTCACTAGTGATGTCTCTCTCCCAAAAGACGATAAAACAGCTAAGCGAGGTAAACAAATTACAGCTGGGCAATTGACAGGATTATGTGCGCAAACCAATGCTAACTATGCTGTAAAGAAAGGTAGAGGCTCAAAAGCATGGGCGGTACGCCAAGGCAAGTAGACCGAAATCCATCTGCATCTACTACTAATCATCCACCTTGAGATATCTATCCAGAACATCTCGCTGGTATTAAGTTGCGAATCCCACCCAAAGTGTAAACTCAAAGCAACAGACAACTGCATTAAAAGAACTTTGCGTAAAGTAAACAATCCTTGCACCCACAAGTACAAGCACCGTTGTTTTCCCCCTTGTGGCAACAACACATCCCCTAGACTCATGTTTCTGTCACTCAAACTAGTCATCAAAGGGCATGAACCCACAATCAAGCATAACGTTCCCTCTTGGAGTTACTACCTACTACTCGGCCAAAGCAATAAACAGCAACGGAGAACATGCAAGAATTACTCAAGAACATAAATATAAAAGAGGTGAATCAAATATATTACTCACACACAATCTGAACATAATCTCATAATCCATCGGATCCCAGCAAACTCAACAGAGCAACAACATAAAGATTACATATGTGCCTCGATCATGTAGGGCAGCTCACGAGGTCTAATCCATGAAGAACAAAGAGGGGAGGAGAACATCACATAGCTACTGGTCATGGACCCATGGTCCAAGGGGGACTACTCACAACTCATCCGGGAGGCGTCCATGGTGGTGGAGAAGCTCCCGGTGGTGATCCTCCCCTCCGGCAGGGTGCCGGGAAGAGTTCTCCTGGTGCTCCCGATCTTGGAAGCGCGACGGCGGCGGAACAGAGACGAGATCGCGAAAAAGGGTTCCGTCCTCGAGGGTTTCGGGACGCGAGCAATATATATGCAAAAGGGGGTCACCAGAGGCGGAGGTGGGGCCCCAGGCGCCCCCCTGGCGCGGCCAGGGGTGGGGCCGCGCCGGGTGGCCGCCTGGGCCCCCCCAGGTTCCCCTCTGGCCCTGCCTTGGTTTTTCTGGAAGCTCCCGATACGCGGATTTTTCCTGTATTTTTCCCAGAATTTTTAGGGCACTTTTAATATGGGGGAAACCTGAAATAGAAAAACAGCAGAAAACAAGAACTGGCACTGTGGTGCACTGAGTTAATAGGTTAGTCCAAATATGATCAAAAGTGTATGGAAGTGCATAAATATCATAGCAATATCACACAAAAGAGGCATGGAGCAAGCAAAAATTATAGATACGTTTTGGACGTATCAATCTCTCCCGAAGGTTTCATTCCGTTTGGACTCCGTTTGATATTCCTTTTCTGCAAAACCCTGAAATAGGCAAAAAACAGCAATCTGGACTGGGCCTTTGGGTTAATAGGTTAGTCCCAAAAATAATATAAAAGTGTATAATAAAGCCCATTAAACATCCACAACATCATATATAATAGCATGAAACAATAAAAAATTATAGATACGTTGGAGACGTATCAAGCATCCCAAGCTTAATTCCTGCTCGTCCTCGAGTAGGTAAATTTTAGAAACAGATTTTTTGGTGTGGAATGCTAAGCAACATAATTTTCAATGTAATTATCTTTATTGTGGCATGAATATTCAGATCCGAAAGATTCAAGACAAAAGTCTATATTGACATAAGAAATAATAATACTTCAAGCATACTAACAAAGCAATCGTGTCTTCTCAAAATAACATGGCTAAAGAAAGTTATCCCTATAAAATCATATAGTCTGGCTATGCTCCCTCTTCATCACACAAAATATTCATATCATGCACAACCCCGGTTTCAGCCAAGCACTCGTTTTCATACTCAATTTTTTCAAACCTTTAAACTTTCACGCAATACATGAGCGTGAGCCATGGATATGTCACTATGGGTGGAATAGAATGGTGGTTGTGGAGAAGACAAAAAGGAGGAAGATAGTCTCACATCGACTAGGCGTATCAACGAGCTATGGAAATGCCCATCAATAGATATCAATGTGAATGAGTAGGGATTGCCATGCAACGGATGCACTAGAGCTAAAAATGTATGAAAGCTAAACAAAAGAAACTAAGTTGGTGTGCATCCAACTTGCTTGCTCACGAATACCTAGGGCATTTGAGAAAGCCCATCGTTGGAATATACAAGCCAAGTTCTATAATGAAAATTTCCCACTAGTATATGAAAATGACTAAACATGAGACTCTCTATTATGAAGAACATGGTGATACTTTGAAGCACAAGTGTGGAAAAGGATAGTAGCATTGTCCCTTCTCTCTTTTCTCTCATTTTTTTGGAGGGGCTTTCTCCTTTTTTTATTTAGCCCCTCTCTGTATTTTTTTGGGCCATCTTTTTTTATTTGGCCTTTCCTCACATGGGACAATGCTCTAATAATGATGATCATCACACTTTTATTGATTTACAACTAGGGATGGCAATTTTATCCATGGATTCGGATATCCATGGATACCCGACCCTGTTGGGCAAGGGTATGGAGCGCATTTCTGCCCATGGATTAGTGGATTTGGATACCCGCGAACAGCCGGGTTGGGTACGGATATAATTTCTTCTCCATGGATATCCAATGGATACCCGTATGATAGGTGGGGCCATATGTCACTCACATTGGACTAAGCAGACGTCCAACCCCAAGTGGTCGCGGTCACAGAAGGTCAAAGCATAATGCCCCGGCCCATGTTACCTGATGCCCCACAACCGCACAAACCTAATTATATTAAACCTAATCTAGTCAACCCCCAATCATCCCGAGTCTCCAGTAGTCCAGCTCCCTCCATAGCGCGGCGGCGCTCTACGTCTGACAAACCTCAATTGTTGCCCCGCCTTTCTCTAGACACCCAACCCATAACGGCGGCCAACCTGGCGCCCAGGTTCGGCGATCGGCCCAGGGACTGGCCTCGGCGACGAGCATCGGCGACAAGCAAATGACACCATACACAAGTTCAGATCCCCGTCGCACTCCCTCAACCCTTCCCCAATCGGTGATCGATCTCTTCCTGACCAAGATGCGTCCTCTCTTAATCTAAGTAGGAGTCAACCTTCAATGGAAGGGGGCAAGGGCAACAATGGTGACAACAATGGAAGGGCAAGTTCGGGACTGTTATCATCCCACGGAGGAGTTTGTGTGGTCGGCAACCAGAAGTGGAGTTGCCATGCACCGGCGAGCAACAGGGTGTTGATGGCAGCACCGTCATCAGTAGAAACAGTTATTGCTACATTTTTATGCAACTTCGGTTGTGATGTAATAAGATCTTACAACTTTGGTTGTGATGCAATAAGATTTAACACAAGAATTCTACTATGATACTATTTGAGTTTTCAACCTGTCATTGTCTGGTCTACTATTTTTTATGAAATAAGATAAGATTGGAGACAAGTTTTTTACTATCAACTATTTGAGTTGTCATTGTGTGTGTGGACAATGTTTGAACAGTGTACTTGTTGCATACTTATGATTATACCTTATGCTGTCATTTGTGAATGAACGATGATGAGTTAATTTGATATTTGGGAAGGCTTCATGCTGATTTCTCTATGCCCATGGAGCTCCATGGGTATCTGGATATCCAATGGGGTTGGGCATGGGCACAAGCTGTGCCCATGGATACTTTGGTGGATGGGTAGAAGGTAAGAAGATGGGTCATGGGTTGGATTTGGACCAGCTCCACCCGCCCCAAACCCGACCCATTGCCACCCCTATTTACAACTCGATACTAGAACAAAGTATGACTCTATATGAATGCCTCCGGTGGTGTACCGTGATGTGTAATGAATCAAGAGCGACATGTATGAAAAATTATGCATGGTGGCTTTGCAACAAATACGATGTCAACTACATGATCATGCATGGCAACATGACAATATGAACCGTGTCATATGAACGGAACGGTGGAAAGTTGCATGGCAATATATCTCGAAATGGCTATGGAAATGCCATGATAGGTAGGTATGGTGGCTGTTTTGAGGAAGGTATATGGTGAGTGTATGGTACCAGCGAAAGTTGCACGGTACAAGATAGGCTAGCAATGGTGGAAGGGTGAGAGTGCGTATAATCCATGGACTCAACATTAGTCATAAAGAACGCATATACTTGTTGCAAAAATTTACGAGTCATCAAAACAAAGCAATCAACGCATGCTCCTAGGGGGGAGGTTCGTAGGAGTTAACCATCGCGCGCCCCCGACCTCCACACAAAGGATGACACTCTACAAATACCTCATGCTCTAACTTCGTCACATAGCTGTTCACCATACGTGCATGCTACGTGAATCACAAACTTTAACACAAGTATTTCTCAATTTCATAATAACTCCACTAGCATGACTCTAATATCACTATCCTTATATCTCAAAACAATCATCAATTATCAAACTTCTCATCATATTCAATGCACTTTGTATGAAAGTTTTTACTACATTTATCTTGGATGCCTATCATATTAGGACTAGTTTTATAACCAAAGCACATTACCATGCTGTTCTAAAAGACTCTCAAAAGGATATAAGTGAAGCATGAGAGATCAACAATTTCAACAAAATAAAATCACCACCGTGCTCTAAAAGATATAAGTGAAGCACTAGAGCAAACTGTTTAGCTCAAAAGATATAAGTGAAGCACATAGAGTGTTCTAACAAATTCTAGGCCATATTTATCTCTCTCAAAAAGGTGTGTCCAGCAAGGATGATTGTGGCAGACTAACAAGCAAAGACTCACATCATACATGATGCTCCAAGTAAAACACATATCATGTGGTGAATAAGAATATAGTGCCGAGTATAGTTACCGATAGATGAAGACGAAAGAGGGGATGCCTTCCCGGGGCATCACCAAGCTTAGGCTTTTGGTTGTCCTTGAATTTTACCTTGGGGTGCCTTGGGCATCCCCAAGCTTAGGCTCTTGCCACTCTTTGTTCCATAGTCCATCAACGCAATACTCAAAACTTGAAAATTTCACAACACAAAACTTAGCCAAAAATCTTGTGAGCTCCGTTAGTATAAGAAAACAAACCACAACTCAAAGGTACTGTAATGAACTCATTCTTTGTTTATATTGGTGTTAAACCTACTGTATTCCAACTTCTATATGATTCATATCCTCCAATACTACTCATAGATTCATCAAAATAAGAAAACAACACACGAAAAACAGAATCTGTCAAAAACAGAACATTCTGTAGTAATCTGAAACTTTCGCATACTTCTGTAACTCCAAAAAAATTGAAATAAATTGGTAAACATGAGGAATTGGTCTATTAATTATCTGCAAAAAGAATAGACTAAATATCACTCTCTAGTAAAATCTGCTGACTATTCTCGTGAGCGCTAATGTTTCTGTTTTTTACAACAAGATCATATAAACTTCACACAAGTCTTCCCAAAGGTTCTACTTGGCACAAACACTAATTAAAACACAAAACCACATCTAAACAGCAGCTATATGCAATATTTATTCCTAACTAGAAGCAAAAACAAAGAAAAGAAAATTGGGTTGTCTCCCAACAAGCGCTATCGCCCCTAGCTAGGCATGATACAAGGATAGATCTAGGTATTGCCATCTTTGGAAGGCAATCCATAAGTGGCTCTCATAATAGATTCATATGGTAATTTGATTTTATTTCTAGGAAAGTTTTCCATGCCTTTCCTTAACGGAAATTGGAATCTAATATTTCCTTCCTTCATATCAATAATTGCACCAATCGTTCTAAGGAAAGGTCTACCAAGAATAATAGGACATGAAGGATTGCAATCTATATCAAGAACGATGAAATCTATGGGCACATAATTCCTATTGGAAACAATAAGAACATCATTAATCCTTCCCATAAGTTTCTTAATAGTAGAATCCGCAAGATGCAAATTTAAAGAACAATCATCGAGCTCATGGAAACCTAAAAAATCACACAAAGTTTTTGGGATAGTGGAAACACTTGCGCCCAAATCACACAAAGCAAAGCATTAATGATCTTTAATTTTAATTTTAATAGTAGGTTCCCACTCATCATAAAGCTTTCTAGGGATAGAAACTTCTAATTCAAGTTTTTCTTCATAAGATTGCATCAAAGCATCAACTATGTGTTTGGTAAAAGCTTTATTTTGACTATAAGCATGCGGAGAATTTAGTACGGATTGCAACAAGGAAATACAATTAATCAAAGAGAAATTATCATAATTTAATCCCTTGAAATCCAAAGTAGTGGGTTCATCACTATGCAAAGTTTTAATCTCTTCAATCCCACTTTTAGCAATTTTAGCATCAAGATCTAAAAACTCTGGATCATTGGGACGCCTTTTAATTAAAGTAGACTCATCTCCAGTCCCATCTTTATCAAGATTCATTCTAAAAAACAAGGATCTAATAGGAGACACATCAATAACTTTCATATCTTCATCTTTATTTTCATGATAACTAGAAGAACACACTTTATAAAGCTCTCCTTTTTAGCACGCATCCTAGCGGTTCTTTCTTTGCATTCATCAATGGAAATTCTCATGGCTTTGAGAGACTCATTGATATAATGCTTAGGTGGAATAGATCTAAGTTTCAAAGAATCAACATCAAGAGTAATTCTATCCACGCTTCTAGCCATTTCATCAATCTTAAGCAATTTTTCTTCAAGCAAAGCATTGAAATTCTTGTGAGAATTCATAAACTCCTTAACACTAGTATCAAATTCAGAAGGCATCTTTCCATAAGAGTTATTGTAGGAATTACCATAATTATTAGAGGAATTACTAGGAAAAGGCCTAGGATTAAAGTTTCCTCTATAAGCATTGTTACCAAAATTATTCCTACCAACAAAATTCGCATTGCTACCTCTTGAGCTTGCGTTGTATTCCCTCGAAGAGGAAAGAGAGATGCATCACAGTACCGTAAGTATTTCCCGCAGTTTTTGAGAACCAAGGTATCAATCTAGTAGGAGACCATGCGCCAGTCCCTCGCACCTGCACAAACAAATAAGAACTTCGCAGCCAACACGATAAGGGGTTGTCAATCCCTTTACGGTCACTTACGAGAGTGAGATCTGATAGAGATGATAATTATATTTTTGGTATTTTTGGTTTAATAAAACAGCAAATAAAAGCAAGTAAAGTAAAGTAGATGTAGATTGATATGTTGAGAATAGACCCGGGGGCCATAGTTTTCTCTAGTGGCTTCTCTCATGATAACGATATTCTACGACGGGTAAACAAATTACTGTCGAGCAATTGATAGAAAAGTGAATACTTATGAGACTATCTAGGCATGATCATTGTATATAGGCATCACGTTCGAGACAAGTAGACCGAAACGATTCTGCATCTACTACTATTACTCCACACATCGACCGCTATCCAGCATGCATCTAGTGTATTGAGTTCATACGAACAGAGTAACGCTTTAAGCAAGATGACATGATGTAGAGGGATAAACTCAAGCAATATGATGTAAACCCCATCTTTTTATCCTCGATGGCAACAATACAATACGTGCCTTGCTGCCCCTACTGTCACTGGGAAAGGACACCGCAAGATTGAACCCAAAGCCAAGCACTTCTCCCATTGCAAGAACTATAGATCTAGTTGGCCAAACCAAACCAATAATTCGAAGAGATTTGCAAGGATATTATGAGCACACATAAAAAGTTCAGAGAAGAACCAAATATCTTTCATAGATAACCTTGATCATAAACTCACAATTCATCGGATCTCGACAAACACACCGCAAAAAGAGATTACATCGAATAGATCTCCTCGAAGACCGAGGATAACTTTGTAGTGAGATCCAGAGAGAGAGAAGAAGCCATCTAGATACTAGCTATGGACCCGAAGGTGTGTGGTAAACTACTCACAACTCATGGTGAGGGCGATGATGATGATGATGAAGGCCTCCGTGATGGATCCCCCTCCCGAAACAGGCTCCAAGATGGGATCTCCACGGGAACAGAAGCTACGACGGTGGAATTAGGGTTTTCTCTCAGCGTATGGAGTTTCTGGGGTACGTAGGTATATATAGGAAGAAGGAGGGCACCGGGGGCCGTGTGGGCCAGCCTCGAGGCAGGGGGCGCGCCCTGGGAAGGGGGCACGCCCACCACCCTCGAGGGCAGCCCAACTGTCCCCTGACTTGGTCCTGACGTTTTCCGTGCGTGATTGTCTCCAAAAATATCTCTCGCGAAGGTTTCATTCCGTTTGGACTTCGTTTGATATTCCTTTTCTGCAAAACCCTGAAATAGGCAAAAAAACAGCAATCTGGACCGGGCCTTTGGGTTAGTAGGTTAGTCCCAAAAATGATATAAAAGTGAATGATAAAGCCCATTAAACATCCAAGACTTCATAAATAATAGCATGGAACAAGCAAAAATTATAGATACATTGGAGACGTATCAAGCATCCCCAAGCTTAATTCCTGCTCGTCCTCGAGTAGGTAAATGATAAAGAAAGAATTTTTGATGTGGAATGCTAACCAATATAGTTTTTCAATGTAATTCTCTTAATTGTGGCATGAATGTTCAGATCTGAAAGATTCTAGACAAAAGTCTATATTGACATAAGAAATAACAATACTTCAAGCAATACTAACAAAGCAATCATGTCTTCTCAAAATACTATGGCTAAAGAAAGTTATCCCTACAAAATCATATAGTGTTGGCTATGCTCCCTCGTTATCACACTAAATATTCATATCATGCACAACCCCGATTTCAGCTAAGCATTTGTTTTCATGCTCTATCTTTTCAATCCTTTCAACTTTCACGCAATACATGAGCGTGAGCCATGGATATAGCACTATGGGTGGAATAGAGGTGGTTGTGGAGAAGACAAAAAGAAGGAGATAGTCTCACATCGACTAGGCATATCAACGGGCTATGGAGATGCCCATCAATAGATATCAATGTGAGTGAGTAGGGATTGCCATACAACGGATGCACTAGAGCTAAAGATGAATGAAAGATCAACACAAGAAACTAGTGGGTGTGCATCCAACTTGCTTGCTCACGAATACCTAGGGCATTTGAGGAAGCCCATAGTTGGAATATACAAGCCAAGTTCTATAATGAAAATTCCCACTAGTATATGCAAGTGACTAAACATGAGACTCTCTACAATGAAGAACATGGTGCTACTTTGAAGCACAAGTGTGGAAAAAGATAGTAGCAATTGTCCCTTTTTTCTTTTTTTTCTTTTTTTCTTCTTTTTGGGCCTTTCTTTTTTCTTTGGCCTTTCTTTTTTTTTCTTTTTTTTGCGGAGGGGCTTTATAGATTCAGGCTTTCCTCCCATGGTACAATGCTCTAAAAATGATGATCATCACACTTTCTTTACAACACAATATTACAACTCGATACTACAACAACAAAGTATGACTCTATGTGAATGCCTCCGGCGGTGTACCGGTATGTGCAATGAAACAAGAGTGACATGTATGAAAGAATTATGCATGGTGGCTTTGCCACAAATACAATGTCAACTACATGATCATGCATGGCAATATGACAATATGATGCGTGTCATATGAACAGAACGATGGAAAGTTGCTTGGCAATATATCTCGGAATGGATATGGAAATGCCATGATAGGTAGGTATGGTGGCTATTTTGAGGAACAATATGGTGGCTGTTTTGAGGAAGGATATATAGTGGGTTTATGGCACCGGCGAAAGTTGCGCTGTACGAGAGAGGCTAGCAATGGTGGAAGGGTGAGGGTGCGTATAATCCATGGACTCAACATTAGTCATAAGAACTCATATGCTTATTGTAAAAATTTACGAGTCATCAAAACAAAGAAATCAACTCATGCTCCTAGGGGGGAGGTTGGTAGGAGTTAACCATCGCGCGCCCCCGACCTCCACACAAAGGTTGGCACTCTACAAATACCTCATGCTTTAACTTAGTCACACAATGGTTCACCATACGTGCATGCTACGGGAATCACTAACCTTAACACAAGTATTTCTCAATTTCATAATAACTCCACTAGCATGACTCTAATATCACTATCCTCATGTCTCAAAACAATTATCAAGCATCCAACATCTCTTTCTATTCAATGCACTTGGTGTGATTTTTTAGTACATTGACGTTTGATGTCTATCATGTGAAGACTAGTTTCTTTAGGCTAAACACATTACCATGCTGTTTTAATAGACTCTCAAATAGATATAAGTGAAGCATGAGAGTTCAACAATTTCTACAAAATATTTCCACCACCATTCTCTAAAAGATATAAATGAAGCACTAGAGCAAAAACTATTCAACTCAAAAGATATAAGTGAAGCACATAGAGTGTTCTAATAATTTCTAGGCCATATTTAACTCTCTCAAATAGGTGTGTCCAACAAGGATGATTGTGGCAAACTAACAAGCAAAGACTCAAATTATACAAGACGCTCCAAGCAAAACACATAGCATGTTGCGAATAATAATATAGCTCCAAGTATAGTTACCGATGGATGAAGACGAAAGAGGGGATGCCTTCCCGATAAGGATGGCAATGGGTCGGGTTTGGATCGGGTTGAACAATCTCAAATCCATATCCATATCCATTAAGAAAGTCTTTGCCCGCCCATGAAAAATTCCATGGGTGAAAAATTGTGTCCATGTCCAAATCCGATGGATATCCATACCCACTGGATATCCATTGGGTCCTCTCTAGATATATAAATAAGACATAACACAATGTTAACATAAGCTCTTCCATTCTTCACTTCGTGGTAGGCTAGGCTTCACTTATGGTAAATCAACGTCCACTAACAACATAAGATCATTTAGTATTTTTCTAACAGATGAGAATGACGAGTCATTTAACAAGGAGATAAAAATAAGGGAAGGGCGTTGGGGTATGTTACACGGATTGAATGTGAACTAATAAAAGTTATGATGGGGATTGTGTAATTTATTTTGCATGTTTTGGATAACAAAGTGTAAAATTGCAGTGGGACATGTGACTGCGGGGTAGGGATAGCAGATTTTTGCCCATTAAGTCATACTATCGGGTCGGGTTTGGATATACCCACGGGTACAAGATTATATCCATACCCTACCCACGAGTATATCGGGTTGGGTTTGGGCGCTGCCCATGGACACAAAAGCATATCCAAACCCTATCCATTCGGGTTGGATATCCATGTCCATGGATAAAATTGCCATCCTTACTTCCCGGGGCATCCCCAAGCTTAGGCTTCTGATTATCTTGCATTTACTTGGGGTGCCATGGGCATACCCAAGCTTAGGCCTTTGCTACTACTTGTTCCATAGTCCATCAAAGCAATACAGAAAACTTGAAAACTTCACAACACAAAACTTAGACATAAATTCTCGTGAGCTCCGTTAGTAAGAGAAAACAAACCACTACTCAAAGGTACAGCAATGAATTCATTCTTTGTTTATATTGGTGTTAAACCTACTGTACTCCAAGTTCGCTGTGGTTCATATCCTCTAATATTACTCATAGATGCATCGGAATAAGCAAACAACACACGAAAAACAGAATCTGTCAAAGACAGAACAGTCTGTAGTAATCTGCAGGGTTCGCCTACTTCTGGAACTCCAAAAAATTCAAACTAAATTGGTAAATTGGCGCAATTTGTCTACCAATCATCAGCAAAAAGAATCAACTAAAAAGCACGCTCCAGTAAAATCTGAAGTCTACTTTAGTGAGCGCTAACGATTCTGTTTTTCACAGCAAGATCAAATAAACTTCACACAAGTCTTACCAAAGGTTCTACTTGGCACAAACACTAAACAAAACATGAAAACAAATCTAATCAGAGGCTAGATGCAATATTTATTCCCTAACAGCAACAAAAAAAACATAAGATTGGGTTGCCTCCCAACAAGCGCTATCGTATTATGCCCCTAGCTAGGCACGATACAAGATAGATCTAGGTATTGCCATCTTTGGAAGGCAATCCAGAAGTGGCTCTCATGATAGATACATATGGTAATTTGATTTTCATTCTAGGAAAGTGTTCCATGCCTTTCCTTAACGGGGACGAGACTTGCCTGCTCCCCGCGCGTGTGCCCATCCGTGCTCCCGCGTACGTGGCTTGATTTGATTGGACCAAAATAAGGCCCGGCCCCACCCCCTTAAAATCAGGGGGGAGATGATTAGATTAGAAAGAAAAAAAGGAAAAAGACAGCCGTAGGATGAAGTGGGAGCACGGATGGGAGCACGGGAAGGGAGCAGGCAAGCCGGATCCCCTTAACGAAAATTGGAACCTAATATTTTCTTCCTTCATATCAATAATTGCACCAATCGTTATAAGGAAAGGTCTACCAAGAATAATAGGACATGAAGGATTGCAATCTATATCAAGAACAATGAAATCTACGGGCACATAATTCCTATTGGCAACAATAAGAACATCATTAATTCTTCCCATAGGTTTCTTAATAGTGGAATCCGCAAGATGCAAATTTAAAGAACAATCATCAAGCTCATGGAACCCTAGCAAATCACACAAAGTTTTTGGGATAGTGGAGACACTTGCACCCAAATCACACAAAGCATATCATTCATGATCTTTTATTTTTATTTTTATAGTAGGTTCCTGTCGGGGAAACTGATCGCCACGAACACCTATGGGACAGGGTCCCTTTCGGTACGGCGGGGGCGGAGATCGCACGAAGAGCAGATCGAGGCGAAGCACATGAGCAGTTTACCCAAGTTCGGGCCGCACGGATGCGTAAAACCCTACTCCTGCTCAGCAACAACAACAACAACAACAACAACACAAATACAACAACAACAACAACAACAACAACAACAACAACAACAACAACAACCACAACAACAA
>LR738716.1:72201445-72235331 GCA_902687465.1 Secale cereale
GTAGACCGTTTTAGTTTGCGTAGATTGACTGAATGAAACGTGTCCTGCCTCCCATGGGCGTTGTTAAGTCTCGTCCGCAGTTTACTCGTCTTCCACTTTTGCCTCCCCATGCCCTGGACGGGGCTTGCCTGCGCCCGTCATGTGCGCCCATCCGTGCGCCCCTACAGATCGATGGTTCGTTGGTCGTGGCGTACTGATCATTGTGATGTTCTGATGTTTTTTTGGAAAGAAATAAATTACGGACAGAAAAAGAAGGACCGTTGATGAATGCGGGGCGCACGGATGGGCGCACATAGGGGCGCAGGCAAGCCCCATCCCCATGCCCTTACGTCACTTCTCTTTTCCTCCCTTTCCTTCCTTATTTCTGCAACCTTGCTTCCCTTTCCTTCTTTTATTTCTCATGTAATTAGCCTCATCTCATCTTCCCTCAATCGATCCAAGGCTGATTGGTGATATAATAAAACTCATAGGCCTATATAAATTAGTGGAATTTAATTGAAAGGAGCAAGGTGGAACTAATTAGTTTAGCAATGAACCATGTTTTTTTACAAAACCTGGTTTTTTTACAAAAGCATAAGCCTATTGAGTTGGATGCGCCCTTTGAGGTTGGAGCGGAGGTCATGAGATCGAGCCGCAATTAGTGAAGTTTTATATTTTCTTTTTTCGCTGCTTCCCAATCCACAAAAAAAAAGTGTTGACCAGGCACAGCTCGGCCGCATGGCCCAGGCTTTGAGAGTTGTATCTAGTAGGAGTATCAAATTGGAAAAGTTTCCCACATTCGATGAAACATCAGCTAGCTGAGTTGGCCAGCGGCAACATGCTATTTCCAAGACAAACCGGGTTTCCCCTCAAAAAAAAAAAAAGACAAACCGGGTTCGACTCCTCTTCTTAGCTACTTATTTTTGACGTTCCGAGGATGACCTGCAGATACAAGCTACGGACGAAAAAAAACTCAGCAAATCGTGACGTACGAAACGGACGAAAAAAAAAGTGCGTGATTAACCAAAAAAAAGTGGAGAAACAGTCCTCACTTTAATTTTTGGTAAAGATTTCAGTCAAATTTCCGCCGAAATATATGAAAATGGACAAAATTCAGTCATCTGTGCCTGGGGCGAAAAAAAATCTCAAACCGAAAATCAAAATGCAGCAGAGAAATGGCCCTCAACGAGAGACAGCAAGGGAAGCCGTGCCCCTAGAATCCTGGTTGCCTCTCAAGCCTAACTATCTATCTCCTACAATCGTGGGCTGGTCAAAAGGCCACGCTAGAGCATAACCGAGCTGGCTATATTACCATGTTCAGTCCCATATGGATATATACCATGCGTGGGCTGGTCAAAAGGCCACGCTAGAGCATAACCGAGCTGTTGATTATGTGGGTTTGTCCACTTCAACGACCCAACCGCTGAAATCGCCACATGAACATGTTTTTTGTTGGTGCAAGCAGCAAAAGCGAAATCCTGGACTGAACGCTACCGCTTTCTTCCCTAAGTTGAGTGGAACTTCTTGAGACCGCCGTGAACCAGTGAACTGCGTTATCCAACTTATAATTTTCATACACGGATGTTTCTCATGTAGGCTCAAATTATCTGATTGCATTATTCTTCTAGTATCAGATTAGGTGAATTATGTTGAAGCTGCTTTGGTATTCACTTCCAGTTATCTAGCCTTAGTTATGTAGATACAGTTGTCAGAATTTAATGGTACTAATTCGAGGTTGCTAATGCTGTGAAACTTTGCTCCATGATGCTCTGTGCAGGAAGGTAGAAATATTGGGCGTTCTCTTATATAGTGCTGAACTTAGTATGACTGAAACTGAGTTGTTGCAGGGCCAAGGACCTGCATGATGTCCTAATCCAATGTGTACAGCGTATACTTTGTCAGAGTACTTCATTGCAACTTCTTAACGATGGTATTTTCTACGTAACTTCATGTTCCGGAAGCTACATCCACCATCTTTCTGATAGTTATAACGTGCCATCTCTAACATCCTCCACGCTTGCATGCAGGCCCAAGATACTGCATACAGAAGCTAAAATCACACGGCCCTGTTCAGAAAACAGCAGCGATGCCGCACAGCGCGACGCATATGTTACGACCTCACCCACGAGGCACGATGGCGGCGGCTTCCGTGGATGCGTTTTTGCCTTATCACCTCATGGGTCATGCCACACCCTCGCCGGATCTGTAGTCGTCGCCACGCCCTCACCGCAAGAACCAGCGCACATGTGGCCGGCAATGCTTCAGCTGGAGATCTAGAGATGCCCCATCACCGATCACTACGCCGAGAGACTAGAAGCTGATTGTTTAGAAGGTACCTACCCTAGCAACATTACTATGATAATCAAAATTCAAAAATAGATTATAACTTAATAATCAATATTTCGTCTTCGTCGGCATAATAGAGCATTGATAATTGATTGACTAGGTTTTGCTAGGAATGCATATTATTGATTTCATTTTTAATAAGATTTATCAAGTAATTTTCATTTACTAAAATATATCTAATTTATAGACCCTGTACGATGCTTGCAGAAAACATATAGAAATTGCCAATTACGTACCATGTGTAAGAGTCACTACCTGGGGCGCTAATTGCAATGTACATATGCTTCTCCGATTAAACTGATTGGATAGCATATCTTTTTGTAGCGCAGAGATGCAAACGCTCGTCCCAGAAATGAACCAATTCATGATTTTTGCATAATATAGTAACATTTTTTTTGGAAGCACGTCATTTTTTATAACACTTCCAATTCAGCCTCCTCATTTTTGAAAATAATTATGTGCCGCACCGGGTGCAAGATTAAAACCTTAGATCAAAGAAAAAGAGATGGAAATGGTCATGAAGCTTGCCCCCGCGACATACTCTAAGGGGCACCTAAAGCCCCAGGATCGGCCCTGGGCAAAGGCAGGATCCCTCCTACATCTCTCATTCTCCCAGCCACCACCATGGTGGCAAAGAGAATCAAAATTGGACACACACAGCCCCAATCAGAGCAGCACACTTCAGATCGCTCCGTTTTGGCTACCATCGCCGGGAATAGGAACAGGAAGATAGAAAACCTATAGCTATTCACAAGCGAAGAAAACCGTACCTCCTTCCCACGCACCGCCAGCCACTGAGATGGTGCAGAAGGAGGCCGGAGGGAGGAGGAGATGTGAGGCATAAGGAGAGAGTGACACAAGGGTAATGTCGTGTTTTGTTACATGTATAAATATTAAATAGTAATACTCCCTCCATTTTTATATACAAGGCGAGAGAGAGAGAGAGAGAGAGAGAGAGAGAGAGAGAGAGAGAGCATATACATCTCATACATGATTCTAGGGGCACTGCTTCCCTTGTTGTCGCTCCTCGAGAACCACTATGCCAGTGGCAGCTACCTTAGCGATGAGTCCCTCTTCTAGTGCACAACAATGCCATGGTACAACATAGCGGTTTGTCACACCCTCACCTTACTGGTGGACAGCGAGTAGCACATCTACTGGTACGTGTACATCAGTGCCATGGTACAACATGGAGATATGTCACACCCTCGTCTTCGGCCATGCCGGTGATGGCGGACAGCCAATATCATGTGCACCCGATTATGTCTGGTGTACCATCCAGTGAAGAAACAACAGACCAAATCCTCATGTGTGTTTACCTATGATTGTGTTTGTTTAGTGTATGTACGTACATGTATTAGGTGTAGTTGTCCTGCTTGTCTCTCAAGTCATATTCTGTAATTATGGTACTTGCCATGGACGGAACTGCCCCTGTACCTCTTATATATTGCACCCATTAGGTGAATACAATTGTCCTACATCAAATATTCTTCCACAATGTGGAGAGTGGCCAAGAGGAGTAGGTGGTTGGGTATGAGCTGTGTGTGTGGATGCGCCTGTAAGGGATTTCATGCGGGGTTTAAAACTACTTGTAGTGGGCGTAAAGTGCATGTCACATAGGTAAAAAAAACATTATTTGGTAGTAATAATTTAAAAAGGTGAGAGCCAAATTGAGTAACATATATCACACATGAGGCCGTGGCCCTTCGGATGACGGCCCAACTGCGACACCCAGGAAAATAATTGCATTCCAATGTTTTCAATGCCACAAATTCAAGATACGAACTATGGCCACATGCATTAGAGAAACACGGAAGCTATATAAGTTCCAAGCATGGGCTTGTTTGGAGAACCAAGCAGAGAACAATGTAGAGCCGTTTCAGTTGAATGGTCCATCACGCATGGTATATATCCATATGGGACCGAACGTGCTGAATATAGCTAGCTCGGTTATGCTCTAGCGTGGACTTCTCATCGCCCCATGATTGTCAGAGCTAGCTAGGATTGAGAGGCAACCAGGATTCTAGGGGCACTTGGTCCCTTGTTGTCTCTCCTTGAGGACCACTTTGCCGGTGGCAGCTACCTTGGCGATGAGTACGTCTTCTGGTGCACGACAATGCCATGGTACGTCATAGCGGTCTATCACACCCTCACCTTCCTACGTGCCGGCGATGATGGACATCGAGTAGCACCTCTGCTGGTATGTGCACAACAGTGCCATGGTACAACATGGCGACCTGTCACACTCTCGTCTTCAAACATGTCGGTGATGGCGGACAACCAATATCAAGTCCACCCAATTCTGTGTGGTGGACCAGCTAGCGAAGTAACAATGGAACAAATTGTCATGTGGAGGGTGCCCATGACGAGTAGGTCGTTGGGTATGAGTTGTGTATGTGTATGCGCATGTATGGGATTTAAGTGGGGTTTAAAACGACCTGTAGTGGGAGTAAAGTGCGTGACACATAGGTAAAAATGATTATTTGGTAGTAATAATTTAAAACAGTGAGAGAAAAATATGGCACAAGTGAGGCCCTGGCCGTTATGATGAGGGCCCATCTGCCACATCCAGGGTAATTATTGCATTCCAATGTTTGAAATGCCACAAGTTCAAGATACGAAGTACGGCCACATGTATTAGTGAAACGCGGCAGCTGTATAAATTCCAAGCATGGGCCTATTTGGAGAAGCAAGCAGAGAACAATGCGGAGCCGCTTCAGTTGAGTGGTGCATCACACATGCTATATATTCATATGGGACTGAACGTGGTGAATAGCTAGCCCGGTTATGCTCTAGTGTGGCCTTTTCATCGCCCCATGATTGTCAAAGCCATCTAGGATTGAGAGGAAACCAGGATTCTAGGGGCACTGCTTCCCTTGAGGATGCTTCTCGAGGATCACTTCTCGGGCGGCTGCTACCTTGGCGATGAGTACGCTGCTTCAGTGCTTTCTACCTTGCTCATCAACTGTGCATGTCATGGATCTCATGACGAGAGACGGCAAAGCCATAAAACAAAGATGATTGAAATCCAAAGGAGCCAGGCCAAAGTTTGGCAACAAGGCTAGTTAATTAATTTAGGGCATTTCTAACCGAGTCCGCAAACGGCCATAAGAGAATAAAATTTACGGTTTTCTCCTCTAAACCGCACCTAGCCGATCCCTTATAATCGCTAGTGGAGTAAAAAAATCACTCAATCCCTTATCGTGTCCTAATTTTTACTCCGGCTTTCAGCGGCCGAGAAAAATTCCTTCCCCCCTCTCATCCTCTCCTCCGCCTCCTCTTCTCCCCCTCGCCCCGCCGCCTGCGCGCCCCCAGCCCTGATCCGCCGCCCCCTAGACTCCGGATGACCGGACAAGGTGGCCGCCAGTCAACACTGCCGATCCGACAAGATGAGCAAGGCCCTGTCTACTTGGAAAAGCAAATTTGAAGAGAATGATCGAGAAAGGTGAGAGTTATGAGAAGATCAAGGAGAAAAATCCTTCGATCACCGAAGATGACTACAACGACTTCAAGATCAATTGCTCGAGCACCGCACACTCCGAATCAAGTCAGTGGGGGAAAGAAATGCGGGAGCTGAACTTAGGGGAACACACACTCGGTCCCGGCGGTTACAGAGTGGCGGAGCCTATATGGGACAAGGAGGAGGCGGACCGTGCCGAGCAAGGCCTACCGCCCCTCTTCGATAAATACGGTGACAAGCAGACCAGGAACTTTGTCAGGGCCCAGTACAAGAAGGACCCGAAAACAAAGGAGCTTACCGCGGATCCGAAGACCAGGGCGCTTGAGCTTGTTCTGGTAAGGAATACACCCCCGCGTAATTAGCTCCATATGGTTGCATTCTAATTAATGAAGCCAAATTTCTAAATGGTTCACATTCCTTCCGCAGGCGACTGAAAGCAGTAGCGCGGGGTCGACTAAGAGCAACCCTTGGGACAAGACTCTAAATAGGGCGTTGAATGTAATGAAGAACAAGGATAAGCTCAGTAAGCCGACGTCAGCGGGTCGTGTGGCCGGCAAAGGCTTGTCGACAAAATGGTCGTCATACTATAACGCTGGTGGGCGAAAGGAGAAAAAGACCAGCTCGGAAAGCCAGGCGCGCGAGGTTCAAGAACTCAAGGCACAGGTGGCGCGGATTCCGGAGATTGTCCAAGAGCAAGTGCAACAACAGCTCGGAGCGACGATCACCGCCATTGTGCCTACCTTGATTGAGGGGTTGAGTGCATGGATTGCGGGCGGCCAACAGGGGCCGCCCCGATTCCTAGCTTCACGGCCAGCAACTCGGAGAACGCGATGGCGGGGCCATTGGTGTCTCCGGCGGAGGCGGCATTGGTGTCTCCGACGCCGGCACGGGAGCTTAATGCACCCGAGTGTACGCCGGCCGACACGTCTGCAGCAAGCGGCCCCTCCGTCAACTGCACGCCCGCTGTTGGCGATACCTCGACATTAGCCGAGCTCGACGCCATCATCACGGTAACTAATTAAGACTCTCTCGGCCGAGGACTTCATCTCCTTTCCTTTGACTGGGCATCCCTGATGACGCCCTACATGTTTTCGCAGGGCGCCGCCGACGTTCCGTGCACTCTTCTGCACTTCATGAACAACGAGTTGGTCGATGTCGCCAAGGGCAAAATCGTTCAACCGGGCAACTTCTTGATGGCTTCTCGCCCCTCGTTGGTTACCCCAAGTGGAAGGTTTGAGATGCAGTGTAGCGGTAGTTTTCCCTTGGCAAAGATACCAAGGATCGAATTCCCCTGAGACTCCGAGGTTCAACAAGAAGGTGTCAACCGCTAACGGCGCCAGATACTTAGCGATTGACAGGACCTGCACACAGATACAAATAACTTTGCTCCCAACGAGTACAGAGAGGTTGTCAATCCCTCCGGCCTTGTCGTTTACAAAGGATCAAACGCAAGAGATAGTAGTGATAGGTATGACTGCAACTAGTAAGTAAGAACAGAAAGTAAATAGCGGATGTGATCAGTGATGGTAATATGGACCGGGGTCCCATGATGTTCACTAGTGATGTCTCTCTTCCAAAAGACGATAAAACAGCTAAGCGAGGTAAACGAATTACAGCTGGGCAATTGACATGATTATGTGCGCAAACCAATGCTAACTATGCTGCAAAGAAAGGTAGAGTCTCAAAAGCATGGGCGGTACGCCAAGGCAAGTAGACTGAAATCCATCTGCATCTACTTCTAATCATCCACCTTGAGATATCTATCCAGAACATCTCGCTGGTATTAAGTTGCGAGTCCCACCCATAGTGTAAACTCAAAGCAACAGACAACTGCATTAAAAGAACTTTGCGTAAAGTAAACAATCCTTGCACCCGCAAGTACAAGCACCGTTGTTTTCCCCCTTGTGGCAACAGCACATCCCCTAGACTCATGTTTCTGTCACTCAAGCTAGTCATCGAGGGGCATGAACCCACAATCAAGCATAACGTTCCCTCTTGGAGTTACTACCTACTACTTGGCCAAAGCAATAAACAGCAATGGAGAACATGCAAGAATTACTCAAGAACATAAATATAAAAGAGGTAAATCAAATATATTACTCACACACAATCTGAACATAATCTCATAATCCATCGGATCCCAGCAAACTCATCATAGCAACAGCATAAGGATTACATATGTGCCTCGATCATGTAGGGCAGCTCACGAGGTCTAATCGGTGAAGAACAAAGAGGGGAGGAGAACATCACATAGCTACTGGTCATGGACCCATGGTCCAAGGGAGACTACTCACAACTCATCCGGGAGGCGTCCATGGTGGTGGAGAAGCTCCCGGTGGTGATCCTCCCCTCCGGCAGGGTGCCGGGAAGAGTTCTCCTGGTGCTCCCGATCTTGAAAGCGCGGCGGCGGCGGAACAGAGATGAGATCGCGAAAAAGGGTTCCGTCCTCGAGGGTTTCGGGACGCGGTGTAAATATATGCCAAAGGGGGGCGTCAGAAGAGGCCAGGGGGGGCCCAGGCGCCCTGGCGGCGCGACCAGGAGGGGGGGCGTGCCCTCTGGCCGCCTGGAGCCCTGGTGGCCCCCCTCCGGCCCTACTTTGGCCGCATGGAAGCTTCCGGAACGCTGATTTTTTATATTTTTTTCCCGGAATTTTTCTGGCAGTTTACGTAATGGGAAAACCTGAAATACAAAAACAGCAGAAAACAGAAACTGGCACTGGGGTGCACTGAGTTAATAGGTTAATCCAAATATGATCAAAAGTGTATGGAAGTGCATAAATAACATAGCAATATCACACAAAAGAGGCATGGAGCAAGCAGAAATTATAGATACGTTTTGGACGTATCAACATCCCCAAGCTTAATTCCTGCTCGTCCTCGAGTAGGTAAATGATAGCAAGCATAATTTCTGTGGTGACATGCTATTAACCATATAAGAACTTTTCACAGTCACATGACAAGTGCTTACTGAGACAATGAATCTGTAGTAATTAAGTTGCCTCATGAGAAAATTACAAAGAACTGAAAGTTTTACAATATGATACTGAAACATCAAATAGATTTGTAGTGAGCATGGTGTGCAAATATGATAAAGTGGTACCTCGCTTGCCCCTTTAGTGAAGCAAAACATAAATGCAGGGGCACCTCCA
Organism: Secale cereale; assembly: GCA_902687465.1. NCBI lineage: Eukaryota > Viridiplantae > Streptophyta > Magnoliopsida > Poales > Poaceae > Secale > Secale cereale. Next base: position 72,210,379 of record LR738716.1, read on the forward strand.
AGGTTTAATTGACAACTAGATACAATGATTTCAGAATAAACGATATCATAATCATGCAGAAGACAATGGTACTTTGGGACAATGCACATTACACTCAGAATGACAATCATGCTCTCAATAGTTGGTGCTTTAAAGAAGGTGGAGACTCTCGAACCGTGGCTTTTGATGGCAAGGTTGAAAAACCGTGGTCGGAAACAAAAACTAAACATGTACCAGAGCTCTTGGTTTTTAAAAACAGAGGTAAAAATTATTTTTTAGAATATGCATATTTCGTCAACGAATGCTAGTAGATAACTCAATTACTTCTCGAGCTGGACAAGTTTCGAGGAACGGCTCCCGTACGAGGACGATCACATCCTCTTAATCTCCTTTGTTTATCACTACCAAAGTTTTCTGATTTCTCATGAACAAAGCGTGAAGGAGGGTTTGTTTCTTGTATATTTTTTAATGAGCCGGGCGCACTCTATGCCAGTTCCTTCTCGTATTAGGGGTTTGCACATTAGACATGCAATCCCGGGGTGAAGCTTGTCCAACTTAAAAAGATCATGAATTAACTACTACTTCCTCATGAGCTAAAATAGAGGCACAAAAGAGAAATGCTTTTTTTGAATAATTTCGAGATGGTACATGAAAGTCTTCGTTAGGAATGGCAGGTAAATACCATGTATAGGAAGGTATGGTGGACTCATATGGCATAACTGGTTTAAAGGATTTTGGATGCACAAGCAGTCAGTCTGCTTAGTACAGGCGAAGGTTAGCAAAAGACTAGGAGCGACCAACTAAAAGAGCAATGACGGTCATAATCATGTAGAGCGACAAAGCAACATTGAATCGGGCATGGAAGTTATATCGCTACTCGGAAATTAAAGATCATCAAGGCTTGATAGACTTTCTTTACAGTCTTAAATATGCGTGAGCATATGCCAAGTCAATCAAAATAAATTCTTGGAGGAAGATATCACTAAACCATACCACATCATAGGCAAACAAATCATGTTGGTACTTCAATAACACATTAAGTACCCCCCAGCTATTTGAGACTAACCATAAGAAAACATGAATTACTAAGCACCATTATGCACATAGCATTTTTATCATGGACATATCAACCAGTGCAACAGAAGCCAACTCTCTTAACAAGATAAGCATGATAACTCAAGAGAGTTCCAGCAACCAACTAAACAAAAGCTCTTTAAAAAGAAAAGCATGAAAACTAAGAGCTAAGCATGACAGTAGCTATTGAAAGACCAAGAACATACACAGCAAAGATAAACATGAAAATTCTATGTTGTGTTCTAGGTTGAAGTGGAGCGTGTTTCTCTCCCACACAAAGAAAGCTGAGTTCCAACTCGTTATGAAAAGCAAGCAAAGCAAAAGAAAACTAAAAAGGAAACTAAAAGCAAGACGCTCCAAGCATAGCACATAACGCATGAAGTGATTAAAATATATTGGAACGAAAGACGAACTGATAATGTTGATGGAGAAGGGGATGCACGGGGGGCATCCCCAAGCTTAGATGCTTGAGTCTTCTTGAATATTTCTTGGGGGTGCATGGGGGCATCCCCAAGCTTGAGCGTTTGACACTCCTGAATCTTTTTATCATCTTCCCTCGCACACTTGAAAAATCCCTTCACACATAACTCATCATAATCTGATTAGCGAGGTTAGTACCCATAATAAAATAATTTTTCCTTGCTGGAAATAAGGATATTCTTGAAGGTCTACTGTTTCTCAAGATTGCCAAAAGGTTTTTGCAAAGAAAAAGCAAGCTCAAGGTTTGCAAAACGAAGAAAAGGCAAAACAGGACAGAATCTATGAAAAACAGACCAGCATGTAGTAAATAATTTTTTCGGGGCACTTCTGCAACTCAAATCAGAAAACTCAGAACAGATGCCCGAAAGACAATTATATAGAGCACGCTGTCGAAAAAATTCAGACCAAAAAGATGATCTGGTGATTTTATACGAATTTTTCTGTCCATGGACAGAATCTGTTTCCTCGACAGCACGTCACAACTTTTGAACTTTCTTGCAATCAGAGGCTAAACTTGGCACAAAGTTGAAAAGTAAAGATACAATGATGATGCTACTGTAGTAACAAACATCAAGACACAACAAAAGCAAAATAAACTTTATTCATTGTGGGCTGCCTCCCAAAAGCGCTTTCTTTATAGCCATAAAGATATGCTTAAGACTTTAATGATGCTCTCGTAGGAATAAGAGTTGAACAAAAGAGAGCATCAAGAAGCAAATACCAAACACATTTAAGCCTAACATGCTTCCTATGCATAGGAATATTGCAATACAATAATTCATTGAAGCACAAAGCAATAAGCATAGGAAGACAAAACAAGTGCAGCTTCAAAACCTTCAACATAAAGAGAGGGAACTTGATATTATTGAAATATCTATAAGCATATGTTCCCTTCTCATAATAATTTTTAGTGGGATCACGAATAAACTCAACAATATAAGCATCACATAAAGCATTGTTACCATGATCCACATGCAAAAAGGTATCATTACTCTTCATATAAGCAAAATCTTTCTTATTAGGAATAGTGAGAGTAAAGCAATCATAACCATCATGGTAATCATTGTATTTAGGAGGCATATCATAATCATAATAAATTTTATCCTCAATAGTAGGTGGACTGAAAACATCATATTCATCATTGTAATCATCAAAGTAAATTTTCTCTTCAAAAGTTGGGGGACTAAAAATATCATGTTCATCAAACGTGTCATCCCCAATCTTAGAGCTTTCCATGTCATTAGCAATATTGATATTCAAAGAAAGCATACTAATAACATCACCACCATCATGATTGTTATGCAAATAATAAAGTTCCATAGGTTTTTTAATTTTCTCTTCAAACACATCATGTCCCAAAGCAAGGTAGAGCTTATAAAGCTCTCTCATATTTTTGTTGTTTTCCATTAAGCAAAACTAGTGAAAAGACATAAAGAAAACTGAAAGGTAAACTAACAATACTAAAAAGCAAAGATAAAAGATAGCGTGCAACTCCCCTATCTTGAAGAGTGGAGTCCCCGGCGACGGCGCCATAAAACTTTTGCTTGATGGCTTCTCGCCCCTCGTTGGTTACCCCAAGTGGAAGGTTTGAGATGCAGTGTAGCGGTAGTTTTTCCTTGGCAAAGATACCAAGGATCGAATTCCCCTGAGACTCCGAGGTTCAACAAGAAGGTGTCAACCGCTAACGGCGCCAGATACTTAGCGATTGACAGGACCTGCACACAGATACAAATAACTTTGCTCCCAACGAGTACAGAGAGGTTGTCAATCCCTCCGGCCTTGTCGTTTACAAAGGATCAAACGCAAGAGATAATAGTGATGGTATGACTGCAACTAGTAAGTAAGAACAGAAAGTAAATAGCAGATGTGATCAGTGATGGTAATATGGACAGGGGTCCCATGATGTTCACTAGTGATGTCTCTCTCCCAAAAGACGATAAAACAGCTAAGCGAGGTAAACGAATTACAGATGGGCAATTGACAGGATTATGTGCGCAAACCAATGCTAACTATGCTGCAAAGAAAGGTAGAGGCTCAAAAGCATGGGCGGTACGCCAAGGCAAGTAGACCGAAATCCATCTGCATCTACTACTAATCATCCACCTTGAGATATCTATCCAGAACATCTCGCTGGTATTAAGTTGCGAGTCCCACCCATAGTGTAAACTCAAAGCAACAGACAACTGCATTAAAAGAACTTTGCGTAAAGTAAACAATCCTTGCACCCGCAAGTACAAGCACCGTTGTTTTCCCCCTTGTGGCAACATCACATCCCCTAGACTCATGTTTCTGTCACTCAAGCTAGTCATCGAGGGGCATGAACCCACAATCAAGCATAACGTTCCCTCTTGGAGTTACTACCTACTACTTGGCCAAAGCAATAAACAGTAACGGAGAACATGCAAGAATTACTTAAGAACATAAATATAAAAGAGGTAAATCAAATATATTACTCACACACAATCTGAACATAATCTCATAATCCATCGGATCCCAGCAAACTCATCATAGCAACAGCATAAGGATTACATATGTGCCTCGATCATGTAGGGCAGCTCATGAGGTCTAATCGGTGAAGAACAAAGAGGGGAGGAGAACATCACATAGCTACTGGTCATGGACCCATGGTCCAAGGGAGACTACTCACAACTCATCCGGGAGGCGTCCATGGTGGTGGAGAAGCTCCCGGTGGTGATCCTCCCCTCCGGCAGGGTGCCGGGAAGAGTTCTCCTGGTGCTCCCGATCTTGAAAGCGCGGCGGCAGCGAAACAGAGATGAGATCGCGAAAAAGGGTTCCGTCCTCGAGGGTTTCGTGACGCGGTGTAAATATATGCCAAAGGGGGGCGTCAGAGGAGGCCAGGGGGCCCAGGCGCCCTGGCGGCGCGGCCAGGAGGGGGGCGCGCCCTCTGGCCGCCTGGAGCCCTGGTGGCCCCCCTCCGGCCCTACTTTGGCCGCATGGAAGCTTCCGGAACGCTGATTTTTTATATATTTTTCCTGAAATTTTTCTGGCAGTTTACGTAATGGGAAAACCTGAAATACAAAAAACAACAGAAAACAGAAACTGGCACTGGGGTGCACTGAGTTAATAGGTTAGTCCAAATATGATCAAAAGTGTATGGAAGTGCATAAATAACATAGCAATATCACACAAAAGAGGCATGGAGCAAGCAGAATTATAGATACGTTTTGGACGTATCAGCAACCCCTTGTTCCACGGTACCCAGATGCCACCCAACTTGTTTAGAGTTCAACTGGTTCGGGTGCTTCCAGGCTACGACGAGGTGTTACCTTCGATTCGACCCGTCGGGGCCGACGATGATGACGTGATGGCCCTCAGCGCCTGCCTGAGCTGGCCCCTGCTTTGGCCGAAGAGCCAGATTCGTTTGGGGACGGGGGACACCACCACAAAGACAACACCGCCAGTCGTGCCGGCGCCAAGTTGGCCCCATGGCAAGACCGCCGCAACGGTGCCGGACATCCCTATGCCACTGGATCCAAACATGCATATGGCACAGGATCAGAACGACGACGACGACGATACATTTGCAACGTCGATCAGTACTTTGCCGATCATGGGTACGGTGGCGACTTCATGGGGCCTCCTTCTCAAGAACCCAACCCAACAAAAGACGTGCGCGATCTAGCTGGTACCGCGGAGAAGCCAAGTTGCAACAGGCGTCGTCTGCCGTTCAGCTCTCAGGAGACGCCTCCAGCTGCCGACTTCACTGAGCCTCAGATAGGCGAGGTGCGAAATATTATCAGCCCCAACACACTCAAGAAGGCGGTCTGTGAGCAGAACTCGGTCCCAATTCAGGAGAAGAAGAAGGCACGCAAAAGAAAAACTAACAAGGGTGCGAGCCAGCCGGCACCGAGTACGATCCGTGCTCAGGACGGGCCACCTTCACCTGAGGATCTAATGAGGAGGGTGCATGTGGCGGGTAGGCCGATGCTACCGACAAATATGCTCGATGCTGCAACCGGTGCTATGCGGAGTCTGCATGACAGTGTTCTTTCTTTGGAGAAGCGGCGTCTCAGAAAGAAGGATGTGGCATACCCGGTTTTCGCGGCCAAGGTGCCAGAGGGCAAGGGCTTTGTGGATAACTCCATCGGGGGTACGATCGTCCTGCGGTTTGATGACATCCACGCTATGTTGAACCTTCATCCGCTGCACTACACCTTCGTTCGGCTATTTTCGCTGAGTATGGAGATGCGGATCATTCACGACAAGACCCCGGACATCGTGATAGTCGACCCCTTCTACATGCGTGCCAAGATCTTGGGCAGCGCTGGGGACCGGCAAGTCGCGAGTTCTTACCTCGAAGGCGTCATTCTGGCAAACCGAGATAAGGATAACTTCCTCGTGCCTTACTTTCCCGAGTAAGTCCTCCCCCTCAACCGCCCCGTAATATATGATTTCTTAGATTTCGATCGTTTTTCTTTTAACATTCCGTGTTTTCTGCAGTGACACACATTGCACGCTCATCCTCCTAAGCCCCAAATATTCCATGGCCACGTATTTCGACCCGGACTGTCAGTCGAACGTAGACTACACAATTGTCAAGAAGGTTCTTGATGATGTTCTCCCCGGCTACGCCAAATCTGGAGGCACCTTCACCAGGACAGTTCGTAAGACCGGCAAGCACGTGTTCTCCCACAATACGACGTTCTGCTGCGTCAAGCTGCCGCCTGGCGGTCAGAAGGGTGCCTACTACGCCATCCATCACATGCGGGTGATCGTACGGGACCATCATCAACTTCTGCTACCGAGTAAACTCAAAGATTGGGCCGCGAGCGTGTCGGCAATCCAGGACGCGAACATCAGACAACAATTCTTTCGCATCCAGTCGGAGTTTGCGGAAATCATCCATCAAGATGTCCTTCGTACCTCGGGGCAGTTCTTCCTCAGGAACCAACCGTCCAACAGTGACATCGACTCAATGCTACAAATGCAGGCTGACAACGCCCGTGATTTCATGACTCCCACGATAGACGGCGGCTTCATCCACGCTCCGGTCCCTTGAGTCAAGTCGAAAGCAGTGATGCTGTGTCTAGTTCTGAAACATCGATTGGCTCATGTTGTAATTAAACTTTAATGAACTTGTAGTATGTCTCTTTGGTTTCGAGAGTCGTTCAACTTAGATGTAATTGATGATATTAATGTCTTGCTTTTCTTTTTCGATCGTTCTGTTGCATACTTATATATTGCTTATGTATTGTCTGTGAATTGGTACTAACGTTTCGTTTGGCTAGTGCATAGCGATGCCGTCGTATGTCGTGTACAAGGGTAAGGTTCCTGGAGTCTACGACGACTGGGAGGAGTGTCGGAGACAGGTTCACCGATTCAGCGGTAACAGTTACAAAGGGTACACCACTAGGGCCGAGGCGGAATCTAGATACGCCCGCTATCTAGCGGGAGAGGGGAGGGAGCGTTGGAGGAACCGGATGAAGACGAGTTTCATCATGATGATGCTCATCGTGATGACCGCAGCTCTCTTCTATGTGATGGTAGTTTAGATGATCGATATCGACTTGTAATGTGAAGACAAACTCGCTACTCGCGGTCTCGAGACTTGTAATATAATGTTCTATCTTTGTTCGGTCTTTTCAATTCGGAGACTAATATGATGAATTGTATTCGGAGACTAATATGATGAATTGTATTCAGAGACTAATCTTCTATTGTATTCGATGAATCTGTTGTTGATGTGTGCTGTCTATATTCCAATTATACATTTTGTAACCTGTGCAAAAAACAGAAAATAAAAAAAACCTAATATTCATACTAATGGCGCATCACATCACAGTGCGCCATTAGTATGCCAAAGGATACTAATGGCGCATCATTAGACAGTGCGCCATTACTATGCCGAAGTTACTAATGGCGCATCCTGCTGGCGTGCGCCATTAGTATGCCAAAGCACTTGGGTATACATGGCCCCCTGGGAGGCATACTAATGGCGCACTACTATGCACACTAATGGCGTATCTTTGGTGCGCCATTAGTAAAATATACTAATGGCGTGGCACTAATGGCGCACCACTAATGCGCCATTAATGGCCAAATTAGGTGCGCCATTAGTAGGCCTTTTCCTAGTAGTGCGAAGAAGGATCTGGAGGGTCTCACCGTCGACGGCCTCATCACGCCTGGGTCTTGGAGATTTCCGGGGAGGGAGACCGAGCCCGAGCCACGCGAGGGTGAGCGCGTCCTACTCATAACTCACGTCGACCGAGGTCTTTCTCTGCCTCCCCATCCATTCTTCCATGGCTTTTTGAACTTTTTCGGTGCTCAGATCCACCACTTTCCTCCCAACACCATTGCCTACCTTGTCACGTTCATCACAATGTGCGAGAGATTCCTAGGGTGTCAACCCCGTTGGGGGCTGTTCAAACATATCTTCACTTGCCGATCTCAGTCGGTGAAGAAGGCCAATCCGACTGACGAAAAGACGCATGTGATCCAGATGTGTGGGGGGTTGGGAATCCAGATGAGCGGCAGGAGCACATTCCCTCCGGTAAAGTTTCCCGAGTCGGTCAGGGGTACGATTGGCACTCGACTTGGTTTTACTGCAAAGACGTTCTGACTCCTGGCTATCCGACTGGGCTTCCACCTTTCACTCTAGATAGGATTGTCAAAGCATGATCCATGCTAGTTACTGCGGAGGAGAAAGGCGAAGTTGCCATTTTGGTCGACGCAGTTGTCGCGCTGGTTCAGGGTGGGGTGACTGGTATGGACCTGCTAGAAGTATTTCTCAGTCGACGCATCCAGCCTTTGCAAGCTCGCGACCATCCCATGTGGATATACTCGGGCCCAAACGATACTGCTAGGGCTCACCCAGAGGAGGTCGACGAGAAGACGGTAGCACAGTGGTTGAAGAGCATCACTGGAAACAAAGATAATCCCCGCGGAGCCAGGAGGATCCTGCCATTCGATGTTGAGCATGCTCCAGGGGAGGTTAGGCTCTGTTTTGTCGACTGATTTCTTTCCTAGTTATCTTCCATCTGCAATCGTTCTTGGATAGGTCAGATCTTATTCAATCGGTGCCTTTCAGGTCTTCACGAGGATGTATTCCATGCCGAATGGGGAGCAGCAGCTGGAGGAAGGTGGGAGCGAGGACGGGAGTGCCAGTGTTGACTATGCTGATGACAGTGACGACGACAACTCGGACTCGGACAGCGCGACAAGGTCGAGTCACCGCCCCGCACTGAGAGGCGCTCCAAGCAGGCGCAGGATCCCGCGGGTGGTCAAGGTAAGGCGACGGCGTCAAGTGCGCACTCGGACATCGACCCCGGAGCCGACTGAGAAGACCGCGAAGCAAGCCAAGGTCACCGGCCCCAAGCCTTGAAAGGCCTTACCCAAGATCAAAGTGGCTGTACCCGTCACTTCGGGGTGAATGCTTCTCTTCTTTGCTTCCCGTTGTTGTCGCATATTCTTCATTTGTCTAACCGAGTGGGATTTCGCACTTTCAGGGCGGCCACTTCTAAAGCATGCTATGAATTTTCTTATTCAACTAGACTTATTTTTCAACATCTATGTATATGGAATTATGATAACATTGTGCTCGGTTGAGGTACTTTTCAACTACCATAGAAGAACTCTAACAACCAAGCATCAATTATTCATAACTTCATTGAGCAATATAGGTTGTCGTGCATATTAATGAAACCCGGGTCATGGTAGTGCAACTTATAAGTTACATATGATGGAGTAGTTTTAAGAAGCAGCTAGAGAACAATTAAGAGTTTTTTCTTGACAGTGCTACATCATGCATGGAACTGAACAAAACATGATGAACCTAGCTAGGTGTAGCATGGCCACCTATTGAGCTCTGCATGCATGTGAAGGGAGGTAGCCAGGATTGAGAGGCAATCAGTAAACAAGGCGCACAATTATTTCAGCATTGGGTGTCCGGCTAGAACTACAAGACATTTTCCAGACGTGAACTCAAACCTTTTCCTTCTCCTCACCTGTGCAAGGTGATGTGTGCCATAGTGCAAATAAATAATTCAGAGGTGACTAATCAAATCACTGTGGAGGTAGAGGATGCTACCACTAACGAAAGTCTCGAGCTTGATTAGCTTGATTATATCACCACCGACAATGACAACCTAGAGCTAGAGCACATTCCCTTGGATAACCTTCAAGTGGGGGAATGCCTCTGATGTTGGCAACCTGGAACTATGGAGGACACTAAGGTTTTTTCTGGCATCTTAGTTAGCGGCCCTAAGATGGACCTTGACATTCATTATAACACCCCATTTTTCTCTCGTCGCATCATCGAGCGACGTTAAAGAGAATGATAACCCGAGACCTCATCAAATTAATATTATTTTTCTAAACACAGTACAGATGCAGGCGCTCGTATATACGCGCAGTGTTTAACATGTACTACTCTATTATATTCCTCTTTTCTAGCAGCTATTGTGATGGCATCTAGCCATGATCTTAGTGTGAATTACTTTGTTTACCCGTGGAACAGCTAGATTACTATGTTAATCAGGTGCATGCATACCATGCATGATGCATAACTCATTTAGAAAGGACCTAGTTGCTCTTTGCTTGTTTCTCCATACAACTCCATTGTGAGTTTACAATTTATAGAAGCTCTCTCTTGCCCCTATTCTATTAATGCACGACGCTAGGAGAGAAACTATTACAAAGCTTTGGTACTTGGTTGTATATCATGTTTGGTCGGAGACAACCAAGGAGAGAATGGAATTTAAGAGAGGCTGCAAGGAAGATATAAAGCAAATATGACATTGAAAAATGATGAGGAGTTTCTAGATCTTCAATTTGCATAGGGGAACATTTGTAGTATGCCACAATAAGTATATGTTTGGAAACTTCATTCGGTGAGAATCCAATGATATATTGTTAATGACATATAAGACACATCCCATTAGGCAAATTGACGGCTTAAAAATTTGTGCCAAGTCGGATAGATCTGGCCTGATGTGGCTCATGAATGCAACACCTCGACACCTGGTCTCTTCCCAATCGATTGTGGACACGTGGTCTCTTCCCAATCCTCTTGAGCTACATCCTCACACTAATGTAGTATTCAACACACAAACGCAAACACAAAAACAAAAACAAAAAACAGCACATGTCCTTTGCTCTATGGGGCATCGTGGCAATTTGAATTTCCACCATTCACCCATATCTATACATTTGGACACAATTAATCCTATCTAAAATGAGTGAGGGCCGGTTCTTTTGCTCTATGGGGCATCATGGCAATTTTTTGTTGAGACTTTTAAATTAATCATCACATAATTAGTTTAGAAGCCCTGATAAATAAGAGAGGCGGCGTATTTTTTAAGCTGGCAAAAAACCGGTGAGTCGGACTAGTCATGTCAGCTATACTGTAAAGTTGTTTGGAGGGTAAAAGTGTAAAATTGTTTTTAAGGGTAAAAGGGTAAAATGGTTGGTAGAGATGGCAAATGCAAATGGTGTGAAGATGGTTGTTGTTATTTCACGGTACAGAGCTGTGCTGCAAACCCACTTCACATCTTGAGAGAGCCAGCGGCGAGGGCCGGCGCCGGGGAGGCAGCGCACGCCGGAGGGCCGTCTCGTCTTCCCCAGTGCCAGGGCCGCGGCGGAGATCTCCTCCTCGCCCCCCCTCCTCCGCGCCGTCGCCGTGTCGACCATCTCGTCGGCGGCCAGATCTCCTGTACGTCGCAGCCTACCTCCCACCTCCTCCGGCGAAGATCTCCTGGTGAACATCCTTTGCTACGAACCGCGCCGGCAGCCATGGAGCAATCCCGTTTTCCTTACTCTGCTTTTGATATTTCCTTTTTTTGGCAAACTGATCAAAGGTCATATACACCATTTTTTTTTCTTGTTCTGTACATAGAGAAGTGCGTACAAAGTTCTTCAACACAATGTTAAATCGCGGCATCTATCTGAATACTGTTTTCTGGTGTGTTAGGTATCTGCTCTTAGTTTCATACTTCTGTGCTTTTCGGTATCTGCTCTTTTCCATTGTAATCGTTCGGTAATAAAGTCAACAGTTTGGTAGCTTGAGCTTCATCTTTCGTCCTTGGTTGGCTGAAATTTTCAACCTCTAATTCAAATTAGCAAATTTCATGCTGAGTTTCCTAGCAGTTCAGCACCACATTATACTGTAAGAGAGTAATAATTGAGTTCTTTGGATGCAATATTGGGATAGTGACACTTGAGCAGAGCAGCATGCTTGGAGAGGAAGGATGATGCTTCCTTTTTTTCTCACACTTAGCTAGAACTGTTGCCACTTCCTGCTATATCTTGGAGATCTTTATGAACAGCATAACTAATACAAATGAATGGTGCTTAAATTAACTGTGTTAGGACAGTTGCTGGTGAGCCCTGCTCTATTAAATTTCACATTTGTGGATCAGCCTGTTGCTATCCATCAAACAATTAATAATTGTCCTTGTAATCGGCACATCTGCCTCTCATCTTTTTCAGAAGGTTGTGAGCACATGAGTCAGAATATGCCTGGTAATTTGTTCAGTCGTCAGTAATTGTAGCTGTATCTTTTGAACATTGTGATGTGTTGTTAATATTTGGTTAGAGATAATTTTTTCATTCCCCCTTTTTTTTTGCCATGTCATGCATATTTATTGGCTACATATGTTTCATAAAAGACACGAAAATTTGAACTTCATTTTACCGAAAAAGGGTTTCCCCTACTTTGTATACAAAGCAATCAACCGAGCCATACAAGGATAGGTGCTGGGGCGGAAGCAGCACAGTCACGCCCAAAAGAAACGATAGAGAAAGAGCAAAAGAAACAAATGCCGACAATGGCGGACCAACAAAAAACGAAGAAGCCTCGCGATCGCTGCGCCCACCGGGATCTTGCACTATGCTCCTAGACTCCAAAGCGTCGGCACCTATCAACACCTCCAAGAAGGATCGCGACGATGACGACGCTGCTGCCAAGGGTTTCCCTCGGTACACGACGAGGCGAAAGGAAGGGTAGCCCCCGACGCCCTCCCGGAAGGTCAGGTGGCACCCACAGGCGCCACCGCACCGGTGCCGGCCAAGCCGCCGACAGGGGTTTCCCCCGATCCCAACCCGCACCTCGGGCACTCCGGAGCCAGCCACCAAACCAGCCACCACCTAGCGCCAACACTGTCAAGAGGCCCCCACGCCGTCTCACCATGGCACCGTGGAGTGAGGACAACACGGCGAAGACTCAGAGCCGGGACTAGGGCATCAGCACCGTCGGCACGCGGGAGGGCCCCACCTCCACCGTCAGTGACGGTAGCCGTCCGGATGCAATAGCAGGAGCACACCAGGTGTGACACCCCGAGACCGGTGCGCCGGGTGTCAGCCAGTTATTCGTTGCCGTTGCCATGTCATCTGCTTGCGTGTTACATCTTGCCATGTCATCGTGTGCTTGCATCAGCATGTTTTCAAATCTTTGATTGAATTGGATATGATGAAGTCCATGCCTGTATCATAAACTTGACAACATTAAACATTACCGTATTGGTCTGTCTTCATAGGCTGGATCAAACTTCTATTCACGAGCTCATTAAAAACACCTATATCCTAACTCATGTACTACATATCTTCCATCTCCATGAAAGTATCCTTCAGGAATCCAACTCCTTATCGGGTCCTTCATCTTAATAGTAGATCTTTTTGTGAACATACAAAGGTATAAGAGACATGTTTTTAGACGAGGGTGAAGATCACAGTAACAAAGTGACAAAATCATCATCATCTTTTCTGTGATGCCACTTGTTTCAAGTGCACAACTAACTGAATTTGCTATGTGATTTATGACTGATATTAGTGTGGCTTTACTGTGGAGAGAAAACACTGAAAAAAAATAAAAAAATACATTGTTCTTCTTGAGAAACTACCATCAATAAGAAAAGTTGACACAGGTGATTAAATGCGCAAGGCATGACATGGCCACCGTATTAATGACTCCAATTTTTGAGATGATGGAATTTTCGACATTTGCAGGGTCTCTAATTAAGCAGCAATATGAGCTGAGTAACTGAGGATTGTGGGTGTACGGCAATCAACAACACTGATACATATCGCCACAGAGATCTGCAAGCTCTCTGTGCTCTGATCAAGTGTATGCTGGGACAGAAAGAGGGAGTGTAGCACCCATGTCCTCTGATAACGTGCATTTCCCATGGCATGGATATATATTCTACACAATGTGCACACAAACTAAAGCAAACTAGCTAGTTCTGGAATAACATGACTGTATTTTGCTACTATTAAAGGGCTGTAGACAGAAAACACAGAGGAGGCCCACAGAGATGAGAATTGTGAACAACCATTTGTGAGTAGGAGGCGTCAGGGAAGAGTGGAACTGCCACCCAAATGTGTGCTGGGTGCAGGGTCCAATGTAGGCAACAACGTGATGGCAAGATTGAGCACTTTGTGACCCGAGGAGGCAAGAGTAGCCACTCAAATGTGTGCAATAGAAGAGCCACCCCGACACTGCCAAATGCTTTGTGGCCAAAGGCGATCCTGCAAGAGCTGGCTCAGTTGGTGTTGGGGATATAGCTCCGAGGTGTGACCCGCCCAGGAGGGGCCGGGTTACACCATTGGCGGCTTAATATGAAGAAGGTCCAAGGAGGCCCAAGGAGAAGTGTGAAGACGGTGGCTCATGGAGGCAGGCCTGGTAAAAGCCCAAGACCCGGGCCTATGAACCGCCGTATGATGACTTGCCCTGTAAGGCATGACTAGTGAGAAACCGAGACGGTCACGTTGAGCCGGACGGGACTCTGTAAGCCTCCGGGTCTCAACCTGTGTATAAAAAGGTGAGACCCGACAGCGGGTTAACTCAAGAGACAATCAATCGAGAACTAGGTCAAGCGTATTCGCTCCCTTGTAATTGAAACTCAAGCAATACTACTAGAAGCAGGAGTAGGCTTTTACCTCGTTGAGAGGGGCTGAACCTGGGTAAATCCTTTGTGTCTTTGTTCCCATTCAACCCCTTCAAGATAACTACGTTGCGATGGCTCCACACCTAAGTCCTTTTGCTAGGACATCTGTCGTGAAAATTCCACGACAGTTGGCGCCCACCGTGCTCAGCCCCACGGGGCGAGTGGCTCTGCGTGCCCGCCGACTCAAGCCTTATCCGAGCTCCTGGATGCTTTGGCGACTCTGTTAGCCGCAGAGGTGAATCCGACGACTCAAGCACATCATAATGTGGAGGTTGCGAAACTGCGGGATGAGGTAACCCAAGCTAGAGTGGGGCTCAACGTGGCGAATATCAAGATGGCGATGGAGCGAGCCGCGTTGGATGCCGAGTCACAGCGGATATAGGCTGAAGCTTTCTGGTTAAATTTGGATCGGAATGCGTCAAATGTTGTTCTTCAAAGAAGGCACCAGAGTCGCTTACCTCCGCAGTTTGAGGGGCGAAACCTTTTTAGTACACCTGAAGCAGGGCCGAGTAACCCGCCCGGTGTGACTCGGGCTACTGAGGCGCCTGCGATCGGGGCGGCGGCTCAGCCTCGTACAACGGACCCGCCTCGTTTGAATTTGACCCCGCCTTAGCGAGTGCCAACCCCTCCAGGTCATTACTCTAACCCGCTGGATAACATGATTGTTGCAGCTTTGCGGTTGGCGGCTCTTCTAATTGAAGGTGAGTCGCCAACTGCGATAGATACCTGGAACGTTGTGGAACTTCTTCAGACGACTGTAGCTCAACATGCGGCTTACTCATACAGCTGTGAGCGAATTCACTCAACCCGACGACAAAGTCAAAGTTACAGCCGGCGCATTGAGTCGCCGCCGGTTTCCAGCAGCGAGCGGCGTCGTAACCCGCCCCATGGGCATAACCCGCCCGATGATGATAACACTTTTCAAGCCATCAAGGATCAGGCGAGAGGACGTCAAGAGGCAGAACTGGTGGCTCAATTGGCGGCTCATCAGCAGCTTCAGCGAAACCCTTCGGCGTCTGTGGAGGTCGGTGAACATCACGAGGCGAGTGCATGTGCAGGGAAACCTGCTGCACGACAAACTGAATGTCTGGTCTGGTGAGCGTGAAGTACTGAAGAGCACGGACAATACTACGGTAGAGAGCGGCATCCGTGGCAGGTTGTCTAGCAGTGGCAGAGAGCTTCGGCTTGGCCTCGGCAGGAGTGACAACAGGTTTGCAGTCGGTCATACCGGCACGATCCAAGAGATCAAGAGCATACTGTCATTGATGAAGAAAAAATCCGGAAGTGTCATGTCACACATTGATGCCGAGGAAGAAGTGCTGGGCGCCCAAGTCCTTAAGCCGAAACTCAGAACCAAGAAGGCCAATGATGTCGCGAAGTAAGTCCGCACGAGAGGCGGTGTTGACGATGTCGTCAACATATAGAAGAAGCATGGCGACATGATCATCTCAATGAAGCACAAATAGCGACGTGTCGGAGGTGGTGCTGCGAAAACCGAGAGTAGTGAGGAATGCTGCAATGCGTTGATACCACGCATAGGGCGACTGCTTCAGACCGTAGAGAGATCGTGATAGCAGGCAAACATCATTAGGCCGAGTGGGATCGACAAAACCAGTAGGCTGCTGACAGAGAACACGCTCCTGAAGATGACCATAGAGGAAAGCGTTGTTGATGTCGAGCTGATGAACAGGCTAGTCACGAGAAGCGGCGAGGTGGCGAACAACACGAATCGTGGCAGTTTTCACGACCGGGGAGAACGTCTCCGAGAAGTCGACACTGGCACGTTGTGCAAAACCTCGAAAAACCCAGCGGGCCTTGTACCTGTCTAGAGTGCCATCGGGAAGAAGCTTATGCCGAAAACCCACTTGCCGGTGATGATGTTGGCACCAGGTGGGCGAGGGACCAACGTCCAGGTCCGGTTGGCGACGAGAGCATCGTACTCAGCACGCATAGCCGCTAGCCAGTTGATACGTCTCCAACGTATCTATAATTTTTGATTGTTCCATGCTATTATTTATGATGTTTTGAATTTTTAATGGGCTTTGCTATACACTTTTATATTATTTTTGGGACTAACCTATTAACCTAAAGGCCCAGTCCAGATTGCTGTTTTTGCCTATTTTAGGGTTTTACAGAAAAGGAATATCAATCGGAGTCCAAACGGAATGAAACCTTCGGGATATATATTTTTGGAGCGATATCTTCACGGGAGACTTGAGAACCACAGAATAGGGCTGACGTGGCGTCCATGAGGGTGGGGGGCGCGCCCCCTGCCTCGTGGGCCCCAGGTTTGGCCCCCGGTGCCCTCCTTCCTCCTATATATACCTATGTACCCCGAAAACATCAGAAACGGAGAGAAAACCCTATTTCCACCGCCGCAACCTTCTGTTCCTGTGAGATCCCATCTTGGGGCCTGTTCCGGAGCTCCGCCGGAGGGGGGATCTACCATGGAGTGCTTCTACATCATCATCATCGCCTCACCATGAGTTGTGAGTAGTTTACCACAGACCATCGGGTCCATAGTTAGTACCTAGATGGCTTCTTCTCTCTCTTTGGATCTCAATACCAAGTTCTCCTCGATCTTCGAGGAGATCTATTCGATGTAATCTCTTTTTGCGGTGTGTTTGTCGAGATCCGATGAATTGTGGGTTTATGATCAAGATTATCTATGAGAAATATTTGGTTCTTTTCTGAACTCTTTTATGTATGATTATAATATCCTGGCAAGTCTCTTCGAATTATTGGTTTGGTTTGGCCTACTAGATCTATAGTTCTTGCAATG
The DNA here is from genome assembly GCA_902687465.1 of Secale cereale. Classification (NCBI taxonomy): domain Eukaryota; kingdom Viridiplantae; phylum Streptophyta; class Magnoliopsida; order Poales; family Poaceae; genus Secale; species Secale cereale. The sequence continues at coordinate 72,227,596 of LR738716.1, forward strand.
GGAGAAGTGCTTGGCTTTGGGTTCAATCTTGCGGTGTCCTTTCCCAGTGACAGTAGGGGCATCAAGGCACGTATTGTATTGTTGCCATCGAGGATAATACGTTGGGGTTTATATCATATTGCTTGAGTGTATCCCTCTACATCATGTCATCTTGCTTAAGGCGTTACTCCGTTCTTATGAACTTAATACTCATGCTGGATAGCGATCGATGTGTGGAGTAATAGTAGTAGATGCAGAATCGTTTCGGTCTACTTGTTTCGGACGTGATGCCTATATATAATGATCATGCCTAGATATTCTCATAATTATTCGCTTTTCTATCAATTGCTCGACAGTAATTCGTTTACCCACCGTAGAATTCTGCTATCATGAGAGAAGCCACTAGAGAAACCTATGGCCCCCGGGTCTATTCTCAACATATCAATCTACAATCTACTTTACTTTTCCATTTTTACTTTATGTTCTTATATCCAAAAATACCAAAAATATCAACTATCCTATCTATCAGATCTCACTTTCGTAAGTGACCGTAAAGGGATTAACAACCCCTTATCGCGTTGGCTGCGAAGTTCTTATTTGTTTGTGCAGGTGCGAGGGACTCGCGCGCGGTCTCCTACTGGATTGATACCTTGGTTCTCAAAAACTGAGGGAAATACTTACGCTACTGTGCTGCATCACCCTTTCCTCTTCGAGGGAATACAACGCAAGCTCGAGAAGTATCACCAGTGCGGATCACTCAGTGCAGAACACGCCGAGCGCGGTACTGGAGAGATGACCGTGATGCTTAGATTGTGATAACGAGGGTTTGGTTGATGGATCCCGTCTTTAGCACGCGTCACCATGGAGTGATGAGGCGGGGGCCGTGCCCGTCGTCGAGGTGGAGGCACAACTACGGTAGAGGACAGAGTCGTGGCCGTGGGGGAAACCACGGATGAGGCGGCTGTCAAGGCCTCAGGCAAGACCGCAGACGGAGGCGTCGAGGCCGCGGGTGGCGGAGAGGCATCCTCGGAGGAGTCTGCGAGTGATGGCGACATGACCGCAGGCGAGGCCGCGGGTGGCGGAGGCGGACGAGTCGGCAGGCGAGGCCACACGCGACGCGGGGGCGGGCAAGGCCGCCGCCAACGTTGGTGCGGGCGAAGCGGGAGAGGGCCCGGCCGAGACACCTCCTGTGCTAGGCCAGCGAGGGCTGTCATCGAAACCTGGAGGAGTGAGCCCAGATCCGCCTGAGCCGACCTGACCAGCTGGAGCCGAAGCCAGGGGAGGCGAGGCCTGGAGGGGCGAGGCCGGCTCCACCTGAGCCGGCAAGGGAGGCCTTGCCAAGGGACCCGTCAGAGAAGCACGGGGTCGTGGCCGAGGAAGTGCAAGGGCTCCACGAGGCCGTCGAGGAAGATCATCTGATTACGGAGCTGTTGTCCGTGTAGCCTTCTCAAAGGGAAAAACAACCTTATCAAAGTAAACATGCCGCGAGACGAACACACGATGAGAAACCGGATCATAGCAGCGAAATCCTTTGGTGTTTGGTTGATAGCCGAGAAAGACACAAATGAGAGACTGAGGCGCAAGCTTATGTGGGGTAGTGGCGGTGATGTTGGGGTAACACAAACAACCAAAGACATGAAGATCGTCATAGGATGGAGGAGACCCGGACAGAAGAAGATGAGGTGTATAGCTCCATCATGGTTTGCATGACCGGATGTTGAGAAGGAGACTGGCGGTGGCAAGAGCACCGGGCCAAAACCGGGCGGGCATGTGTGCATGGAAAAGCAGCGCACCGACACTCTCATTGAGGGTGCTAAGAACATGTTCGGCACGACCGTTTTGTTGGGAGGTGTATAGACATCCATGAGTGGAGAGAAGATGTCGTATGGCGAGATTATCAAATTCTTTTACGTTATCCGTTTGAAGGTGAGCAATGGTGCGATGAAAGTGGGTGTGGACGTAAGTGTAAAAAGAGAGGAGGGTGGAAGCGACGTCGGATTTACGGTGTACCGGAAAAGTCCAAGTGAAGTGAGAAAAATCATCTAAAATCACAAGATAATATGATAAGCCCGAATTACTAGGCACTGGAGATGTCCAAACATCATAATGAATAACATCAAAAGGAAAAGTGGCTATTGATGTAGACGAAGGAAACGGCAAACGAACATGTTTTCCTTTTCAGCAAGCATGACAGGTATGAGCCGCCGATTTATTACATGAAAAAGAAAAGGTGCTCAAATTTTTGTGAAGAGCGGCGGCGCCGGGATGACCAAGTCGAGCATGCCAAAGCGAGACATCGGCATGAAGAGCAACCGGACCGCCACTCGTCGTAGGACCACATGGGTAGAGATCATCGGGGGAATCACATCAGTGCAGAACCCTCCGGGAGCGAGCATCCTTGATAGAGAAACTAAGAGCGTCAAACTCAACAGTGACAAGATTTTCACGAGTAAGAGTTTTAACAGAGCATAGGTTTTTGATTAAGGACGGTGAAACAAGCACATTATTGAGAGTAAGGGACGAAGAGGGAAAAGGAAGAGAGGATGAACCGTGATGAGTGATGGGAAGAGAGGAGCCATCACCCACCATGATGTGGGAGTTGAAGGGATAGGGGGAGGCATGGGAGATGATACCCGGGTTTGAGGCCATGTGAGCAGCGGCGCCGGTATCCATGTACCAATCGCCGCCTCCGTTGTAGGTGCTCGGCGAGGGTGCAACATGAAGGGCGGAGAGGAGCGCCGGGTCGTAGTCCGGAATGGCTCCACCATATGCGCCGTGGCCTGGGAGACCGCCGTAGGCCAAGGAGCCACTGTAGGCCGCGGCGTTGCCGTACGCCGCGGGATCCGACATGGTCAGCAGCGCCTGATGAGAAGACGGCCGTGGCCCGAGGATGCCCGGAGCTGGAGGCCGAGGAACGGGCATGGAGTAAGCATGCACAACGCCCGTCTAGGGATTGTACCCCGAGAGCCACGGCGGAGGAGGAGCGGCCACGGTTGCTGCGGGAGGGCGCTGCGGCCCCGACCCCCGCTGCCCTTCTGCTTGCGGCCACCAGCGGGCGCGGGTGGCGGGGTCGGAGAGGGCGCGCGCGGCCCTGGCGGAGTTGGTGGAACGCCGTGGCCAGCGGCGAGGCCAACATGGAGGGTGGCGTGGGTCGCCTATCGGGCGGTGTGACGGAGACGCTTCTCCTCCATGCGAAGGTATGTGACCGCCTTCGCGTACGTCGTCGTGACGAGGGAGAGGTTGGCGGTGGACTGGCCAAGGTCGGGGTGGAGGCCGCGGAGGAGGTTGGTGAGGAGGATGGAGTCGTCGATGGTCATACCGACATCGCGAAGCTCGTCGGCGAGGACCTTCATCCGCGTGCACTACTCATCGATCGAAAGATCGTTTTGCTGCATAGTGAAGAACTCTCCTTGAAGAAAGACGCGGCGTTGGAGTTGATTGTCGAGGAAGAGATCACACAAGCGTGTCCACATAGCATACGCCGACAGGTCACGGGCGTTCACCATGTTGAAGAGGCCGCCAGAGATGGTGAGGAAGAGCCACTTGACGATGCAGACGTCCACAGCAAGCCACTCGTCGTTGTCCTTCATGTCGTGGCAGTCGACGCTCCCGTCAACATGCTCGATGAGACGGTAAGAGCGGAACAGCAACGTGAAGTAGGTGCGCCATGCGTTGTAGGATGGCGAGTCGAGATCGAGGATGACGGGTACGTGGTCTTTGATGTGAAGCTCGTTGAGGCGGTCGGAGGTGAACATGGCACAGGCAAAAGAACCAGCGTAGGATGCATCGGCCTTGGCCATGGTGGCGTCGGGTGGTTAGGGTTTGGGTGGTGTTGGAGGGAGGAAATGGTCGGCGGCGGCTGTGGGTGTTTGGGAGGGAGACGGCAGCGGCGACAGGAGAAGGATGGTGGCGGCGGCGGCTTTAGGGTTTTGGGAAGAGGGTGGTGGCGGCAGGGAGAGGAAGGGAAGCGGCGATGACAGCGGCTACGGGAGAGGTGGCAGCGGCGGCAGCGGCTTGAGGGGTTTCGGGAGGAGCTAGGCGGCGGCGGTGGCTACGGGAAGGGTAGCGACGGCGGCGGCGGTAGGGTTTGGAGTTGGCGGCAGCGGCGGCTACAGGAAGGTGCGGCGGCTGCGGGGTGCGGAAGCGAGAGAAGATGGCGGTAAAACTGATACCATGTAGAGAGAATATTTGGTGCAACTCAATTGTATTCCAGCGAGTCGGTCATAATATATACACAGGATGTCTTGCGTGACAAGGAAACTAATCCTACCATATCTCTAGGAGTCAACTATACAAGGCTAGAGAAGGTAGGAATAGTAATACAAATATGTCACGTTCAACAATTCCGATGGGAGCAACAACCCTCGATGACGGCAACAATGAGATCACGGTGTGTGACTGCACATCTGCAGATGCATCGGTGTATATGCGGGCACAATGATTGTGGTAACGTGCGGTATTGTGGGCGCTCGTGCGCGGTGCCAAGAGGATTTTCGTCCGGTGTGAGTACAACAGTGATCACACGAGGATGTTCGTGGTGCCTACACTACACTAGCATCTGGCGCTGACGTGTAAGGGGCGCATCAATAGTTCCCCACTAGCATCTTGGACCAGGTAATGACTTTGACGGTTTGATGGATGTACAAGTGTGACCCACGACGGTGTGCAGTGGCAGGAACCAGAGTCGAGCCTAGACATGGTCAGCCCCCTCATAACCATGGATGTGGGATGATGTCCCACTAATTGGCTACTGTACTTTCATCCTGCCCTAGAGTACCGGCGGATGCGACTATCAAATGATTTGTTATCAAGATGGTGACTGAAACACCAATTCATACCGGAGTGGAACCTCTTGTCCTGGCCTTTATTGGCCGGGCTTAGAAACAACGAAATTGTGTCATTGCCTTGTTGAAGGTCGGGCGTTGGCTACATGATGTTGTTCTGTTCTTCTTGTCAAACTTGGCAACCAGGATTAAAATCTTTGTCTAGGCGACACCCAGTATGACGTGAGGACGTTTATCCCTTCTTGAAGTTGTTGTTGTTGCAAAATAAGTCGAGTAGAAGTAGGTGTCTATCTCTATCTTGTAACTGTTCTACTGTTATTGTAGTATTTGTTATGCACTCTGCTGAATAATTAATAAGAATGGTTGTGTGCATCATAATGATGTGGAGGGCCGAGATTTAACCTCCTTTGAAGAAAAGAAAAAGATATTTTAAGTTTAATCAATTTGTTAAGTTGAAGATATGAAGACATCGATCATGACGTATTTTTGCATCTCAACGGGAAATAAGATCTGACCAAATCACTAATTAACGCATGTTGCTCACTGCATATGGGGGTATATGTTCTTTGTTGGGCAGATTTTTTTTAACGGTCACCACCTTAATATATTACCACTCAACAAGGTTTACGGGTGAAATTACAACATTATATGAATCAAATGTATAAGAAGATGAGAGGACTAGGTTATGACCTAGCTAGCATACCGAAGGACCATCACCATGAGAGGTGTCGCAGGGGCGCAGAGGTGGAGGACACCGAGTCAGTCTGATGACCACCACAATTCATGGCCATGTTGCGATCAATGAAGCCTAGCAATTTCACTTGTCGTGGTGCGAACGGATGAGTCGACAAGGGATGAATCATCAACTAGTCAAGATCGGAGGAGCACGGACATACTAGACGAAGTGGCGCCACCCGGAGCGTGTCGTATAGGTGGTGCAGACGGAGCCATGGAGGGCAGAGCAGTGGTTGGTGGCGCGAAAGGATCTGGATCCGCGTGGGACTCGCGACCCGGAGGCAGCTGCGCGCTGTGGGCACCCTCGGCTAGATCCGGTGGGCATCGATGCGTATGAGCGGCGGCAGGGAGGAATAGGGAAGTGGGAAGAGACGGCTGGCAAGGTGGGGGTGGAGGGGGATGCGGGGTGTTGCAGGAAGGGATGAATCCCACCACACCAGCAAGCCTTGCCCGTTGTCGTTTGCTGGACATCTAAGGGAAGACTGAAACCTGGAGAATAATTGCTAGTTAGACTATTTCTTATTCATCGGCGCGGTCCGTTACAATGCATGCAATGGCGTACAAAAAGTATATGAGCTCCTCCCGACACAACTTGTGTATGGCCAAAAGTTGCGCCAGCGTGAACAGGTGTACCCCGCGTGGGAGCTCATCTAAGAGCCTCCTACTTGATGGTTGGACGCCGAGGTTTCGCTGTGAAAGCCAAAAGCTGGATGCTAAGGAGTGTTCAGCACAATAGCCTTGTAAGCTGTCTGCCGGATGAATTGCATATATGCCTTCTGGGAGCTCCTTCCTGAAGTGTTTCCCGTGCAAACTGGCCTATGGTGTGACCTTCACACGAAACAGGAAGAAACACAAGATTCATGTGCCCTCTATACTCCTCATGATGCATAGTGTAAACAAACACACACTATGGCATAGTGACATGAGCCACTCCACAAGAACCTGCACGGCCTCAATTCCCTGTGCCCCCCAATCCCCAACCGGACAACCATAATATGATCAAGTTGTGCGTATAAAAGCAAAGAAGAGGCTCTTGCATGTCGGCTTAAAATGGTACCAACTATCCGACTCGATTGGTGACCATGGATGTGATTAAGCTAGTAGTAGAGACATCTATCATACATGTATGGTCTTTTTTATCTAAGAAGAACATATATGATCGTGTGATTTGGATCCCAAAAGCTTCTCACACGTCTTTCTCTTATATGAATATATACGAGCATCAAGTAATTAGTAGTGGTTGTAGTTGGTAGCAATTGAACTTTACTGCTACATCACATGGGTGTGAACATGTGCCTATCTAGTAGCATGGACCTAACGTGTACTCGGTCGACACTATGGCTGTATTTTTCTTTCAAGAATACACAAGGATGCATATAATTCCATTGATAGGTACAGGAGAAAAGTTACCGGGGGTGCTATACTTTTGGTAGCGCAGACACATATAGCGACACCAAAAGCGCGGTTTAAGTACAGAGGGGTGAGGCTGCTTAAGCTTTGGACAGTTAAGTTCAGGTTACCTGCATTAATCTATCGAGGCCTTTGGCGCCGGCTTTAGCCCATAGTCGCACCTCCTGCTTAATGTCATCGGATAGCTGAATGGAGCAGGGCCAAGCACTGTCGAAGATTGTAGCATTCCGGGGCTTCCAAAGAGCCCATGTTGTTAGAAAGATCATAGAGTTAATACCCTATACAGGCAGCTGGTGCAGTGGATGTTGTTGTGGATCACCATTCAAATAATCTTGTCGTGCTGTCTAGAGGTGTGTGTGTGTGGGTGGGGGGGGGGGGCTGGTAGGCCGCACCTGGCCATCGTGCATTTTGAACACACAACAAGTCTGGAGTTCAAATAAGTTCAAAAAAATGCAATGCCTTTGTAACATATGAGTTTTCGTCCTAAACCCTGATACATCGAAAGAGATTGTCCATTTTGTACACGAAGTGCATCGAATTTTTGCCGTGACCCTGTCTAGTTTTTTGCACATGCCATGTGGGTCAAATGATGATACCATGCCAAGTTTCAACCTTTTCAAAGTTCATTTTGTACTGTTTTTCAATTTCACGGTCATTTAGCTCTCTAAAAACAAATCAGTAAATGAATGAAAAATACCAAATGAATTCAGAAAGGGTTGCTAATTGATGATGTGGATTTGAATGGTGCATTTTGAACACACAACAAGTCTGGAGTTCAAATAAGTTCAAAAAAATGCAATGCCTTTGTAACATATGAGTTTTCGTCCT
>LR738716.1:72241640-72263389 GCA_902687465.1 Secale cereale
CCCCTCGCCATTTCAGTTTTGAAAAAACAAAAGAAAATGATAAAAACTTCAAAAAATAAAATCCTTCGAGATGTAGTTATATTAGTACATCTACTAGTTAGGAAAATTAAAAAAACTTAAATTTGGACATGTTTTGCAAAAAAGTGTTATGAAAAAGTAAAACGGCTATAACTTTTGCATACGATGTCGAAAAAAATGTATAATATATCAAAATGTTCAGAACGAAAATCTGCCTGTTTGCAATTTTTTAGAATCCTCAAATTCGAAAAGAAAACAAAGTTATGCTCAAATTTCAGTTTTTCTGAATTTTAGTTAAATCTGGTCAAACTATGGTCAAACTACTTATTCAAGAAGTATTAGTATTACTAAATAATTATTCAAGAATATTAGTGTTACTAAATAATTATTTCTGTTTTTTTGAATTTTGGTCAAATCTGGTCAAACTGTGGTCAAACTACTTATTCAACAAATATTAGTGTTACTAAATTTTTTTTTTAGAATAATAGTTATAAACTCAAATAGTGAAATGTGTGACTTCATACTCAAGCTAAACTCCTGAAGGTTAATTGGACTGACATCTTGCTATTGTCAGGAAAACAACAATTAAGACTTGGAAATGAGGGGGAATAGAACCTGAAAGTTAAGCGTGAGAGGATGGGTGACCGGCCGGGAAGTTAGATGATTTGGAATGATGAGGGGTGAATAGAGATTAGAGGTTAAATTGAGCAGTGATGATGGGTGGGTGATTAGAGAATAAATTGTAAAATAATCAGAAATTTGAAAATCGGGAAAAAATTCAAAAAAAAAACGTAAAATTACCTTTAGTCTCGGTTGGTGTTACCAACCGGGACTAAAGGTGGAGCTCTATCCAGCAGCCACGTGGAGGGCCTTTAACCGGGGACTAAAGGGGGAGCATTTGTATCGACCCTTTAGTCCCGGATCCAAAACCAGGACTAAAGGCCCTTATAAACCGGGACTAATGGCCCATTTTCTACTAGTGTTAGTATGGTTAATTGTTGTCATCGGACTCATTACATGGAATTCGTACAAACTGAAACTATATACGAATCTAGTCTGTTGATCGGGATCACTTTACCATTGAGTATGCATAAACTTAGGGTGTGTCCAAAGAAATTGAGTAACATATGGCACATGATCAGGGCCCACTGCTACCCCATGAACAATTATTGCATTCCAATGTTTTCAATGCCGCAAATTCAACATACGAACTATGGTCACATGCATTACTGAAACAATGTAGCGGTATAAATTCCAAGCATGGGGATGTTTGGAGAAGCAACCAGAGAACAATGTGGATCCATTTCAATTGAGTGGTGCATCACCTGGTATCCATCCATATGAGATTGAACGTGGTGAATATAGCTAGCTTGGTTATGCTCTAGCGTGGACTTCTCAACACCCCATGAGTGTCATAGCTAGCTAGGATTGAGAGGCAACCAGGATTCTAGGGGCACCGCAACCCTTGTTGTCTCTCCTTGAGGACCACTTTGCCAGTGGAAGCTACCTTGGCGATGAGTACGTCTTCTGGTGCACGACAATGCCATGGTACAGCATAGTGGTCTATCACACCCTCACCTTCCTACGTGCCGGCGATCTGTCACACCCTCATCTTCTGCTATGCTGGTGATGGCAGACAACCAATATTAGGTCCAGCCAATTCTGTCTGGTGGACCAGCTAGCGAAGTAACAACGGACCAAATAGTCATGTGAAGGGTGGCCATGAGGAGTAGGTGGTTGGACTAGACACCAAGGGCATGGTGCATAAACGCTGCTTTAGTGCTTTCTACCTTGCTGATCAACTGTGCATGCCATGGATCTCATGACGAGAGACGTCAAAGCCGTAAAACAAAGATGATTGAAATCCAAAGGAGCCAGGCCAAAGTTTGGCAACAAGGCTAGTTAATTAATTTAGGGCATTTCTAACCGAGTCCTCAAACGGCCATAAGAGAATAAAATTTATGGTTTTCTCCTCTAAACCGCACCTAGCCGATCCCTTATAGCCGCTAGTGGAGTAAAAAAAAATACTCAATCCCTTATCGTGTCCCTATTTTTACCCGGCTTTCAGCGACCGAGTACAATTCCTTCCCCCCCTCTCATCCTCTCCTTCGCCTCCTCTTCTCCACCTCGCACCGCCGCCTGCGCGCCCCCAACCCTGATCCGCCGCCCCCCTAGCCTCCGGATGGCCGGACAAGGTGGCCGCCAGTCAACTCTTCCGATCCGCGGTGCCGATCCGCGTCGCCACGCCCGCGGTTAGATGTCCGCAACCTGTTCCTCAAGCAGCCGCCGCTCGGCCGATCCTCTGTTTTCAAGACCTACCCGACCTCCCTATGCCTCGCCCGCCGAGCAGGACCTACCTTGGCGTCCGACAGAGGTGGTGGGGCTCTTGGGTGGCCGAAACCACCGACCGCGAGACCCACCAATGCCGGTGGATGAGGACGTTCCACACGGGCGAGCTCGCCGCCCTCGTGTACGACCGGTGGTAGGTGAGGTACCATGGTGTCGCCGCCCGGCTCAACTTTCCATTCGGGATGGCGCCGGCCCACCTCGTTGCGCCGGAGCCGGGATGGTGAGTGCTCAGATGGCTCGGGAGGACCGAGAGGCGCGGGAGCGCAGGCCGTGGCCTACATGGATGACCTCCGGCGGTAGCACCCGGAGCTCGTGGAGGTGGAGAGGGTGATATTCGTCTCCAATGGCTGCAAAGTCATCGTCATCTCCGACAACGAAGATGGCAAGGAGGGGGGCGAGGAGTGGCGGAGCGTCTTTCCAGGTGACGGCGATGACGCCACCGGCCTAGATCCTGCTCTCACAGACGGTGGCCTCGCCCGGAAGGACTGGCTCGACCTCTACTGCGGCCAAAAGTAGTTCAAGTTTAGTTTTAGTTTAATTTGTGTTTAATGTTCGGTTGCGAGAAGTTTAAATGCACGTTTACGTGTTGAATTTGTGAAATTTTAGTTTTACTCCGTGAACATTATGGGATCGGCCAGGTGTAGCGAAAGTTTAGTGGAGTATATATACTCCAGTAAGGTATACACTCCTTTAACTTTTGAAGGATTGGCTAGAAATGCCCTTACTCGCAACATGGGTATTGCTTGGACTGAGTCGCTAGTCGTGACTAAGGAGACCATTGTAAGCAATGCACGTTTGAGGATAGAATATTATTTTTTTAGAATTGATCCTTCTTCTGACCGTAACTCGTACTGTCATTCACATTTTCCTGTTAGGATTTTTTTTCTCAAATTATGCCCGCATGCTTATTAATCTCCCTCACCAACGATGCCGAACCAGACCATCGAACATTCAAGATATTCTTTTGAAGATCACTACACATGATGAAGGGTGTGGGGCGTTAGGTGCTGTGTAGTGTCAGGTTTCTGTTGTGCTCAATATACCCTTGTCGAGGATGATGTTAGATGGCAAGACACATGTTTTTGTTTAAACACCGATACTTTTTTTCTTGGAGACACAATCCTATTATCCTCTTCAAACCCTGATTCAGAAGCATTGGGCACTGTACATGGCCTAAATGATGGACTTGTTGGGTCTAGCTAAGACTGCACCCGAGGGAAGCTGAGTCGGGTTTGGCCCTAGGTTCCACATCTGGACCGAATATTCGCTCTGCGGGGACGAGTTGGTTACCGTTCCATGTATGAACTAAACACGGGAACTATGCCCAGGAACGGGTCCGACCTATGACATTCCAGTCCATTCCATGAACCAAACACACCCTAGAAGCTCGCCTTACCCTGGACTTGGACTGAGCCGAGCCGAGCTTGACGCCCTAACGAGCCATAGTTATAGGGCGCTGATAGGCGCCTGCGCGCCGGCCTAAATTTGGGCCGGTCTGCTGCCAAGCGTCCGATTGACACACATCAACGGATGTGATTGCCTCCGATTCCAGGTCGTCTTCCTCCTTCAGAACTTGCGCGAGAAAAAAAAGAAATCCGCAGGTCAGCCACCTCGTGCACGCCCTTGGCCGCCCCGTCGTAGCTCGCCGGGCCTGCTCGACATTGTTGTTGCCACTCTCTCACACGCCGGACTAGAGGTAGAAGAAAGAGCACACAGTACACTGGAGTTTCACCCGGCTTCACAGCCCCGTTACTATTCCAAGAGCCACAACTCTTCTCGGCAAATACATGGTCGTGTCCGCGGCTTTGTAGTCCTGCAACTACGCAGCGCCCACGTCTCCTTCGCATACATGCACGTAGCGGAGCGAGCGATCCGCCCGGCCAGCACGCACGACGCGCACAGCGCTCGATCCATCTGATCATAACAGACTTCCTACTGCATGGTGCATGCACAGCTCGTCCACGCTACATGCATGTCAAGCTAACTAACTCCAACACACGCACGCACACGGACTCACGCACACACACGTACCTACGAACCTGACGCGACTACACACCACCATACACACACATACGCCACACTTCTGTTGCGTCCCACCCGTCCCGCGCGCACCCGTCGCGCCCGACGAGCCCGACACCATTAGTGCGTCCCGCCCATCCCGCGCGCATCCGACGCGCCCGACGAGCCCGACGACTCCACGCGACGTGGCTTATTCCAACACACACCCCCTAAGCCACGGCCTAGAGGAGTCCGTCGTCGTCGACATTGGCACCGGCCAAGAGAGCCTGCTCCGCCGCCGGTCCTTTCCGTAGTTGCGGGCACTCGCGCCGGAAGTGCCCGTGCTCCCCGCACTTGTAGCAGCGCCTGCGCCTGTTGCCGCCGCTCCCCGACGCCACGCTGCGCCCGTCGTCGTCGTCCCGAGCACCGCCGTGTCGACGCTCCCGTGCTGCCCACTGCGCTGCCGTCATGAGCAGCTGCTCACCCCCGCGCTCGTCGCCGCCTTGTCCACGGCGCCGAACCCGCTCGTCGAACGCACGCAGCCGCCCGAGCGCTTCGTCGAACGCCATCGTCGTCACGTCGTGAAACTGCTCGATGCCGGCGATGACGGGGAAGAGGCGATCCGGCACCGTATCCAGCAACTTCTTGACAAGTGCTGCGTCGCCCAGCGTCTCCCCGAGGTTGGCATACCTCGCCGCCATCGCCGCGAGCCTCCCGCCGTACACGTCGAGCTCCTCGCCGTCCGCCATCTTCAGGCGGTCAAATTCGCCGCGCAGCGTCGCCAGCCTCGCCGTACGGACCCGATCGGCGCCGATGAACCTCACCTTCAGGGAGTCCCATACCTCCCTGGCGGTGAGCTTCGTCGACACCTGCAGCAGCACATCCTCCGGCAACGCCCCAAGAAGCAAGGCGCGCGCCATCTTGTCCTTCCGCGCGTTCACCGCCGCGTCGCCCGGCGCCACCGCCTCCCATACGGTGTGGACGTCGAGGATCGCCTGCGCCTTGATCGCCCACACGGTGTAGTTGTCCGGCGTCAGCATCGGCATCGCCATCGACACCGATCCGCCCGCGCCGCCGCCGTGTGGGACGAGCGCCATGGTCGCCGGTGATCGCCCGAACCGAGGCTCTGTATACCAATTGTTGTTGCCACTCTCTCACACGCCGGACTAGAGGTAGAAGAAGGAGCACACAGTACACTGGAGTTTCACCCGGCTTCACAGCCCCGTTACTATTCCAAGAGCCACAACTCTTCTCGGCAAATACATGGTCGTGTCCGCGGCTTTGTAGTCCTGCAACTACGCAGCGCCCACGTCTCCTTCGCATACATGCACGTAGCGGAGCGAGCGATCCGCCCGGCCAGCACGCACGACGCGCACAGCGCTCGATCCATCTGATCATAACAGACTTCCTACTGCATGGTGCATGCACAGCTCGTCCACGCTACATGCATGTCAAGCTAACTAACTCCAACACAAGCTAACTAACTCCAACACACGCACGCACACGGACTCACGCACACACACGTACCTACGAACCTGACGCGACTACACACCACCATACACACACATACGCCACACTTCTGTTGCGTCCCACCCGTCCCGCGCGCACCCGTCGCGCCCGACGAGCCCGACACCATTAGTGCGTCCCGCCCGTCCCGCGCGCATCCGACGCGCCCGACGAGCCCGACGACTCCACGCGACGTGGCTTATTCCAACAGACATCGCAACTCGCCGGGGCTGGTCGGCGTCGCTGCTCGCTGGGGCCGCCGCAGCTCGCCGGATGCAACTCTGCCTTGCATCTCGACGTGTCTCACACCCCTTGGTTGCAGCATCACCGGATAAGGGTTCCAGCGTCATCACCGGCCTGTTGTCGTAGCTCACCATGCGCCCATCGCAGCACCGCCACGCAGCTCCGTCGTTGCCGGTCGCCATTGTTATCTAGCTGTTTCAGTTTGAAGCTTTTCTAGAAGCGGATTGTAGCTATTCTCGACGCCGGTTGTAGCTTTTTTTGGCTGCGCGGTGGCCGGCCTCTAGCTACCCCGTATCCATTTGAAACTTTTATTGAAGCCGGTTGTAGCTTTCTCGCCGCTGATTACAGCTTTTTGCGCTGCGCGGTGGCCGACCTCCAGCTACCCCGTATCCAGTTGAAGCTTTTTTCAAAACCTGATGTAGCTTTTTTGGTTGCCGAACGTAGCATTTTCAGTACTGGTTGCAGCTCTGACGCACGTCCGTCGAAGCCCAGTCTTTCTCTGGTTCCAGCAAAAAATGCCACCGGTCATAGCATTTTGGGTTGACGGTTGTAGCTTCGTTGTGCACCGGTTGTAACACATGCTTTCTCTTATCCCTACAAAAAAGAATGACGCATGTAGCAATTTTCGTCACTGGTTGTAGCTTCGTCGAGTGCCGTTAACAGCTCTGCCGTAGAAGGTTGAAGCATCCCCCGTGCAGCACGTCGGTGCCTGCAGGTTCGCTGGGTTCTTGCATCACCGGCCATGATGTGGCAGGACCACGGTATCGTGTGCACTCCTCAAAAAGCAGTAGCTCTAGTAGCAAAACCGGCATGCAAAGCGCCGCCGTGGCCGCTCCACATCTACTAGAATCAGCGACGCAGTTCTGGGCAGGTGTGTGACGCGCCGGCGACCATGGTCGCCGCGCGGCAGGGGATGGAGCAGTAGCTCGCGGGCCATGGCCGAGGTCTTCGAGGAGCTGGCGCACGGGATGAAGGCCGACGGCGGCGAGCTCCGCCTTGCGCCCTTCAGCGACGACTACGTGAGATGAAGAGATAACGTATGTGGGCCCCACGGCCCCACGTGTCGCAACGTGAGTCACCTATATCGCGCGTGCGTCGACGCGTCCGGTGCAATGTTCGGCCGGCGCGCCGCGCACAAACGATTCCCATAGTTATAGGCCTGGTCAGCGATACAACAGCGAGTGAGGCGGCATGCAACAGCGAGCCATGTGCAGGGAGCGGCATGCCGAGGAGGCCGCGTGCAAGTTGGTGGGGCTCAGAGTGTGCACGCCACCCTCTCGGTAATTGCTAGGCTAATTGACATTTTTCTGAATGGCCATCGATGTGATTTCCGGTTACCGTCTAAATACATAGTTTTCTACCTATTTTATCCTGAAAGCAAATTAAATCAATATATCATTTGGATATTTCGTCTGGTAATTTCTCGTTACCACAGAACAAAAATTCAAGCACCCACGTTGCAGGAGATAAAAAGACCATAGACGCTCAAGACCTTTCTCCCTCGCGTCGTCCCATCGGCGACTCGGGTGGCTCGCTGCCGCCGCCGCTCTAGGCCCCCGTCGCCTCCTTTCTCCCTCGTGGCCGCCGGCCGCTGCCATCCGAGCAAAGCTCCGGTCGGTGGTCGGCGGCGGCGGGACTCTTGCTCCTGAGCCATTCCTCCCCGCGCTGATCTGAACGTGGTCATGAATGTGGTGGGCATGGCGGCGGATCACAACGTCAATTGCTGAACGACAACAGGCTGGTGGTGGTCCAGGTGCAACGCTCCCCTGTGTCCTCTCCCGGGTGCCTCGCCTTCTGGTTGTGCTGCTTAGCCGGAGCAAGGCATCGGTCGGTGGTAATCGATGCTAGCGGGGTTTGATCTGCGGATGCTGGCTGGGCTTGATCTGTGGCGTGGTTATTATTGTTGTGATTTACCCATCTTTTTGATCTGGCCAGACATGGGTGGGTTTCCGAAGCGGTCAACCCATCACCCAGATTCGTCCGTGGGGATGACCACTTAGGCCTGGAGCGACAGTCTTGTTGCAGATTGCGATGGCCACCGAAAGGTCTCGGAAGTGTTTCCCTAGATCCGGTGGTTGACTTCGGCAGCATGATGCAAACTATGGACAACGGTTTGACGAATAGGGATGGTTGTGCAGTAGCGGTGGACGCACATCACACGTAGCTGCTGGGTTCGCAGAAAAGTGGTGGCGATAACACATGAGTGACATCGATGGTGGTGCTAATCGAGCACCCCGATCGCGAGCTCCGGGGTGAAAGCTTAGGTTTGAACCAAGTTGGTTTTACCTAGCAATGGCGATGTTTTACCATCGTTACCTTGCTAGAGGCATTGCTCGGATATGCTCGGACTAATTCTTCATGGTGAAAACCCATATTCAAGCCTTTGGTGGTTGGATCCGGTGACTACGACGAGCGCTGCTCCTATCCCGAAGGCGTTGCTGTTGGATGGATGAAGATGTGAACCATCGAATCAAAGCTGGATGGATGAAGTGGCGCCAAGCTTCTGGCATTCTCTGTGACAAGAGAGTGCCACAAAAGCTAAAAGGCAAGTTCTACAGGACGGCGGTTGGACCCGCAATGCTGTATGGCGCCGAGTGTTGGCCGACTAAAAGGCGACATGTTCAACAGTTAGGTGTGGCGGAGATGCATATGTTGAGATGGATGTGTGGCCACACGATGAAGGATCGAGTCCGGAATGATGATATACGAGATAGAGTTGGGGTAGCAACTATTGAAGAGAAGCTTGTCCAACATAGTCTGAGATGGTTTGGGCATATTCAGCGCAGGCCTCGAGAAGCCCCAGTGCATAGCGGACGGCTAAAGCGTGCGGAGAATGTCAAGAGAGGTCGGGGTAGACCAAATTTGACATGGGAGGAGTCCGTTAAGAGAGACCTAAATGATTGGAGTATCACTAGAGAACTAGCTATGGACAGGGGTGCGTGGAAGCTTGCTATCCATGTGCCGGAGCCATGAGTTGGTCACGAGATCTTATGGGTTTCACCTCTAGCCTACCTCAACTTGTTTGGGACTAAAGGCTTTGTTGTTGTTGTTCTTGTTGTTGTTGTAATTCTAAACCGGTGTTTTTTAGAAACCTAGGTGCCAATGTAGTGGTTTTCGACAATTCACTCAAAATATGCATCTGATAACATAAAACCTTTCACTCATATGTGGGTAGCATCATATAATATGTGATGGTAACATATTATATTCTACATTTCTATCTCATTTTTAGTTATTTGCCAAATCATCTTTTTGCCCGTGAGACATGCATGTTACATTGTTACTCACACTAAAATTAGTCTTAAACACCTGCTGGAATTCTTTACATGTGGACACAACTCATACCAAGCCAACCACCTGTTGCTCATGGTCACAGTCCTCCTGACCATTGGTTCTATCTTCACTTCACTAGCTGGTCCACGAGACATAATGGGGTGGACCTGCTACTCGTTGTCCGACATTGCATGCATGGAGGAAGACAAGGGCGTGACAGATCATTCTGTGGTACCCTACCATGGCGCTGCCATGCACATATCGTACCAGTAGACTTGCTGCTCGCTGTCCTCCGTCGCCGGCATGTAGGAAAGTGAGGTTGTGACAGACTGCTATGCTATACCCTGGCAATGTCCTGCACCAGAAGTACTCATCGCCAACGTAGTTGCCGCCGGCGAAGCTGTGCTTTGAATTTCGGCCGAAAAAATGGATTTCGGACGAATTTCGGCCATCTTGGCCTGGGGTGAAATCTATCTTTCGGCCGAAATTGGCCAAACTTGGCAAATTTTGATTGAATTTTAGTCAAATTTCCGCTGAAATATATAAAAAAATGAACAAAATTCGGTCATCTCGGCCTTGGGCCAAAAAATCTCAAACCGAAAATAAAAATGCAGTAGAGAAGTGTCCCTCAAGGAGAGACAGCAAGGGAAGCCGTGCCCCTAGAATCCTGGTTGCCTCTCAATCCTAACTACCTATTTACTACAATCGTGGGCCGGTCAAAAGGCCACCCTAGAACATAACCGAGCTAGCTATATTCACCATGTTCAGTTCCATATGGATATATACCATGCGTGATTCACCACTCAATTGAAAACGCTCCACATTGTTGTCTGCTCGCTTCTCAAAATAGCCCCAGGCCTGGAATTTATACAGCTTCTGTGTTTCACTAATGCATGTGGCCGTAATTCGTATCTTGAATTTGCGGCATTGAAAATATAGGAATTGAATAATTGTTCTGGGTGTAGCACATGGGCCCTCATAAGGGCCAGGGCCTCACTTGTGCCATGTGATTTCTTGTGCTAGCACTAACTATAACCAAAGCTAGCTACACATCGGGTATATATATAGAGAGTGAGGAGACTGACCACGCATGTCCCTTTTTGGTTGATTTTATATCGGCCATCTGGCTTGGTACCTCTTGTTGAGTCTGCAACTGTGAATGATGTTTGATTTTATTACATGGCAAAGGGAACGCGGGGAACCGTTTT
Organism: Secale cereale; assembly: GCA_902687465.1. NCBI lineage: Eukaryota > Viridiplantae > Streptophyta > Magnoliopsida > Poales > Poaceae > Secale > Secale cereale. The sequence continues at coordinate 72,252,236 of LR738716.1, forward strand.
TTAAGGTATTCAGAATCCATCTGACATAATGATGACTCAAACTAAGGTACCATATAGAACGGCCGGGAGTTCCACCACATATGTGCCCTAGAGTGCTGGCACCGCTGTCCGCCGTTGATTATGTGGGTCTGTCCACTTCAACGACCCAACCGCTGGAATCGCCACATGAACATGTTTTTTGTTGGTGCAAGCAGCAAAAGCGAAATCATGGTCTGAACGCTACCGCTTTCTTCCCTAAGTTGAGTGGAACTTCTTGAGACCGCCGTGAACCAGTGAACTGCGTCATCCAACTTATAATTTTCATACACAGATTTTTCTCATGTAGGCTCAAATTATCTGATTGCATTATTCTTGTAGTATCAGATTAGATGAATTATGTTGAAGCTGCTATGGTATTCACTTCCAGTTATCTAGCCTTCAGGTGGACGTGCAGCAGCTCCGTCCCGGCGTCCTCCAGCTTCGTGCTCGACGGCGGCTAACAGGCGAGGACGTGGTCCAAGACGGGCAGGTGGAGACGGCGACGGTCGATGACGGCGAGCAGGTGCAGCCGTGCAGACGTGACGCTTCCTCCTTGGCTCCTCCACTCCTCCCTTCATCGCATACAGGTGCAGACAAGGAGGTGGTGGTCGACGATGGCAACAGTGGCCGGCGGCGGCGGCCCTCCCTCCCTTCTGCTGCCAGGAGGAAAGGGGATCGGGAAATTGGGGGAGCTGGGTCCTTTGCCCTAGCGTCGTATCGGCCCCTAGCGACTACTGCTGGGCCTTGGGCCATCGGTCCGCTCGCTCGGCCCGGTTAAAGACCGGACCGGACCGAAGTTTTTTTGGTCTGACTTTTGCAGCCCGGACCGAACAATTTCTGTACCGGGCCTGGACCGTATGGTCCGGTCCTTAACGGGCCACGAGCGGGCCTAAAAGCTTGCTCATGTCGTCCACCCTGAGTAAGGAGGAAGAAGAGAACGTAGTGGCGGGGTAGGAGCAAGGCACTAGAGGAGGAGGAAGAAGGGATATGCTGCAGCCACCATTATTGCCTCCTCTTCGGAGTAGAAGGGTCCCGAAATCCCTCGTTGCGGCTCCCGCTAGGGTTCCTCCCCGTCGCCGGGCCCTAGGCCGCCGCGGCCGCCGCCCGCCCGGCGCGGCGCCCCGCTCCCCCGCGCTCGCTCCCCCGCGCCCGCTCCCGTTCCCCCGTTTTCGCTGCCGCTCCGCGCGAGCGCGGCGGCTCCGCCCCGCCCCTCCTCCCCCTTTCCCCTCCTCCTCGTCCAGCCGCCTCCGCCGTCTCCCCGGGAGGCGGCCGGGGCGGCGCGCGCCCCCCTCCCTCCTCATCCGCCCACCTTCGTCCCCCCCACCGCCGCCGCCGACGGCCGCCCCCGGATCTAGCCGGGTGGTGTCGAGCGCGGCGGGCCGTTCCTTCCCCGCGGGCGCTCCTCCTCCCCGGGGAGGTGGGATGCGGCGGTACTACTCGACCGTTGGAGGTCCGGCGGCCTGGTGCGGTGGCCGGCGGTGCTCGCCGTGGTGGTGCCGCCTCTTGGCGGCAGGGCGGTCTGGTGGTGTTGGTCGGCCGGCGGCATACCCCCGGCCCAGATCTAGGCTCGTAGGGTCCCGTTTGGGTCCTTGCGGGTCGACTTCGGCGCGACCGCGATGCCCTCTGTATGGGGAGGCAGGGGAGCGGTTTGGACTAGGACAGTGACGCCGGCGGCATGCCAGCTGCTGCGCGGAGGCGGGAGCTGTCTGGGCCTTTGAGGGCCCGGCCGGGCCTGTGGGGCCACGGGCCCGGTTGGCTCCTGCTATGGCGTCCGGTCGGCTACCGTCGTGGACGGTGGAGGTGGGGCCCTCCCGTATGCCGACGATGCTGCTGCACTAGTCCCGGCTCCTCTTCTTCGTTGTGCAGGCCATCTTCGCGGTGCTGTGGTGAGACAGCATGGGAAGCTTCGTGTCCGTGTTGGCGCTGGGTGGTGGTCGGTTTGGTGGCGAGCTCCGAAGTGCCTGAGGTAGAGGACGGGATCGGGAGAAATCCCTGTTGGTTTGGCCGACACCGATGCGGTGGCGCTTGAGAGTGTCGCCCGACCTTCCTGGAGGGCGTCGGGGCTACCCTTCCTCTCTCCTCGCCGCGTACCGGGGAAAACACTTGGCAGCAGCGTCGCTATCCTCGCATTCCTTCTTGGAGGTGTTGCTTGGTACCGGCGCTTCGGAGTCTCGGAGCTTGGTGGGCGATCTCCGGTGAACGCAGCGGTCGCGAGACCTGCACAATGTATTTCACGGATGATGTAGCCGAACCTTAGTTTCAGAGGCTCCTGGTGTGACCCTAGCACATCATAATTACTGATAGCCTCTCAACCCAAGTTAGTTACTCTGACATGCAAAGGCAGATCAAAAAGATACTCCCTCCGTTTCAAAATAGATGACTCAACTTTGTACTAACTTTACTACAAAGTTAGTATAAAGTTGGGTCATCTATTTTGAAACGGAGGGAGTAGTTCCTAGTACTAACTATTCATAAGGCTCAGTTTGGTTCCATGCAGACCATGCATCACCCAAATGAAAAACACAAACTCCTAGTAGTTTCTATCTGCTGGTTTTCCAAAACTACAACGTTTGCATTTTATAGATTTGAACTAATTCGTGTTTCATTGATGCAAGCCAGTCTCCGAGAAGTTAGATAGATTTGGTAGTTGGCCTCTAGTGCTCCTTCTATATATACGATATTTGAAAAGTAAGGTAGATTCTATACTAAACTTGTTCATTTTCCTATGGCCGAAACGAACTGCTCGTCTGTCGGCAGCGCGCTGCACCGCACACAACACCAAAAGGCAGCCGGGAAAACACAGACCAAGCAAGACTCAGTGTCGTTTGTTTTTCTTTCCTTGATCGATCCTTTAGGCCATAACAAACACAGACCCTGGCTGGGGTGCGGATCTCCTCCAGGGGTGGCTTCTAGCAGCAGCACGTACGTGGCTTGGAAGCACATAGGCAGGTGGATTGGATGGATTTGTGATGAGCCAGTCATATCGAAGGCCCGCCCGCCCAGTGGATACGCACACCCGCCATGGATGCTACACAATTCACGAAACACACACGCAACAAAGGACACACTCGATTATCATCTTTCCGTTGATGTACGCAACCTTGCCGGTGCTTATATACACGTTCGTCCAGGAAGAGCTACTTTGACTAGGAAACCCAATTCTACCAGAACTCATCTCTACTTCTAACCCTATACGGACACAACTAGGTCAAATTCCACACTAGCTGTTATAACTTTGGCTGATTAATGAGCTACCACCATACTGAACTAGTGAACAATAGATGCAGGTCTTTCCCGGCGCTTAGGTGCATCACGAGCGGGAAATCCAGCGTCGGCTACTGCCGATCGCTCCTCTCTCCACAAGCTATGGTCTCGCCATTCTCTCTCTACTCTATAGGGTTTTGTTAGCCCGTTGAGTCAGGGCCCATAGATTGGCAGATGAGCAGATTAATTCCTGGTGGCCTCTCATCCCTAATTCCTCCCACATGCATGCACATGCAGAGATCAAAAGCCTATGCCAGTGGCTCCCTATGTTCATCAGGCTCAGTTTAGTTACATGCGTGCCAAGCTCGATGTGTCACGCAAGATAAAGATCTCCAGTTGCTATTTATTGGTTTCTCTAGATCGTTGCACCATCGCTCGTGTTCCATTATTAATATACTCAGAGTATTTATGAAGATTTGTACTTCTGGCCAATAATTTCTCTGATAAGTTATGAAGTCAAGAACATATCATTTTTTTTGTTGCTATATAGCCGGATCCGAGAAACTACTAACAATAGTTTTTTTAAGTTCTCTCCTGTGAATACCTACACCTAGTGCTTGGGCATGTGCTCTCCCTGCTGCACGCGCTGTGGTCGCTATATGTGACAGAAAATTTTCAACACCAACAAAAAAGCAAAAAATTAGTTTTTCGGTTCGGTCTTTGGTTTGTCGGTTTCTAGGCCCTGCCCTTGCTCCAATAACAAGAAAAATTCGCGAAATTAAAAAAAAGTAATCAATTTGCAAAAAAGTAATCAATTTAAAAAAAAGTATTCGACAAAAAAATGCGATATTAAATAAAGTTAATTGATTTGAAAAAATCACAAATTGAATATTTTTCCTCAAGAAGCCGCCTGACTTGGCCCGTCCATTGTTGCACGCAGAACAATCAAAAATTAAAATAACTGTTTTACGTACCTATTATTTTAAATACTTCTTCCCTTGAAAATTGGCATTGATGCCTACCATGGGCATCACCACCTAGTGGAAAAAGTCTAGGTCATTTCATGAATGTCCAATAATACACCATGTTCAACGGAGGATGTTCGGGTGCCAAAAATACTGATATGAATGCATAACATGGGCATGCACACCTACTTGTAAGAATTGGGGTCATTTCAAGAATATCAAAACTTGTCAAAACTCAAACAACTTGACATGATGCAATAAATTGGTCATACAAGGCCATCAAAAATTGTTCGCAATTTCGAAAAATGTCTGGTGAGTTTCAAATAATGTTCATGATTTCAAAATTTGTTCGGAAATTTAAGAATATTCTTGTTTAAAACAAATCCACACGAAAACAAAAGATGACCGGGTAAATTGAAACAAAATTGGTTCCAATTTTCCCCCTATTTTAGTGATTTCTTTGAAATTCCAAATTTGTTTGTGTTTTTCAAAAAATGTTTGAAATGTTAAGAAAATTGTTCTTCTTCGAAAAAATCACTCTTTTTAAGTAGTATTGCAGATCAGTATTCCATTGGTGAATCCCTAGCGGTACAATAAATGTCTCGAATATTGGACGCGGGTCCAGAAAATGCGGGGGCTTGGCATGTGTCATGAAATTGCGTCCTTTGAGGTTTTAGAATATTGCACTTCTTGCACAAACCGTATACGTTTCCTCTCGACACCCAGAAACTAGCACGCAGACGGTACGGTTTACAAGCGGCCTCAAGGGAGGCTTATTCGAAAGCACCCAAACTTTTACCACAACCTACAGGGGCCATGTGATGACACCTGCCAGCTCTCAAGGAATTTCAGCATCATACGATTTTCTGAGGATTTCAACGGTTGCATCAGGCATGCCACCGAGGTACTTTCGGTATCCCGATGGTAGGGCATGACCAACCTTCGTCTGTGCAGAGCCTAGGCATGCCATAAAGACATCACAAAGTATTTACCATGTCGCTACCGGGAAATTTTGATTGGAGCCTTATCTTTACCGAGAGCTACTCTCAGCAACTGTTGCCTTGCCGAGAGTGGCGCTCGGTACAGGTACGGTTGGATCATAAAGTAATACATATTCTTAATTATGAACACCGAAGTTTAATTCAATTGTTGGACTTTCGGACAATGTACAAAGGTAGGCGAGGTGGAACCAAATAGGGAACCGTTAATTTTCCAAGCGCTGCTTTTGGTAAAGAAATAAAACTGTGGCTGCGCCCATCAACCGCCGCCGGATGTGCCACATGGCAGAACATTTCCATGCGGCACTGCTTGGCTCTCGGCAAATAGTGCCTTTGCCGATTGTTGCCGTTTTGCCGAAGTATGCTCTCGCCATTATCATGTGTTTGCCGAGGTATGCTCTCGCCAATATCATGTGTTTGCCGAGGTTCTCCTTTTACCGAGAGTCACGCTCGGCATCTCATACTTTGCCGAGTGCCCGTGATTTGGCTCTCGGCGAAGAGCATGACATCTGGCGTATAGGAAAATTCCAGTAGTGAGTTACTGTGCAACAAGCAAACTAAGAGAGCAATGCATTGTGGAAGTAGCAGAACACCCGGGTTTGTTGATACGGTATAAACAGTGAAGTCCATGCCGTGGTGGTGTTACCCAATCGTTCACGGTATTTTACCCTTTGTCGGAAAAAGTCAGTGTGGATGCCCCAAGCTGTTGTTTGGTTCATCAGCGCCAAACAACCTATAAGTCCCTGACAGACTGCAAGAGGGGAAGCCTCCTTAATAAAAATACGAGCTGCTCGGCTCGTTAAGCTCGTGCTCGTTAAGGCTCGGCTCATTAAGCTCGTTAAGATTAACGAGCAGAAAAGCCTGCTCGGCTCGGCTCGTTTGATGCTCGTTAACATGATGAGTGCATTGATTTGGTGTTTAAAATGAAATATGGTGGCTACGAAAAGAAATACACTAGTTCGTTGCCTCGTATGCCGATTATATTGGATAGAAGAGCTGAGGCGCTACAAAAAGTTTGCCAAATAAGATAAAAATTATGTGTTGCGTTGTTACTAACAAGCTTAACGAGCTACTCGTGAAATTCATTAGCTCGCTTGTTAAGCTCGTTAAGATTAACAAGCTGAAATTAATGATTAGCTAGAAGCGAGCTACAAGCTTAACGAGCCGAACTATCAAGCGCTCATTAAGCTCGCGAACTACAAGCTTTTGGTACAGCCCTACTCCTTATCCATACTCGGAGACTTGTTGGGCAACAACGCTGAGACAGGTCACAGGTGACGACTCCTCAAAGTTGTTTCTGGCGTGTCTACTGTATGTTCCATAAGATTTGGCTCGCACTGCTTCCATGGGTCACCTAGTCGGCTCGTAGGACTCTTCCAGAACCTGCAACGGGACCTGATGTAGCATCCTTCAGTATCAATGCGCCGCGTGACACCCGCACAATGCATTTCACCGACTATGAAATAGTAGTGCCTGTAGTTAGAGATGCTCAGGCTGCTGATGTGACAATAGTTCATCTTAATTCCTGATTGCCTCTCAAACCTAGCTACTAGTTACTTGACATTCACGGAGAGATCAAAAGGATTCGTCCCAGTGCTCGAAATTCATAGGTTCAATCTGATACCATGCATGATGCATGATGCATCACTCAAATGGAGTAGTGGATGCTATTTGCTGATTTTCTAAAACTACTTCCATGTTTGCAATTTATAGACCAGCGCTGTTGCCCATGTATCATTAATGCAAACAGGTCTATGATTTCTCTAGGAACTCGGCCTTTAGTGTTTTCCATGTGCATCCGTAGGATAAAAACACACGGATACGTTCACTGTTGAAAAACGCGAGTTTTCTAGTGTCCATGCATACATCAAATTCATTTTATAGGGCGGTCGGCTAAGCAGAAGAAAGCCGAGTCCAAGGAGAAAAAACTTCGGAATCATCCATCCCAGCCTCCACTGAAGGGGGAGCCGGGCCCCGCCACCACAGGTCCCTCGGATGTTGAGTACTAGTAGCCTGCTTCTCTTCTCTCTCTTCCACCTCAGCATAAATGTAATATTTAAAGGTTTACAGCCCGCCTACGTCACCTTATTGTACTTGCTCTTATACCACAAGCACCCTAGCAGGCTGGTTGATCGATTGGGCGGAGGCTAGCTAGCTAGCTTATCAAACGGGATTAGCACAACTCAATCGGCTTCCCGTTACCCGACTGAACCCAGTCGGCCTGCCATAAACCGACAGGACCAAATCGGCTACCCAGTCGGGTGGCCGACTGGCTCCAGTTGGCTTACGGGAAGCCGAAGCCGTATTATTTGTGTAATTTTTTAAAACCGTGTACTATTTTTCAAACTTTATAAAAAATATATATTATTTGAAAAAATTAGCGGCCTCCTGACGGGCTTCGAGATAAGCCATATGATGTTCTTTTTATAAAGATAATTTATTAAGCAAGGCTGTGCAATCCTCATATATAGCAGCCCCCGAGCCCTGGATGAGTTTGAAAAACTCAAGCCGGGTTCGAAAATACAAAGAAATGCCTGTGATAGCAAAAGTGAATCGTAGCCCCCAAGACTCTGGCAGGGTTGGAAAAGCCTGGCCGAGGATCAAAAAACAATAAGTCGGTAGTCTAATGTATGTGAGCTGCTGGCAGGCCTCATCATCGACAGCGGCAGATAATGCCGCGGAGCTCGCCCGAGTGAATCAGAAGCTCAAGAGTTCCGATGAGGAGCTCCGGACTAGAATTGTTTAATAGTTCGGTTTGCCTTATTAGGCAAGGTATTACTGTGATTTGTGATGGTGGTGTTCAAAAGGAAGGGGGCAACAAAGGTACAGAGTTAAAGTACATAGTTGTGAAAATTCTACATTTCTAAATTTATGATTTGTGTTGTAAAATAGCTTGACACCGTGTAAATGTGATCTTTGTTTTATGTTGTAGTGTTCAAGCCATCTTAAATTGTTTTTTTCTCCTCCATCAATACGGACGGATATGTTAGCAGTAAGCCATGCCTGTGATGGTGGCGACCGGTGTGAGTGCACGGTCGAGTCCATGGCGCGTCTGTGCGCGTGTGCGTTCGGTTAGTTGTTAGACTAGTGTAGCGGCATGCACGAGTTTGTTGCTCGGGCGTGGACCAAGTTGGCTGCATGTGAGCTGGAGACCGTGCGAATTGGAGCGCGTCTGCGCGCGCCCGGAGCGTGCGGATCAGGCAGGTGAGTGTGGCATGCATGTAGGTGGATCGTGTGGCTCGTGCCCTTAGTGGACCGGCCATGCATGTGTGTGCAACCATTTATAGGAGACTGCGAGCTTGTGTGTAGTGGAGAGGAGTGTATGTGTGCTCGCCGTGGGGTGGTGTGTGTGGCAGAGTTCCAGCTCGCCGGAAATACAAGGGACTGTTCGTGCGACCGGAGGCGTTTGTTCGTCGGGAAACCTCGTGTCCTCTCTCTTTCTCTTGTTTCTTCCTTGTCTCCGGTGATTGCCGTGGTTCAGTGACTAGGCTAGACGCCAACAGATATGGAGAGTCCGTGTTGGAAATGCCCTCAACAACGTCTGCTTGGAAACTATTAAGAGCGGTTTTGAGGGGACGGAGGGAGTATTGTAGTGCAGAGATATGGTGGTGGATGCGACGTTGACGAGTCAGTGCAGACAGCAGTCCATGTGCCTCAGCAGTGACGACACAGGAGGGAGCAAAGCAATGGCCTACACCACCACAGCTAGGGGTGGATTAACGAGCTGCTCCGCTCGTTAAGCTCGTACTCGTTAAACTCGTGTTCGTTAAGGCTCGGCTCGTTAAGATTAACGAGCAGAAAACCCTGCTCGGCTCGGTTCGTTTAAAGCTCGTTAAGCTCGTGAGCGCTCGCGAGCGCTCGTTAACAGATTTTGATGTGTTATGGTCCACACGATAAGCATGTAGATTTGGTTTTTAAAAAGGAAGATGGTGACTACAAATAAAATGCACTATTTTTTTGTCACCTATGTGGATTAGATTGAGTGGATGGGATGAGGTCCTACGAAAATTTTGTGAGGTAAGATGAAAATATGTGTTATGTTGTTACTAACAAGCTTAACGAGCTACTCGTGAAACTCGTTCGTTAAGCTCATTAAGTTTAATGAGCTGAAATCAATGATTGACCCTGTTCATTAAGAAGCGAGCCACGAGCTTAACGAGCTGAACTATCGAGCACTCATTAAGCCGGCGAGCTTGGAGCTTTTGGTCCAGCCCTAACCACAGCCACAGCACGAGAGAAGAGAGCAGCGCTCGACCCCAAGTCTCCTCCTTTCCACTTTTACTGTTTCCATGTGACTCCCTGAAATTCCACCCTGCTTTCCCTTCCCTTGCCTGCTTGCTTTCCCCCCCAGATTCTTTCCTCTCCGCAGTGCGCAGCTTCCTTCTCCCATGGCAGCCCCCAGATTCGTCAGCGGGCGCCCGGCGGCGAGGTGAGCAGCAGCGACGACGCCGGCGAGCACGCGTCCAGCTTGAGCGAGCGGCAAGGTGAGCATCATTTTGGGCTTTCCTTTCTCCACGGGTCTATTCCTTCCACAGCTGCTGCATGCAAAATCTGTGTGAGATCCAGTAAATTACAAGCAAGATTTGACTCTATTCTGCATCCTATTCTTCTTCTTTTTTCACGCAGAAGCTGCTGTCCTCCATAAAAAATTTCCTGTCTACTCCACTTGGAAAATATGGAAGAGTAGTGGCCGTCTCCTCAGCTCCAGATCTGCGTACATCGTCGTGTTTCGTGGGGCGTGGAGAACAGAGCTTCCACAATCTTATTCCTACTCTGGCCACTGCTCAACTAAGTAAGAATCCCTCAACCCGGCCAGTTTGCTCTGTAGCTACTTCTTACTGAATCGATGCTCTCAAATCGGTCATCAGCAATTTGTAACATTGTGTGTTCAGTCTTATCGATAGATTCATTAAATTACAAGCAAGTTTTGACTCTGTTCTGCACTTTTTCCCTTGTCATTTTCACGCAGGGATCTGCTGCCCTCCACCCATAATAATTTTTCTGACAACACCGTTTCCCTCAGCTCCAGATCTGCATCCATCGTCGTCTTTCGTGGAGAACAGAGCTTCAACCATCTTACTCCAACTCTAACCACTGCTCAAGTAAGTGAGAACCCCATCTGGGGTTCTGGCATGTATATATCTACTTTTTTCTTTGAGGGGATATATCTTGTTATATTAATCTTCATACATACTACAGGTTCAGAAGGCAACATGTAAGCAGAAGCATGTATGACTAACTAGCTAGTAAGCCAGACAAGGTAACTCACTAATTAAAGAGATGGTAGGAGTCATGATGAGCGCTTCAACTGGCGCCATGAACTCCCTCCTGGGCAAGCTGACCACCCTCATGGGGGAGGAGTTCGCCAAGCTCAAGAATCTACGCAAGGAAGTGAAGTTCATCAAGGATGAGCTTGGCAGCATGAAGGATACTCTTGAGGTGCTTGCAGATGTGGACAAGCTAGACCCCCAGACCAAGAGCTGGAGGGACACTCTAAGGGAGATGTCTTACGACATTGAAGACATCATCGACGACTTTATGCATCACATTGGGAAGAAAAGTGAATCCGAAAACCATGGGTTCGCCAAGAAGACTGTTCGGCTCCTGAAAAAGTTGAGAGTCCGCCATCAGATTGCCGGTCGGATCAAGGAGATCAAGGCACTTGTGCTTGAGATAAGTGCACGGCGCCAACGGTACAAGCTTGATATTTCCCCATCAAAAAATGTGGAAATTGACCCAAGAGTTGCCGTACTCTATGAAAATGCAGCCAATCTTGTTGGTGTGAAACGGCCAGCGAAGGAGCTTGAGAACCTGCTAAAAGATGAGAACAAGAAATTCAAGGTGGTATCGGTTGTGGGATTTGGAGGTCTAGGCAAAACAACACTTGCGAATATGGTATATGGGAAGATCAAGATCGGATTTCAATGTTGTGCTTTTGTGCCAGTCTCCCAGAAGCCAGACATACCAAA
>LR738716.1:72264170-72276760 GCA_902687465.1 Secale cereale
GCTTCTTATATCTTGGTATGTATCCGGAGGACTACACAATATACAGGACTGATCTGTAACGCCAATGGATGGCGGAAGGTTTTGTTAGTAAAGAAAATGGACAAGACATGCAGAAAATTGCTAGAAACTATTTCAATGAGCTTGTCAATAGGAGCCTTGTTCAACCCGTAAGATTTGACGGCAGTGGGTCGGTGACAGAATGTAAAGTGCACGATATGATGCTCGATCTTATCCTGTGTAAGTGTGCAGAAGAGAATTTTCTCACTGTAGTGGACGGTTCGCAAGACAATACAACACAGAAATACAATGTCCGTCGGCTGTCTGTTCGCTTGAATGGTGCGGCTAATGCGACATTATTACTGGGGAAGATTAGTTTGTCACAGGTTCGGTCCGTTATGATGTTTGGAAGGTCTAAGAATATACCACCTCTGTCAAAATTCAAGTTCCTCCGAGTTCTTTTTGTTAAGGATAAGAGAACAACCGACCTCACTGGGATGAGCGAACTGTATCACCTAATATATGTACAGATTGATGGCCATGGTGATGATGTGCATGTACCAACACCTATTAGAGGGCTCCAACAATTAGAAACATTTGATATAATGTGTTGTGCCAGTGTTCCATCAGATATAGTTCATCTGCCACACCTGTTGCATCTGTGTATTGGACTTCGTAAAGGGCTGCCTGATGGGATCGGCAAAATGAAATCCCTCAGATCTCTTCAATGGTTTGATCTGTCAGCAAACTCACTAGATAACATCATGGGCCTTGCGGAGCTGACCAATATGAGAGAACTAGCTCTCATCGGTAACAAGGTGAGACACATGGATGGTCTATGCTCTTCTTTGAGAAAACTTGGTAGCCTCGAGGTCCTGTTCATATGTACCGAAGGATGCATGGATGGATTCTCTCCTCCTCCCCGCAGCCTTCAAAGACTCGCCATAGCGAGCACTTTCCAACTGGGATGTTGGTTTTCCAGGGTCCCTAACTGGACGAGGGAACTTCATAACCTCCATTGTTTGCGACTCACAATTGACGAGGTGCTCACGGACGATGTTGGTATTGTTGCGGAGTTGCCCTCCCTCACTGACCTTGATTTAAAGGTCCGAAGACCCCCAAAAGAAATGATTGTCATCTATGGAAGACGAACATTTCCTGCTCTAAAGCGATTTACACTCGCCTTGAGTAGCCCATCATACCTTACCTTCCAGGCTGGGGCGATGCCCATGCTCCAGTGGCTGTGGTTACATTTCAGCGTCGAAGGATGGAATCAGAATGAGGGCGGACCAGCCGGCATCGAACACTTGCATGCACTTGAAAAGGTGTGCGCAGAGATCTACAATGCTACTATCGAATCTGAAAAAAGCAGCGCTGAATCTGCCTTTAGGAGTGCTGTCAACAGGCATCCCAACAATCCTCGCATTCTAGTCGGTCATCATTGTTACAAATACTAGTCATCTAACTGTGCACCTGCAAGGCCAAGAAATTATAGGTATACATTTTATAAATAAATTTATATTTACATGTAAAATGGAAGTGTTTAAATTTCAGATATCATACAACTGGAAAGATGCTTATTTATGCAACCTCTTGCACAAATAGGAATAACATTCATTTAGTTGATTTTATTAAGATAATTATATTCATATTTTCCTATGCATGAAAATTTGATTGCTTGTTTTATTTTACTTGGCACGGCCTTCTTTTTGTACGATGCGATTTAATTGATTTAATTGTTACTTTTTCAAACAGGCTTTTCTTAGCTGGGGGCGTGAATATTTGTTAGTTTTTTTATACAAAGATTTTTTAGCTTTATATACGTGTTTTTTTTCAAGGAGAAGGCACATGTTTTTTTTTCAAGGTGGCACGTGCTTTTTCTAGCAACTTAGACGTGGGCGTTGAGTATATTTTTTAGGCGTGCGAGTTTTATTAATGTACATGGCGAGAAGTTTTATTAGTGACGTACATGGTGATTCTTTTAATAACACAGGGTTCTCTTTTTTTTTTGTACGGATGGACTTCATCGGTTTCGTACATAGTGTTTCCTTGCATGGCCCTCTAGTCTTTTCCCTATCTTTATCTACTAATAAACCACGTATTGCTTCTGGTCGTACGTCGCCGGACTTTTTGCAAAAACACCCCCCTATTTGTGTGAAATGAACCCGCAGTCCTACTTGAAGTGTGGATACCGTTTCGTTGTTTGCAAAAAACACCCTGCTTCCACAGAACCGGCGTGCACGCCCCGCCGCTTGTCGTCGGCGTCGACGCCGCAGAAGCCAAGGCAGGGGATGCGTCTTCGCCGCCGTCCACGCCTCCCCCGCCCAGGACCTCCTTCGCCGCGCCAGCCCTCCCCCTCCCCTTCTCCCACCTCGCAGCTCTGGCGTCTGCCCCCGCCCAGGACCTCCTTCGCCGCCGTCTGCCAGCCAAGGCAGGGGATGCGTCTTCGCTGCCGTCCGCGCCTCCCCCGCCCAGGACCTCCTTCGCCGCGCCAGGGAAGTGAATACGAAGAGCAGGTACAGGCTTGGCTTCGTTTGCCATGGATGGAGGAAGAGCAGCGCCGAGGCCGTGGCCATGGTGATTCGAAAACTACAGGAGAGCAGCGCCGAGGCCGTGGCCATGGTGATTCGAAAACTGCAGGAGGGGACGTAGGGCTCGCCCGAGCAGAGGTGTGGAGGAAGAGCAGCGCCGAGGCCGTGGCCATGGTGATTCGAAAACTGCAGGAGAGCGGCGCCGAGGCCGTGGCCATGGTGATTCGAAAACTGCAGGAGGGGACGTAGGGCTCGCCGCAGCAGAGGTTGTGGTGGTAGAGTCGTTCGAGCAGAGCGGAGTGGAGCTTGTATACCAGCTTCGCCGGCAACACTAGATGAAGAAGCGCCAGTCTTTCACCTGTCTAAACATACTGAATTCAGTAAGTTTCTTGAACCAGACATCGGTCGTATGATATACACTACTTGGCTCTGAACATTAAGGAACAGAGAAGCAACCTTCGTATCCTTGCCACTCCTTGGGCATACTACTTGACTCTGAATATTTGCCCGGGTTCAGAGATGGCGCCGCCTGCTCTTCCACATCATGGACATCCAGTCAGAGGTAGTCCCTTTGTGCACGCCAGCCGGGAACAGTTAGCGGAGCGAGCACGCGGCGTGCTCTCTTGGGGCGTGGCGTCACAGTGGGTGGGGGCGATCGAGGCCAGCAGTGGCGGAACGCGCGCGGGGCTATAGAGATCGTGCCTAATTTGGATAGATTGCAGACCGTGTCCTTGTCGAACACAATTCAATGGAGTGCCCAACCCCGATTGGTGTTTTCTGCTATAAGAAGGAAGGGTAGTCTGCCGGAATCACGGATCAGATCAATTTTGGACGAAACATCCGATGCCTTCGCCGAGTTCGCCGGAGGAAGAAGCATCGAGTACGTCGGAGGAACAACAACATCCGTCAAGCACTTCGATGTTGCCTGTGGGGGCTACACCAGAGGTATGTTTGACCCCTATTTCTGAACTGAACGAGCCTGTGCGCGGCGAATTTTGCTGCTCATGCACTCGCGCGTCGTCCCCGTTGCTGACGCTGCTTGCTTGTGCCCGGTGCCGCCGTGCGCGGTGACTCCCTGCTGCTGCGGCTACTCGCTCGTGCCCCGTGCGCGGCAACTGTTGCTGCTCGTGCGCATCCCTGTTGCTGCCCTCTCTAGCTAGCCGAATCACTCTGAAGCTGTGAACAGAACGCGTGTGTTCTGAAACTTCTGAACTGAAGCCTTTCACAGTTGGGTGTACTCTGAACATATGAGTTTATCTCCTGAACCCATGGTTACTTACTGAACATAGAGTAATATAGATGCCAATATCATTACCTTTTTCAGTTAGGGGGTAGTAGGGATTCACTTTGGTACAAATGCTCTTGGCAATTGGGTAAACAAGCGCTTCTTTGATCTGTATGCCTGAATCTTTAGTTTGTGCAGCTAGCTGCTAGCAAGTAATTAAAGCCTTGATCTGCTCTTGCCGACAAAATAATCTTGGAAGAAACATCCAGATCACTTCACTATGGGCAGCTATGTTTGTTTTACAGTGATTTACAGCCAGGGTTTACAGATGATTAAACTAGCAATTAAAATTGATTTGAGAAAGTATTTAACACAATTGGTCTCTTGGCATTAGGCTCAAGTATAAAACTAATATGTAAAATCTCCATGTATTTGTGCAAATTGATTTTGTAAATTGGGTACAAGAAGTGTTGTGTAAAGGTATGCTTGCATATTTTTTATTTTTTCGCCCGTTGCAACGCAAATTGGTCTGGATCTGAAATATTATAGCAGTAGGTTGGCTCATTATTGCTGCGACATTAACTGAATAAATGCCAGCTTGCTGGCTCCCCTCTTCCATTTGGAAATGAAATGCTCCCAGGAAAAATCAGAGTTTCACTAAAAGGAAACATGGCTGTGCATTTATTCTTAGTGTGATGGCTCCCCTCTTCCATTTGGAAATGAAATGCTCCCAGGAACAGAGCTGCTTGTATTTTAGGCGTGCTTGGCTGTCATTGTGTAACTGAGGCCTGTTGCTTGCAACTGCTATTCGTTCTCTGATCAATTGTTTTTGAGCAAGTGAGCTCGCAGCAACACCTACTGCTATAAATTTGATCACAAGTTTATTGATGTATACACTGCCATGTACACTAAACAATGGGGCTTCATGTATAAACTGGAGCAATAATATTAGGCTGATGGAACCGACATTAGAGGCAAAAAATAATATATATGGGCTATTTTGTGTGTCTTGCTCTTTCCTGATTTCTTTGGTTTTGCAGCCTAGAATTGATGCATATCATGGTTCTCTGAGCTTGGATCAATCCAGTTTATGCAATAACATCCCAACTGTAAAGAAAATTGGGTTTCTGCCCGTCCGTCACTAAAATTACCCTCGAACTTGTCATAAATTACCCACTATGCCACCTATAAGTGAAGGAAAACGATTCAGTTTCTTTTTAAAGTCGCCATGGTGTTTGGTTCTTATAAAGGGTCACCCAAAAATAACACAACCAGCGAACTGCCGCAATGGTCAATGCTTTACTACTTCACGTGGGAGACCTGGGTTCGAACCCTCGCTATCACTGATTTTCTTTCCTTTTTCTCGGCAAGTGCTCCTCCTCCTCCCGCACGTATATGGGCCCCATATACCGGTGTAATTTCCCTTTTTGTGTATTTTATTTTTCTTCTTTCCGTTTCTGTTTATTATTTTCAAAAAAAATTCAGGATTTCCAAAAAAATTCAGAAAGTTGTGAGTTGAAGATTTATTTTAGAAATCATAAAATATTTTTGTGAATTCAAATAATGGCTGGGTAATCATTAAATGCTAAAGATTTTTAAAAATTGTTTACATATTATAAAACTTCATGATTTCAAAACAAATGTTTTTTGAAAAGTGATTGTGAATTCAAACTGAAATGTAAATAACGAACAAAATGAACCTTCGCTTAGATAGAGTTCTTTTAAGGGATACGTAGAGGTTATTTTATGATTTTATTTAGTCCATCCGCATCGGTTAAAAAATGGATTTTTGTGTTCTATACAACGCTTGGCCCCAGAAAAATTGACACTATTTCATATGGGTTAGTTTTTGTAAGCTATATGAAAATGACTAAATGTCTAATTTGCCTCGATACATAGCTATGTTTATTCTCGTACTATAGTTGTACTGGTCATGAAAACACAGTGATGCTAGGTCAAGATGAGGCACATCATTTATCAGTCTAGCTCACGTCGGGTTCATCAATGCAGCTTGCTTAGCCAAAAAAATATTTCATTGTGGCGCCTTACGAAATCAAGTCATGATAAGACCATCACATTCTCAGCTTTTGAAATGACTTCTTAAAGGTCCCTTATCTCATCGTGACATGATTCAGACATACTTTGTGAAATGATATTTTAAAAGTCATTATCTCATCCTGACATAGTCTCATTATTTTTTCTCGTTGCAACGCACGGGCATATTTGCTAGTAATAATAAAGCACCTATTACTTCTGGTCGTACGTCGTGTAATTTACCCTACAAGTTGACAAAAATTACCCACCAATGCCACCCGTAAATCAAAAAACGGTTCTTTTTTTCAAAGTCGTCGTCGCCATGCTAAGTCCTTTTTTTCTTTTCTCATTCCTTTTTTCCTTCTTTAAATTAATTCGTGATTTCAAATTCCAAACTTTGCGAATTTTGGAAAACATGATAGAGAAATCAGAAAATGTTTGTGAATTAAAAAATTTGTGAGAAATCAGGTAATTTAAACACACGGGAAGGTTTGCTAGTAGATCTTAACCATAAATGCGTGGTCTTTTCTCTAGATCAAGATCTGAAGATTTTTTTTAAGTTGTATGTACGTGTCGTTTTTTGGCATGGAGATGTTACGTGCTTTTTTTCATGGGAACTTAGATGTGGGCGTGGTTTACTCTTTTTTTCCTTTTTTTTCCTGGGAGCTTAGATGTCAGCATGGAGAACTCTTGTTTTGACACTGTGGATCGTATACCATTATAATTGGGACTCTAACCACAATCACTTGTTTAATCTCAATCGTTGATTTAGAATCTAAAGGTTAAATTTATATTATTTTTTCTTGAAACAAACTGCTGATTGGACTCTGCAGCATGCAGCTGGTACGTGCAAGTTCAGCCACCAGTATCGTAGACACTCTGTCTCTCTTGATTGTTTTTTTTTTTTTTGAACCTTCCTATTTAGTTTCCTTTCATAAGTGGAAATCCTAGCATTACAAATTAAATTTCAGATAAATTTTGGCAGAAATCAGGCTACCGCTAAAAACCCAGCAACCCGGCCCTGAAATATTGATATGCAATACTGCAGAAAAACCTTCCAATGGTAAATAAACTAGCAATATACTCCCTCCGTTCCTAAATATTGGTCTTTTTAGAGATTTCAAATGGACTACCACATACGTATGTATATAGACATATTCTAAAGTGTAGATTCACTCATTTTGCTTCGTATGTAGTCACTTCTTGAAATCTCTAGAAAGACAAATATTTAAGAACGTAGGGAGTATATTGCTAATTTATTTACCATTGGAAGGTTTTTTTTGCAGTATTGCATATCAAGATTTCAGGGCCAGGTTGCTGGGTTTTTAGCGGTAGCCTGATTTCTGCCAAAATTTATCTGAAATTTAATTTGTATTGCTAGGATTTCCACTTATGAAAGGAAACTAAATAGGTGTATGCTCAAGTTCACATTTTCTGGTCGAATTTTCAGCTTTTTTTTAAGAAAAGGAGGATTATCTCCGGCCTTTGCACCTAGAAGATGCATGCAGCCATTTTATTAATTATTCACAAAGACCTTCCAAAGTTGTACATCAGGTCGTCTAAAGCGACATCTTAGCAACATTTGTCGCTACTCCTATCCACTTGATGAAGGGGTGCAGATAGTCCGAGCCCAATACCAAATGGACATCGCACAAATACCTTAACATCTAAACCCAGAGGCCCCAACCAAGCCACATACCGGGTCTATGGCACAAACCGGTCTGATGCACTCTCATGGGCCATCACCGCCGTCTTCCACCAATTCATCTTCAGAGCAGATACTGACGTAACGGCCTTCCAGGTCTGCCGTCGACGAGATCCAGCTGCACCATGCCGCCAATACCCGTCGTCGTCTACGCGGTACATTCAACGTCGCTCCTCCTGCCAACCTCCATACCATCGCCGCTGCTGGAACTGCCACGCAGAGCCCACCACCCAAAGTAACTCTCCCCCAAACACCCAAACCTCCATGGAGAACACGACGCGCAGGGCGCCACCGCTGCCCAATCCAAAACGATTTTGGACTTTCGTCCGGGAGTGGGTCAGAGGTGGATAGGAGGGGACCTCGGCTTCGTCTCCAAGGAGGGTAACGATGCCAAAGCCGTCGCCGATGCCGGGTCGAGCTAGCCGACCAAAGTTTCATCTACTCCTCAACCTGTACCGCCAACCTCTATCTGCTCCGAATTTGGGCAACGATGAGTACCACAACACCACGCTCGCCGCCGGCGTCCTAGCGCCGGATCACGAAGGATCTGACCCAGACGCAACGACTCACGTAGCCACCAATCTGCGCCGCAAGCATGGACTCCAGCCGTCGGTGTGACGCGCACGCTGCCGCCAGGATCCGCCCACAGCGCCGTCGAACCCCACAATAGTTCGGCGCCTCTTCACAAACAGGCCATCCCGCACCAGTCGAATCACGTGTAGGGGAGAGATGCCCTGCCATCGCCCCTGCTAGCTAGGCATCGCCCAGCGACACTACTGGCAGCGGCAAGGGTGAGCGAGGCGGGGGAGAGATGCCTGACGGCGGCTAGGGTTTCCGCCTTCCCGCCCACGGGGGCGGACGAGGGGGTTACGAGGGCGTTTAATTTTGAGCATAAGACATTACACTCAAATAGTTTGAAGAAAGGTCATTACCATGGTAATTAAGAAGGAAGATAATGAGTTATATGCTTTGCTAATCAGGTTAACATCAGATTTTTTGTTCGATTGCATTGTTGCTAATAGAACATACATATTAATTGTAAATGTCGTGCTATTCTGTTGAGGTATTCTCTTCTAGCTTGTGAGATGTATAGCTTTAGTCTGTGATTCTTGAGATAGCTTTCAGCAAGGCTTTGTGATGTATAGCTGAACTTGATCTTTGTGGTATTCTTTAATTTCTTGTGGAAACATTTTCATTGTTACATTAACGTGATGACTGAACCAGCATGAATTTCATCGTTTTGACCTGTCTGGATGATACTGGTTTGCAGGCTATGAAGTGGATCGATGCCAATATCTGTTAACTAGGATAGCTTTGTGAGGACTGAACAACGGAATGCTGCATGCAGATGGAGATGGACTGCTATTTCTCCCAACAGTAAGATCGAGCTACACGGTCCTCGCTTTTTGTGCCACCTAGTTCCAAACTCCGTTACCTCTCTGAGATGATGATCACGCTTTGATTATGCTTGTAATAAATAAGGCTTGGTGCTGGGCAGAAGTTTGCACTGATAGATGGTGCCTTTGCTCCTTCCACCCAGCTTTTCCATCCTCCGGATTATCTTATTCTTATTTGTTTTGGTGTGCTTACTTTGTATTGAACTGAACACTCCATGTATCAATATTCGAGATAAAATTTGTTGAAAGAGAATTTATTTGAGATGTACTGTAATTTCCTTAGTTTCAATATAAATTCGCTATGAAGATGTCGTTCCACTCATTTTATTGAAGGTTTGGCACATCCCCTGAACTTCGTATCATTGTGATTTCAGATTGTGGTTTCAGTTGGTGTGCCATCCAGTGTGCTTGGTTATCCTATGCCCACTTCTGCGCCAGTTAGTCTTACCTCGTTTCATCCACTTGTTATTCTTCTCCTTTGTGAATCCACATTCCATCACACTGTTTCTTCTCCTTTGTCAATCTGATACATCACCTCTCTGTGTTTCCTCTTGGAGATGATGTCCACACTTTAATTATTTGTGTATTGAGGCTTGGTCGTGGACAGGAGTTTGCACTTAGAGATATGGTGCCTCGCTCATTCCTGTTTTTGGGTGTGGTTTGCTGTTTACTCTGCTTCGGGTGTTGTAGTATCTAAACGCACACAACATGTTCGACCAATTGACTAGTACTCGTCCTTGGTGAAATCGAGGTTGCCGTGGTGTCCACTCCACCCTCATAGTGATGGCTGAGGGGGATTCGTCACTACTCTGGCCTGAAATTTTCATTGACGGTAACAGGAAAAGACATCATACAATGTTTAAATACAAAGATGACAGAAAAGAAAGTGAACAGGGAAACAAGAGGCTAGATGAAACAACATTGTGCTCGAAAGTACTATTTTGAGCTCGAGCTCAGGTGAGCTCGATATTTCAGACGTCAGTTCGCGTTAAGATTCCCACCACCTCGAGTATTTTACTCTGTATTCGCAGATGTATGCGCCACTTTTTCCCAGGTCGTGGCCCACTCAACCACCTAATTAAATGCAACGGCCGTTATCCCCCGCCAGGCGGCTCAGACGGCTCAAACGTGAGTCTAACAAACGGCGGCCCCAGCCCATTTTACTGTGCATCCATTGAAGATTCCTCACCTTGGCCTTATCCTCTTCGTCCTCTCCAGCAAGACCCAGATTGGGAACCATGACTGCCTCGTGTTCCTCTTTGCAGCTCGACAAGGTGCTCCCAACTGTGGCAACAAGGTGGTCGACCACCTTCATCTCCAGCACCGGAGAATGCTTCTACAAGTGCGTCAGAAAAGATGTAAGTAAGTAAGTTCCTTCCCAGCAAAAATCAATTTTCCCTGCCGGATCCCTTTTTTGAAGATGAATACACTCGATGCAGGCCTTGTTATGCAAGTTCTTGAGATCCATGGACACGTACCTCAGTACCTGCCGGAGCTGAGTCGGCACGGCTTGTCACTAGTAGAAAACGAGGCAATGGTCCAGCCCATTAGTCCTGGTTCAGTCCAGAACCGGGACCAATGGGGGCATTGGGCCCGGTTCGTGAGCCCAGGGGGCCAGCCGGGCCACGTGGGCTATTGGTCCCGATTCGTCTGGACCTTTTGGTCCCGGTTGGTGCGACGAACCGGGATCAATGGGTCTTGCTCCTGGCCCACCACCATTGGTCCCGGTTGGTGACTTGAACCGGGACCAAAGGCTCTCCTTTAGTCCCGGTTCATATCACCAACCGGGACCAATGAGATGCCTATATATACCCCCTCGCGTAAGAGCAAAGCACACTGCTCTGTTTTTTCTGGCCGAGGGGGAGAGGGCTTGGTGGTGCTCTAGCTCACCTCCTATGCACACAACGTGTTCGATGGAATGCCCGAGCCACACTAGTTAAGCCGGACACTGACGTGCGTCCCGAATATTTCGCCGGCGTGGTCGACCGCGTCCGGTCGACGCTGGCCGAGGAGCAGCGAGCCTCCCCGCAGTACGGCGCCGACAACCACGGGGCGTGGGCGGCGTACTTCCAGCGCCGGCAGGAGCAGCGCCTCGCCTCCACCAACGGGCCCCGGTGGTGGGGGGCTGGTGGAACGGCGACGGGCGCCGCCTCTGGTGGTCCGCACCCGGCCGGGCGCTCAACGAGGTACTTGCGTACCTCGAGGGCGGCAATGACCCGCCTCTCACTTATCCGGCCGCCGCCCCAGTCCCCCACCGCGGCGCCGGGCAGTGGATGCCCCGAAGGTTCATCTCCGGCTCGTCCTCCTCCTCTTGCTCCTCCTTCCACTCCTCATCGCACTCCTCCGGCTTAGCGGCGGTGTTCGGCGTCATGGCCGAGCCCACGACGGAGACCCTGCTCGGCCGGCATCGTCATCAACGAAGGCGGGCGCGTGATACGTCCAAAACGTATCTATAATTTCTGCTTGCTCCATGCCTCTTTTGGGTGAAATTGCTATGATATTTATACACTTCCATACATTTTTGATCATATTTGGACTAACCTATTAACTCAGTGCACCCCAGTGCCAGTTTCTGTTTTCTGCTGTTTTTGTATTTCAAGTTTTCACATTACGAGAACTGCCAGGAAAAATCCAGAAAAATTATTTAAAAAATCAGCGTTCCAGAAACTACCGTGCGTCCGAAGGACAGCCGGGGGGGACACCAGGGCTCCAGGCGCCCTGGCGGCAGCCCCCCCCCCGGGCCGCGCCGGGGGGGCGCCTGGGCCTCCCGAGGCTCCTCCGATGCCCCCCTTTGGCATATATTTAAAGCGTCTCCCGAAACCCTCGAAACAGGAATTCTTTTCGCGATCTCATCTCTGTTCCGCCGCCGCCGCCGCTTCCAAGATCGGGAGCACCAGGAGAACCCTTCCCGGCACCCTGCCGGAGGGGAGGATCACCACCGGGAGATTCTCCACCAGCATGGACGCCTCCCGGATGAGTTGTGAGTAGTCTCCCTTGGACCATGAGTCCATGACCAGTAGCTATGTGATGTTCTCCTCCCGTTCTTGTGCTTCACTAATTAGTCCTCGTGAGCTGCTCTACATGATCGAGGCACATATGTAATCCTTATGTTGTTGCTATGATGAGTTTGCTGGGATCCGATGGATTATGAGATTATGTTCAGATTGTGTTTGAGTAATATATTTGATTCACCTCTTTTATAATCAAGTGATTCCAAAAGTCCATCATTATGGAGTTTCTTCATGCGTTTTACACCAATATGACCTAAACGGCAGTGCCACAAATAAGTTGCACTATCATTATTAACTTTGCATCTTTTGGTTTCAATATTATGAATATGTGTATCACTACAATCGAGATCCAACAAGAATAGACCACTCTTTAAGGGTGCATGACCATAAAAGATATTATTCATTAAAATAGAACAACCATTATTCTCTGATTTAAATGAATAACCGTCTCGCAATAAACAAGATCCAGATATAATGTTCATGCTCAACGCTGGCACCAAATAACAATTATTTAGGTCTAAAACTAATCCCGAAGGTAGATGTAGAGGTAGCGTGCCGACGGCGATCACATCGACTTTGGAACCGTTTCCCACGCGCATCGTCACCTCGTCCTTAGCTAATCTTCGTTTAATCCGTAGTCCCTGTTTCGAGTTACAAATATTAGCAACCGAACCGGTATCAAATACCCAG
>LR738716.1:72276860-72310019 GCA_902687465.1 Secale cereale
ACAACAACAACAACAACAACAACAACAACAACAACAACAACAACAACAACAACAACAACAACAACAACAACAACAACAACAACAACAACAACAACAACAACAACAACAACAACAACAACAACAACAACAACAACAAAAACAACAACAATAACAACAACAACAACAACAACAACAACAACAACAACAACAACACAAGCAACAACAACAACAACAACAACAACAACAACAACAACAACAACAACAACAACAACTGTAACGACCAAACCTCGAAGGATTTGAGTCTCTGTGCTTACCGTGCTAGTCCCTGGATCGAACTCGCTAGCACACACAGTATAGATGAATACCAGAATACAAGTGCATCATTTATTACAACGTATGATCCAGAGTATAAAAATAAAACAATCTGCATAGCTCATGGCTAGCTATTATTCAATCACACAGCGGAAATTAGCAGAAAATAACGATGAGTCCCATCATTGCCCAACTGGCGATGCTGAGTGCAGACTCGCAACCCTAACGGTACCTTACTCCTCGTCTGAAAATCCTACAACATGAGACGTTGCAGCCGTATAGGTCAATACATTGAATGTATTGGCAAGTTACACAAGAGAAGTAATAAAGCAGACCTACATGTATATGCATAGAACAACCAAGGAAGGCTCTGGGGTTTATTTTGCAGAAAGCTGATTTTGTCCTCATAACTACCTAATAGTCAATTTTTCATTTAGTTATTTTATTACTACCATTGAATGCACAAGGTTGAGTTGGCAAAATCAACTCCAACCTACCCATTTATTAAGTTGCCCACAAATATTATTAAGTGTCACATATGTCAAGATCATCCAACAACTATAATGGCATAGTCGCTCAAATTTACCCATAACCGGGGGCACGGCTAATC
This sequence comes from Secale cereale, assembly GCA_902687465.1. Classification (NCBI taxonomy): domain Eukaryota; kingdom Viridiplantae; phylum Streptophyta; class Magnoliopsida; order Poales; family Poaceae; genus Secale; species Secale cereale. Next base: position 72,277,762 of record LR738716.1, read on the forward strand.
ATGATTAGTTTTATTACTCTACAGAGTTTTGCACACTTTACCCACTAGACTCAACCCGAAGATTGAGACGAAGCCTTTCAGAAGTAGTCACCTCCACCCCCGGCAGCCGGTACACCAATCCATATCTACATCTGCTAGCATACCTGGGCGAGGATCCCACAACCTACTCAACTAAGCCAGAGCCCATATAGATAGTGCGACCCTAACGGTATGGACTCTGGCTTAGTTGAGTAGGTTGTGGGATCCTCGCCCAGGTATGCTAGCAGATGTAGATATGGATAGGTGTACCGGATGCCGGGGGTGGAGGTGACTACTTCTAAAAGGCTTCGTCTCAATCTTCGGGTTGAGTCTAGTTGGTAAAGTGTGCAAAACTCTGCAGAGAAATAAAACTAATCATGATTGGCCGTGCCCCCGATTATGGGTAAATTTGAGCGACAATGCCATTACAGTTGTTGGATGATCTTGACAGATGTGACACTTAACAATATTTGTGGGCAACTTAATAAATGGGTAGGTTGGAGTTGATTTTTCCAACTCAACCTTGTGCATTCAATGGTAGTAATAAAATAACTAAATGAAAAATTGACTATTAGGTAGTTATGAGGACAAAATCAGCTTTCTGCAAAATAAACCCCAGAGCCTTCCTTTGTTGTTCTATGCATATACATGTAGGTCTGCTTTATTACTTCTCTTGCATAACTTGCCAATACATTCAATGTATTGACCTATACGGCTGCAACGTCTCATGTTGCAGGATTTTCAGACGAGAAGTAAGGTATCGTTAGGGTCGCGAGTCTGCACTCAGCATCGCCAGTTGGGCTATGATGGGACTCATCGTTATTTTCTGCTACTTTCCGCTGTGTGATTGAATAATAGCTAGCCATGAGCTATGCAGATTGTTTTATTTTATATACTCTGGATCATACGTTGTAATAAATGATGCACTTGTATTCTGGTATTCATCTATACTGTGTGTGCTAGGGAGATCAATCCAGGGACTAGCACGGTAAGCACAGAGACTCAAATCCTTCGAGGTTTGGTCGTTACAATAGCTCCAAGTATAGTTACCGATGGATGAAGACGAAAGAGGGGATGCCTTCCCGGGGCATCCCCAAGCTTAGGCTTTTTATTGTCCTTGAATTTTACTTGGGGTGCCTTGGGCATCCCCAAGCTTAGGCCCTTTCTACTCTTTGTTCCATAGTCCATCAAAGCAATACTCAAAACTTGAAAACTTCACAACACAAAACTTAGACAAATATCTCGCGAGCTCCGTTAGTATAAGAAAGCAAACCACTACTCAAAGGTACTGCAATGAATTCATTCTTTGTTTATATTGGTGTTAAACCTACTGTATTCCAACTTCTCTATGGTTCATACCTCCCAATATTACTCATAGATGCATTGAAATAAGCAAACAACACAGGGAAAACATAATCTGTCAAAAACAAAACAATCTGTAGTAATGTGCAGGTTTCGCGTACTTCTGTAACTCCAGAAAATTCAAACTAAATTGGTAAACGTGAGGAATTTCTCTATTAATCATCTGCAAAAAGAATCAACTAAATAGCAGGCTCCAGTAAAATCTGATGACCATTCTAGCGAGCGCTAACGATTCTGTTTTTCACAGCAAGATCACATAAACTTCACACAAGTCTTCCCAAAGGTTCTACTTGGCACAAACACTAAACAAAACACAAAACCACATCTAAACAGAAGCTAGATGCAATATTTATTCCCTAATAGCAGAAAAAAAATTGGGTTGCCTCCCAACAAGCGCTATCGTTTTACGCCCCTAGCTAGGCACGATACATGATAGATGTAGGTATTGCCACCTTTGGAAGGCAATCCATAAGTTGCTCTCATAATATATAGATTCATATGGTGATTTGATTTTATTTCTAGGAAAGTGTTCCATTCCTTTCCTTAACGGAAATTGGAATCTAATATTTCCTTCCTTCATATCAATAATTGCACCAATCGTTCTAAGGAAAGGTCTACCAAAAATAATAGGACATGAAGGATTGCAATCTATATCAAGAACAATGAAATCTACGGGCACATAATTCCTATTGGCAATAATAAGAACATCATTAATCCTTCCCATAGGTTTCTTAATAGTGGAATCCGCAAGATGCAAATTTAAAGAACAATCATCAAGCTCATGGAACCCTAGCAAATCACACAAAGTTTTTGGGATAGTGGAGACACTTGCACCCAAATCACACAATGCAAAGCATTCATGGTCTTTAATTTTTATTTTTATAGTAGGTTCCCACTCATCATAAAGCTTTTTAGGGATAGAAACTTCTAACTCAAGTTTTTCTTCATAAGATTGTATCAAAGCCAACTATGTGTTTGGTGAAAGCTTTATTTTGACTATAAGCATGTGGAGAATTTAGTACGGATTGCAGCAAGGAAATACAATCAATCAAAGAGAAATTATCATAATTGAATCCCTTGAAATCCAAAGTAGTGGGTTCATCACTATGGAAAGTTTTAATCTCTTCACTCCCACTTTTAACAATTTTAGCATCAAGATCTGAAAACTCTGAATCATTGGGACACCATAAAGTACAATCATCTCCAATCCTATCTTCTTCAAGATTTATAATAGAAAACAAGGATCTAATAGGAGACACATCAATAACTTTCAGATCTTCATCTTTGTTTTCATGATAACTAGAAGAACCCGCTTTAATATAATCCTCTCTTTTAGCACGCATCCTAGCGGTTCTTTCTTTGCATTCATCAATGGAAATTATTATGGCTTTGAGAGACTCATTGATATCATGCTTAGGTGGGATAGATCTAAGTTTCAAAGAATCAACATCAAGAGTAATTATATCCACCCTTCTAGCCAATTCATCAATCTGAAGCAATTTTTTTTCAAGCAAAGCATTAAAATTCTTTTGCGGAATCATAAACTCCTTAACACTAGTTTCAAATTCATAAGGCATCTTTCCATAAGAGTTTCTGTAGGAATTACCATAATTATTAGAGGAATTACTAGGAAAAGGCCTAGGGTTGAAGTTCCCTCTATAAGCATTGTTACCAATATTATTCCTACCAACAAAATTCACATCCAAAGATTCATTGTTATTTTCAATCAAAGTGGACAAAGGAATATCATTGGGATCAGAAGAAGCACTCTTAGCAGCAAATAATATCATAAGTTCATCCATCTTTCCACTCAAAACACTAATTTCTTCAATAGCATGCACTTTTTTACTAGTAGATCTTTCGGTGTGTAGTCTACCTTCGACTGACGGTCCGAGTCGAAATACGTGGCCATAGAATATTTCGGGCTTAGGAGGATGTGTGTGCAATGTGTGTCACTGCACAAAACACGGAATGTTAAAAGAAAAACGATCGAAATCTAAGAAATCATATGTTACGGGGCGGTTGAGGGGACGACTTACTCGGGAAAGTAAGGCACGAGGAAGTTATCCTTATCTCAGTTTGCCAGAATGACGCCTTCGAGGTAAGAACTCGCGACTTGCCGGTCCCCAGCGCTGCCCAAGATCTTGGCACGCATGTAGAAGGGGTCGACTATCACGATGTCCGGGGTCTTGTCTCTAATGATCTGCATCTCCGTACTCAGCGAAAATAGCCGAATGAAGGTGTAGTGCAGCGGATGAAGGTTAAACATAGCGAAGATTTCATCAAACCGCAAGACGATCGTACCCCCGATGGAGTTATCCACAAAGCCCTTCCCCTCTGGCACCTTGGCCGCGAAAACTGGGTATGCCACATCCTTCTCTCTGAGACGCCGCTTCTCCAAAGAAAGAACACTGTCATGCAGACTCTGCATAGCACCGGTTGCAGCATTGAGCATATTAGTCAATAGCATCAGCCTACCCGCCACATGCACCCTCCTCATTATATCCTTAGGTGAAGGTGGCCCGTCCTGAGCATGGATCGTACTCGGTGCCGGCTGGCTCGCACCCTTGTTACTCTTTCTTTTTCGTGCCTTCTTCTTCTCCTGTAATGGGACCGAGTTCTGCTCACAGACCGCCTTCTTGAGTGTGTTGGGGCTGATAATATTTCGCACCTCGGCTATCTGAGGCTCGATGAAGTCGGCAGCTAGAGGCGTCTCCTGAGAAATGAACGCCAGACGATGCCTGTTGCAACCTGGTTTCTCCGCGGTACCAGCTAGATCACGATCGTCTTTCGTAGGGTTGGGTTCTTGAGAAGGAGGTGATACGTCCAAAACGTATCTATAATTTCTGCTTGCTCCATGCATGTTTTGGGTGATATTGCTATGCTTTTGATACACTTTCATACACTTTTGATCATATTTGTACTAACATATTAACTCAGTGCACCACAGTGCCAGTTCCTGTTTTCTGCTGTTTTTCTATTTCAGGTTTCCCCCATATTAAAAGTGCTCCAAAAATTCCGGGAAAAATACAGGAAATATCAGCGTACAGGAAGCTTCGAGAAAAACCAAAGCGGGGCCAGAGGGGAGCCAGGGGTGGCCCAGGCAGCCACCTTGCGCGGCCCCACCCCTGGCCGCACCGGGGGGGCGCCTGGGGCCTCTGGTCCACCTCTGGTTGCCCCCCTTCGCATATATATTCCTACCGTCGCGAAAACCCTGATTCCAGAACCCTTTTCTCCAGAAGCAATTCCGATCTCCGCCGCCATCGTCACCAAGTTTCGGGGGACCAGAATTCCTGTGCCGGCATCCTGCCGGGACGGGGAAGTGCCCCCGGATTCATCTCCATCGACGTTGCTTCCTCCCTCCATGATGCGGGAGTAGTTCCTCCTCGGGGCTGAGGTTTCTACCAGTAGCTATGTGGTCAATTCTCTCTCCCATGATGTGATCTTCGTTGTGATCATAGGCTATGGTGATCCCATGATATTTCCCCTTCCTCTATGTATTGGCTTGATGTACTCACTTGTCTTTATCTAGTATAATCCCCGAAACCAAGGTGACAGCGGTCTATTGGACATGGATTAGAAGAATATTTTCATGAGTGATTTCCTCTTTTGTGTGTTGATTGAAGATTGAGAGTCTCTTGGTGCTTATCTTTGAATATCCTTGAGATATGTTGTGGTGATTGTGGTACTCTCTTTGGATGGCCGCGGTGACATTGGGAAATCCATAGGTTGAGAACTACGAACTTTGAGGTGTGCTTTTGTAGCCCTACATAATTCTCGTCCTCTCTTGACCACAAAGGAATGACCTCCGGGTGCGTCTCCATTGCATGTTTTATGGGAAATATCATGTGATTAGATTATGATAATGTTGTTGGGAGTTGCCACTAGTGAAAGTATGATGCCTAGGCCTTGTTTCCACCATTGCAATACCATTTGTGCTCACGTTTACCACTTGTTTGCTTGCTGCACTTTTTATTACAGATTTATATTACTTTGCTTTGCCACTCCTATCATCCATATTTTACCATCTCTTCGTCGAACTAGTGCACCTATACAACTCCTAGTTGTATTAGGTGTGTTGGGGACACAAGAGATTTCTTGTATCTTTTTTCCAGGGTTGCTTGAGAGAGACCATCTTCAACCTCTACTTCCCTGAGTTCGATAAACCTTAGGTCATCCACTTGAGGGAAATTGCTGCTGTCCTACAAACCTCTGCGCTTGGAGGCCCAACATAGTCTACAAGAATAGAAGCGTGTGTAGACATCAAGCTATTTCTGGCGCCGTTGCCGGGGAAGTAAGTGTTTGAAGGTATATCTTTAGATCTTGCAATTAAATCTTTTCGTTTCTTGTTTTTAGTTTCACTAGTTATGTTTATGGAAAACCGCACTCTTAGTTCGCTGCTTGGGGAAGGCCGCTTTACCACACCCGTGGTAGAGAAGTCTCCTCCACCTACTGAATGTATCCCGTTCAAAATACCACTTGGGATAATTGAAATAATTAGGAATGATTGTTATGATGGAACAGTCAATCCTAGTATTCATTTGTTGAAACTTATAGAACTTTGTGAGTTGTTTAAGATTTCAGGTTTGACAAGAGATGGAGTCATGAGGAAATTATTTGCCTTGTCACTGAAAGGAAAAGCATTGGAATGGTATAGGCTACTAAATGACTCTCACCTGCTGGATTGGGAAGAGATCCAGTCTCTCTTTTACTCCAAGTTTTATCCTCTTCATGAAGTTCATGAGAATAGGAATTATGTTTATAATTTCTATCCTCATGACGGAGAGAGCATAGCTCAAGCTTGGGGGAGACTGAAATCGTTAATGCTAAAATGTCCTAACCATGGGCTCCCCAAAGATATGATTATTACTAATTTCTATGCGAGGCTCTCTCGACAGGATAAAGATTTGCTCGTTGCTTCCTCTATGGGTTCTTTCACAAACGAAAAGATTGATGCTAAATGGGAACTCCTTGAAAGAATTCAACGCAACACTGAAGATTGGGAGATCGACAAAGGTAAAGAGTCAGGTATACTTTATGAGTATGATTGCATTAAGTCCTTTGTTGAAACTACAAGTTTTAATAAGTTTAGTGCTAAGTTTGGGCTTGATTCTCAACTCCTTGTTGATTTCCTCAAATCTTTTGCTTCACATCTTAATATGCCTAAGGAGGATTGGATCAAGCATCATGAACCTTTTAAAGATATTTGCAAAGAAAATGAAATTGTTGATGATGATTGCAACATGCATGATCCAATTCCTAAAAATGAAGTTTTATATAAGCATGTTAATTTTTGTGGAGTGGATAGACCTTGTGAAAGGCCTATGATTGAAGAAGAGAAGTATTGTAAGCAACATAAGCATGAAAGAACAATCACTTGGGTCAAAGATTTAAATGAAATTGCTAGAGAATTGTGTGACCTTTATCCTTTTACTTGTGAACTTTGCTGTATAGAGGGTCACTTTAATTTTCAATGCATGCACTTTCAAAACATAACTGTTAACCAGTTGTGTGATAACATGATCACCCCTGATCTTTATGATGAGCTTATGTTATTTTTGATGTTTGAAGAGTTATCAGAAAAGACTTCTTGGCTAGATGTTAATGCCATAGGAATAAAAAACACTGTGCAAAATTGCCATCTCTATTGTGTTGTTAATTGCCATGAAAATGATTACATAAGTAAAATTAGAAAGGAGGGAACTTTACCAAAGTATAAAAATGTCTCTTATATTTCTGCTAATAAAAAGGAGAGTTTCTCCCTAGTTTCCCCTATTGTTTCTAATGATAAACCAGGATATGTGGAGAAGCTTCATCCCCAACCACTCCCTCCTAAGGTGAAGAAGAAGAAAAAGAAGAGGAGGAGGAAGAGGAGCAAGAAGGAAGAAAAATGGGTATCAACCTGGCCTGAGCATATTCCTCCCATCAACTTTTATCCTAACGGTTGTAAGTTTAAAGAAGAAGGTGAAGTTTATTGCCTTAATTATCATCTTGATGATACGTCCGTAGGTACTATTGAAGATGATTTTGATTATGATATGCATGTTACTTATTGTGATTGGGAAAATGATGATAATGCTACTTATGATCTTGAAAATCTTTTTGGTACCAACTCTGAAAGTGATGATATGGAAAGCTCTAAGCTTGGGGATGATAGGATTGCAAATCTTTTACCCACTAGTAATGTGATAATTGATAATTCTTTTGCTAGTAAGAATAAAGACAACATGTTTACAAATATAGTTGCTAGCAATGATAATGCTCTTCTCTACTATGATGATGTTATAACTCCAATCTATAGTGATTGTAAAGGTACCTATGACATAAGGAGAAATTATCCTTATGAAACTTGTCATAATCATGAAGGGAATTACTCCCTTGTTGAACACCATCTTCCTAATACACAATTAATCTATAGTGTTCAAGTTGTTTATGATAGTCCTACTCCCACTATTACCAATGAGAAAGATTATGCTTATGTGGAGAGTAAGAGTACCTTTTTGCATGTGGATCATGGTAACAATGCTTAATGTGATGCTTATATTGTTGAGTTTATTCGTGATCCCACTGAAAATTATTATGAGAAGGGAACATATGCTTATAGATATTTCCATAATATCAAGTTCCCTCTCTTTATGTCGAAGGTTTTGAAGCTGCACTTGTTTTGCCTTCCTATGCTTATTGCTTTGTGCTTCAATGAATTATTCTATTGCAATATTCCTATGCATAGGAAGCATGTTAGGCTTAAATGTGTTTGGTATTTGGTTCTTGATGCTCTCTTTTGTTCTTCAACTCTTATTCCTACGAGAGCATCATTAAAGTCTTAAGCCTATCTTTATGGCTATAAAGAAAGAGCTTTTGGGAGGCAGCCCACAACGAACTAGGTTTTATTTTGCTTTTGTTGTGTCTTGATGTTTGTTACTACAGTAGCATCATCATTGTATCTTTTCTTTTCAAGTTTGTGCCAAGTTTAGCCTCCGATTGCAAGAAAGTTCAAAAGTTGTGACGTGCTGTCCAGGAAACAGATTCTGTCCTTGGACAGAAAAATTCAAATAAAATCACCAGATCATCTTTTTGATCTGAATTTTTTTGACAGCGTGCTCTATACAATTGGCTTTCGGGCGTCTGTTCTGAGTTTTTTGATTTGCGTTGCAGAAGTGCACCGAAAAAATTATTTACTACCTGCTGGTCTATTTTTCACAGATTCTGTCCTGTTTTGCCTTTTCTTCGTTTTGCAAACCTTGAGCTTGCTTTTTCTTTGCAAAAACCTTTTGGCAATCTTGAGAAACAGTATCTATTCAAGATTATCTTTATTTCCAGTAGGGAAAAATTATTTTATTGTGGGTACTAACCTCGCTAATCAGATTATGATGAGTTATGTATGAAGGGAGTTTTCAAGTGTGCGAGGGAAGATGATAAAAGAAGATTCAGGAGGGACAAACGCTCAAGCTTGGGGATGCCCCCGTGCACCCCCAAGAAATATTCAAGAAGACTCAAGCGTCTAAGCTTGGGGATGCCCCCATGCATCCCCTTCTCCATCAACAATTATCAGTTCGTCTTTCGTTCCACTATATTTTAATCACTTCATGCGTTATGTGCTATGCTTGGAGCGTCTTGCTATTAGTTTCCTTTTTAGTTTTCTTTAGCTTTGCTTGCTGTTCATAACAAGTTAGAACCCATCTTTCTTTGTGTGGGAGAGAAACACGCTCCACTTCAATCTAGAACACAACATAGGATTTTCATGCTTATCTTTGCTGTGTGTGTTCTTTGTCTTTTCTTAGCTGCTGTCATGTTTAGCTCTTAGTTTTCATGCTTTTCTTTTTAAAGAGATTTTGTTTAGTTGGTTGGTGAACTCTCTTGAGTTTTCATGTTTATCTTGTTAAGAGAGTTTGCCTGTTGCACTGAGTTGTGTGTCTTAACTTAAAGTAGGTAATTGAGGTTGCTATTTAATTTTAGTAGTAACTTGCAATAGTTTTGAGGTATTGCCATGAGTAATGTCTGAACTTTTGGTGTCAAGAGCTTTAGCCTATTAGTGATAGATGTCGTATTTTGGGCAATCCGTGTTTATTTTCGAAAACCTACAAAATAGTTGAGAACTTTAGCTACTAGATGGATCACTAATCTTTGGAGGGATCGAATATTAGAGTACACTCACGTACCATGAGTCGAGGATGCGCAAGGATAACCAAACCCCCATACACTCCTCCTCGGGGTACTTGTCTCTTTGTGAACCTCCTAATTAGATTGAGAGTTACCGATAATAAGTGCATGAGTTCTTCGGACTAATGTCAGTATTCGAAAGTTGACGCTTCCACCTAGCCATATTTTTCTAGCCTCTTCGGTACCGTGCATTGCCCTTTCTCACCTCGAGAGTTGGCGCATACTTCGCCGGTGCATCCAAATCCTTGGCACGATACGCTCTGTCATCATAAGCCTCATTATATCCTTCCTCAAAACAGCCACCATACCTACCTATCAAGGCATTTCCATAGCCTTTCCGAGATACATTGCCATGCAACATCCATCTTCTCATGACTTGATATTCATGTCATACATGCTTTTTGCTTGATTGATGAGCCGCATGCTAGTTGGGCCTTGCCCTAATCATTGCTACATGACGCGCTAGTATCATTGCATATCCTGCTACACCGGCAGAGGCATACATTTGCATACATCATGATAGTTTCATTTTCTTTATGTTGAGTACTTTTGTAAAGTGTGAAAGATCTTCTATACTTCTTGTAATACATAGAGTGTTGCCCCTAAAGTGAGGAAAAGATCCCAAAGAGGACAAAATCAAAAGATCCCAAAGAGGAAAAATGAGAGTTAAATAGAAAGAGCCATTGAGGCCACAAAAAATAAAAAAGTGAAAAAAGAGAAAAAGAAATAAAAAGAGAGAAGGGGGCACACTACTATTCCTTTTGAGAGATCCACACTCGTACTCCATTATACCTTGTACTCCATAGAGATTATCATTCATGCATATAGATATGTGGGGACCTTCACACTATAGAACTTGGCTTGTATATTCCAATGATGAGCCTCCTCAAAAGAGCTCTAGGTCTTCTTGAGCAAGCAAGTTGGATGCACCCCCACTAGTTCCATTGGAGAGCTTACCTTAGCTCATATGTGCATCCGTTGCATGGCAATCCCTACTCCTCACATCATATCTATCATTTGGCTTTCTCTCGCCTATGATTGTCCTCATTGATGTGAGCCTTTCACACCTTTTTTTTGTCTTCCCCCTTCATAATTTTTTCTCTCTTTTCCATCCTAAGTGTCAACGTTCTTGCTTACGCTCATCCATTGCATGAGTGCTCAAACTATCGAAAGGGAGTGGATCATTTTGACTTGTACCTAGCTGGTGGTCTGGGGATGAGTCAAGATAAGATTCCAAAGAAGACCAAGTGTGAAACTTTAGTAGATTAAGTTCTCAACAATACAAAAACTATGTTTTACTCTCTCGTATATCCCTATCCCCTTTCTTGCACGCAAACACCATTTGGAGACATTCGAGTCACGGACAGCGAGAGCTCTTGCACCTTTATGTTCTTATGTTGCTTGTTACAATGCTAATATAGACTCTTGCTTGTTATGACTTGAATTGAATTACATGCCTTGATTGCTTTACTTAAAAAGTTCTTATATGGTTGATAGCATGTCACCACAGAAATAATGCTTGTTATCATTTACCTACTCGAGGACGAGCAGGAATTAAGCTTGGGGTTGTTGGTACGTCCAAAACGTATCTATAATTTCTGCTTGCTCCATGCATGTTTTGGGTGATATTGTTATGCTTTTGATACACTTTCATACACTTTTGATCATATTTGGACTAACCTATTAACTTAGTGCACCACAGTGCCAGTTCCTGTTTTCTGCTGTTTTTCTATTTCAGGTTTCCCCCATATTAAAAGTGCTCCAAAAATTCCGGGAAAAATACAGGAAAAATCAGCGTACAGGAAGCTTCGAGAAAAACCAAAGCGGGGCCAGAGGGGAGCCAGGGGTGGCCCAGGCGGGCACCTGGCGCGGCCCCACCTCTGGCCGCGCAGGGGTCGCCTGGGGCCCCTGGTCCACCTCTGGTTGCCCCCTTCGCATATATATTCCTCCCGTCGCGAAAACCCTGATTCCAGAACCCTTTTCTCTAGAAGCAATTCCGATCTCCGCCGCCATCGTCACCAAGTTTCGGGGGACCAGAATTCCTGTGCCGGCATCCTGCCGGGACGGGGAAGTGCCCCCGGATTCATCTCCATCGACGTTGCTTCCTCCCTCCATGATGCGGGAGTAGTTCCTCCTCGGGGCTGAGGTTTCTACCAGTAGCTATGTGGCAATTCTCTCTCCCATGATGTGATCTTCGTTGTGATCATAGGCTATGGTGATCCCATGATATTTCCCCTTCCTCTATGTATTGGATTGATGTACTCACTTGTCTTTATCTAGTATAATCCCCGAAACCAAGGTGACAGCGGTCTATTGGACATGGATTAGAAGAATATTTTCATGAGTGATTTCCTCTTTTGTGTGTTGATTGAAGATTGAGAGTCTCTTCGTGCTTGTCTTTGAATATCCTTGAGATATGTTGTGGTGATTGTGGTACTCTCTTTGGATGGCCGCGGTGACATTGGGAAATCCATAGGTTGAGAACTACGAACTTTGAGGTGTGCTTTTGTAGCCCTACATAATTCTCGTCCTCTCTTGACCACAAAGGAATGACCTCCGGGTGCGTCTCCATTGCATGTTTTATGGGAAATATCATGTGATTAGATTATGATAATGTTGTTGGGAGTTGCCACTAGTGAAAGTATGAAGTCTAGGCCTTGTTTCCACCATTGCAATACCATTTGTGCTCACCTTTACCACTTGTTTGCTTGCTGCACTTTTTATTACAGATTTATATTACTTTGCTTTGCCACTCCTATCATCCATATTTTACCATCTCTTCGCCGAACTAGTGCACCTATACAACACCTAGTTGTATTAGGTGTGTTGGGGACACAAGAGACTTCTTGTATCTTAGTTGCAGGGTTGCTTGAGAGAGACCATCTTCAACCTCTACTTCCCTGAGTTCGATAAACCTTAGGTCATCCACTTGAGGGAAATTGCTGCTGTCCTACAAACCTCTGCGCTTGGAGGCCCAACATAGTCTACAAGAATAGAAGCGTGTGTAGACATCAGGAGGCCCCATGAATTCGCCATCGTACCCATGATCGGCAAAGTACTTATCAACGTTGGCAAATGTACCATCGTCGTTGTCATCGTCGTCGTCCGGATCCTGTGCCGTATGCATGTTCGGATCATGTGCCATAAGGATGTCCAGCAGCGTTGCGGCGGTCTTGCCATGGCTTGGCGCCGACAAGACTAGCGGTGTTGTCTTTGGGGTGGTGTCCCCCGCCCCCAAACGAATCTGGCTCTTCGGCCAAAGCAGGGGCCAGCTTAGGAAGGCGCTTAGGGTCATCACAACATCTTCGTCGGCCCCGGCGAGTCGAATCGGAGGTAACAGCTCGTCGCAGCCTGGGAGAACCCGAACCAGTTGAACCCTATACACGGTGGGTGGCATCGGATTACCGTGGAACATGGGGTTGCCCGGTTGAACGATTCTGCCCTTGGTGACATCAACCAACTAGTCGTTCACAAAGTGTAGGAGAGTGCACGGAACGTCGACGGCGCCCTGCAAAAACATGTAGGGCGTCAGGGATGCCCAGTCAAAGGCAATGAAATGAAGTCATCGGCCGAGAGGCTTAATTAGTTACCGTGATGATGGCGTCGAGCTCGGTTAATGTCGAGGCACCGCCAATGGCGGGCGTGCAATTGACGGAGGGGCCACTTGCTGCAGAGGTGTCGGCCGGCATACACCCGGGTGCATTAAGGTCCAATGCCCGTGCCGGCATCGGAGACACCAATGCCGCCTCCGCCGGAGACACCAATGGCCCCGCCTGCGAGTTCGGCGAGTTGCTGGCCATGAAGCTGGGAATCAGAGGCGGCCCCTGTTGGCCGCCCGCAATCCACGTCTTCAGCCCCTGAATCAAGGTAGGCATAATGCCGGTGAGCGTCGATCCCAGTTGTTGTTGCACTTGCTCTTGGAAAATCTCCGGAATCTGTGCCACTTGTGCCTTGAGTTCTTGAACCTCGCGCGCCTGGCTTTCCGAGCTGGTCTTTTTCTCCTTTCGCCCACCAGCGTTATAGTATGACGACCATTTTGTGGACAAGCCTTTGCCGGCCACACGACCAGCTGACGATGGCTTACTGAGCTTATCCTTTTTTCATTACATTCCATGCCCTATTTAGAGTGGTGTGTGCTCTGAGTCGACCCCGTGCTACTGCTTTCAGTCGCCTGCGGAAGGAATGTGAACCATTTAGAAATTTGGCTTCATTAATTAGAATGCAACCATATGGAGCTAATTACGCGGGGGTGTATTCCTTACCAGAACAAGCTCAAGGGCCCTTGTCTTTGGATCCATGGTGAGCTCCTTTGTTACCGGGTCCTCCTTGTACTGGGCCCTGACAAAGTTCATGGTCTGCTTGTCACCGTATTTATCGAAGAGGGGCGGTAGGCCTTGCTCGGCACGCTCCGCGTCCTCCTTGTCCCATATAGGTTCCGCCACTCTGGAACCGCCGGGACCGAGTGTGTGTTCACCTAAGTTCAACTGCCGCATTTCTTTCCCCCACTAACTTGATTCGGAGGTTGCGGTTCTCTCGCACTTGATCTTGAACTCCTTGTAGTCATCTTCGGTGATCGAAGGATTTTTCTCCTTGATCTTCTCATAACTAAAACCTTTGTCAATCATTCTCTTCACTGTGCTTTTCCAAGTAGACAGGGCCGTGCTCATCCTTGTGAGGGCGGCATTGTTCACTTTATTCCCTGTGAGGCTTGTGTTTTCAAAATCAGCGGGGAACTTGTATCGTTCGTGCAGCTTCGTGAAGAGGAGGTTGCGCAAATTCCCTCGGTCCTTATGCCTTAGGTTCTCGGTGATCGAGACAGTGCTCTGGAGAATGCACCCGAGCTGAACCGAGTACCCCTTGACTATTTGTTTGGGCGCCGTTGGATTCCCGTCGGAGTCCACTTTAGTAAATTCCTCCTTGACGGTGCGGAGCACGGTCGGGCACCGGTCCTTCCGTTGCCTCTTCGGTTGGTTGTCATCTGTGCGTGCGCCGCCATCATCAGTGGTGGCATCCTCGGCGGCACCATCAGTGGTGTCATCCCCGACGGCACCATCAGTGGGGTCATCCTCGGCGGCACCATCAATGATGTCAGGATCGGTGTCTTTCGCGGCGTCCTCGTAGAAGTGAGGTTGTTCCTCCATCTCCTAGGACAGCTCCCAGAATGCCTTGCCGCCCGAACCGCCGGCCTCATTGTTGTGGGCCATGTTTCTCTCTAAATAGGAAAAAAGTGTGGTCAAAAAGTTGGTTATTGTCAAGAAACAAGATCATGGTCTCATCATTTAGGGTTTGCTGACACCGAGGCATCCTAAAAGCTAAGCTTTTATCATTTAGGGTTTTTCGACGCCGAGGCACCCTAAAAGCCTAAGCTTTTATCATTTCGGTTTTTATCGACACCGAGGCACCCTAAAAGCCAAGGTTTTATAATTTATGGTTTGTCGACACCGAGGCATCCTAAAAGCTAAGATGGGAAGGAGAATTCTAAGTTGGACCTAATCACTTGGCTCAATTGTTGCCTATGGTTTAATGCAGCAAGAATAAAGGGGCAGTTGATCCTACTTAATTAAGTACTAAGATACCCCGGCCCATGTATTAGTCACAAGTACCCCATATGTCCTATTTTTAGCAAAGTCATGCTAAAATTCACGGAAAATTTCAGCATGACCTTTGCTGAAAATAGGACATATGGAGTACCCGAATTTGCCGGAACGGAAGTTAATCGACATTCCAGCAAACTCAAGGGCCTCTTGGGGTACCTACAAAATCATCACGACACGATGGTCGGAGACAAAACCGTACAAAAAGCTGCTCTAGGTTCACCAATTGACTGATACTCATGGATAAGCAAAGCAAACTACTACTACCAAAACAAGAACCAACTGATGGAGAGATATATCTGCATGTATGTATGTATAAACCTACCAAAACTACTACTACCAAAATACATGGCTGCAGGTACTGTAAATAAACAAAAGGGATTGAGATCTTCCAGTGTATGAACACAGGGATACATAGGGTAAAATATAGGTAGGTGCATGCATCATGTATCTATAGTTCTTCCAACTCAACTGCCACATACACACAAAGAGAGATTAATCTAGTGCAAGCAGGCTATGGCAAGTTTCTTACATATGAGGGAACTGTCCGGTTATCTTGTTCCCCTGTTCATGTCCACATGGGAAAAATGAAAGACCACATTTGCCAATTTTAAAGGTAAATATCGCGATTGTATAGATCATTAATATTATAATTACACATCTCATTCTAATGTTCTTCGTGTACAACAAATATGGATGTACATGATGGATATGAACTAAGAAAAAATATTTTGAGCCTACTGCTAACATTCAAGGACAATGAAAGTGAAGATAACATGCCTGCTGGTGTACTTGAATTCGTCAGTTGTATCAGGAAAACCCAATGTAAAACTGGTAAGTAAAATAGTACGATTCGTAAGATTTCATAATAACAAATTCTTTTTTCAAGATTGATTACTTGGTTGTGCTAACTTCCAATTTCCTCAAACAGGACTTGCGTGCTATTTCTAAAGAAGGAAGCCTCTCTGTTGGCTGGCTGGCATCTCTGGTAGTAGTTTTAGATACGGATCAAATGAACTTTGGCTGTAAATGACTTTCAGTTTCTACCTTATAATGAAATCTACACATGTATTCTTTAAAAGTATTCTAATCTTGATGGTGGTCCTATGTATTGGTTGAAATTTCATGATGTTTACTAGCAGTTGCAGTGCTCTTATTATTTTACTTCCACAAATATGGGCCTCAGATTGTTGATTGCTTAACTGCTTCTGGGATGTAAAAGAAAAAACACACAAAAATACAAATGAAATTTTATATTTCAAAAGTAATGATCATCACCATAAAAATTATTCCCTTCTAAATAATATTCTCGACTTTTTATTTTAAAAAACACTTTCTCAAAATTAATACAAATTGTGATTTCTGAACAACAACAAAAACATCCTTCATCCAATGAAATGAAAGTGTGAGCCTGAAATTGGTTGTGGCCTTTTGGTGTGTGGCCAGCTAGCTTAAGCATGTGCTGCATGGATGGATGGAATCCTCCATCATGATTGACCTAACCCCCATGTGTCCCCCAATTCTACATCTCAAACCTCACACCCTGTGGTCACAACAACCACATGCACCCTCATTGTTAAACAATTAGCAGCAGCAGCAACTTTGGTAACCTAGTTAATTAATTTGACCTAGTTTACCTAGTTAATTAATTAATTCATCCATGGTAATTCGAGAGGGATTTGACCTAGTTAACCTAATTAATCCCTAGCAGTTAATTAATTTGGATGCTATAGATACATGATGGATGCCCTTCATGTAAACCCATACACAGCTCTTCTTTCACCCAAACCCAAACGTGTAGAGAGATGGATGCCCTTCTACATCTAGCTTATCTCATCTTTTTCCTTTCAAACAAACAAACAAGTGTCGGTGTACTAAGGTAGGGGTACCCCAGTACCCCAACTTGTGCACGGGCAGTTGCAGCTTCCCGCGGCAAGGTTTACTGCGTGCTCGCCGGAGACCTTCCTGCCCCCTGTTAAACCATTCAAAAACAAAGTATACAAGACAGAAGATCGAGACCCCGGCAAGAGGAGCTTGCCGGGAAGGCCGTCCCAGGCTCAAGACTGTTTTCACTAACACAAGACCCTGGCAAGAGGAGCTTGCCAGGGAGAATAGAAGACATCGCCTCGGCGCTGCGCGCGCCCCGGCAAGGGGCCCGGGGAGCGGCAAGTTCCCGGGCCCGGCAAGATCAAGGCCCCGGCAAGGTACTTGCCGGGAAGGCTACGCTGTGTGCCCGCGCTCCAGCTCATCGGCCCACGCGTCGCCCGGGGGCCTATCCAGGGACGCGTGGCGGATGGCCGTGCAGCCTGGGGTACACGGTGGCACACCACGGCGATAAATCCGTCGCCGTGGCGGACGGAGACGCTAAGGCGGGAGCTTTTGGGGTCGACGGCGACGGGCATTAAATGCCCTTGTCCCCCACTGTTAAAGTAGGTATAGACCACTGTTCTGTACTGTAGCTCCACTGTTCCCGCACTGTTACAACTACCACCTCTTTTACATTTTTACCCCTTTCTCCTACGTTGACACCTGTCGGTGACCCCTTGCACTATAAAAGGAGGCCCATGCACAACGTGGAGGGGGTTCGAAATCTAGATTACTCTCACGCACGGTGTAGCTGCTTCTTCAAGCTCCCGAGCGCCCCACTCAATACACAACCAAGCAGGAGTACGGTTTTACGCATCCGTGCGGCCCGAACCTGGGTAAAACTGCCCGCGCGTCTGCTTCGATCTGCTCTTTGTGCTCCCTCCGCCCTCGTACCGCACAGACAAGGGGCTCCGGTCCCATAGGTGTTCGTGGCGGACAGTTTCCCCCGACATCTTTGGCGCGCCAGGTAGGGGGCGTCGAGGTTGTGCGAACCTGATCCGGCGTTCGCGCGGGCGCATTCTTCATCAACCTCTCCAGTTTCATCAGCGACTTCACCAGCGACAACTCCATGGCCCCGAAGAAGAAGCCTTCGGAGGTTGGAGGCCCGTCTGCGTCTCACCCGCCGCCACCAGAGCCAACGGTGGGCGGAGGAGACGCCGTCGGAAGGATGGTTGCCGGCGAGGACACTCACGGCGCCACCAGATCCAAGAACAAGACGGACGACCGGACCTCGGTCTCCGTGGACGCGCCGCGTCCATCACAGCACACGACGACCCCGCAGCGCCATACCACGGGAGGTGGTATTCGCTTGCTGGGACAAGGCCAAACTGGAGGTTCGCGGGACGCCCCGGACCCCCGTCCGGGCACAAGCAAAGCGAAGGCGCCGGCGCGGGACCCCGCTCCTTCTAACGTCGTTAGAAGTCCGAGCGTATCTCGCTCCTCGCACCGCTCGCCCGCGTTCCCCACTACTCCGGCAGAAGCGCTCGCAAGGGCGCAGCTGCTCCTCGATTTTCCTCCAGCGGCCGACAAGGCCGAAGAATGGAGGGCCACTATCCGGAGCCTGATAGACTTCGCCAACAACGACTCTCCGCAGCAGCCGTCGGCCTCACGGCCGCGGCAGGCTGAGAAGACGAAGGCTATCGGCGACAAGACTGCCGGGGGTGCGACAAGCGTGCACTCCCCGCCGCAGAAGCAGAAGACGCCGCCCCGCCGGAACAACCCCGACGACGGCTCCACAGCCTCGTCGGACCCGCGGGCCCGTCGGGACCAGCGCCAGGTCCTCGACGACCGGCGAGATGAAGACGCTCGGACCACGATCGAGCGCCGCCGAGAAGCTCGGCGACAATCCGACAAGAGAGCTGGGAACACTGTCGACGCACCCGCGCCCGGTGAACCGGGCGACTTGCCGTACGCGGCAGGTTGCCCTGCGTTCACCCGCGAGCTGCGGCGCGTCCAGTGGCCCAGTATGAAGAACTTTAAGCCCGACGTACCGGAGAAGTACGACGGCAAGACGCACCCCTCGGAGTTTCTCAGCGTCTACACTATCGCAGTGCAAGCTGCCGGGGGGCGCGACGAGAAGATCCTAGCCAACTACTTCCCGCTCGTGCTAAAGCCGAACGTCCGTTCGTGGCTCATGCACTTGCCGGAAGGCTCTATCTCTTCTTGGGCCGACCTCTGCCATCAGTTTGTTGGCGCCTTCACCGGCGGCCACAAACCCCATGGCCAGGAGAGCGATCTCCACATCTTGGCCCAGAAGGAAGGCGAGCCCCTGCGCAAATATATCCAACGCTTCAGCCGGGTGCAGCACAACATCCCAGACGTTCACCCTGCCGCGGTCATCAGCGCGTTCCATCAGAACGTGCGTAACCGCCGCATGCGTGAGGAGATGGCGATGACCAAGATCAGGGACGTCAGCGAGCTTTACGCTCTTGCTGACAAGTGCGCCCGTGCGGAAGAGGGGAGGAAACTCCCCGGGGAGGATGCTGGCGCAGGGGGAAGCGACAGCGACGACGCCGCCCCGGCAAAGAAGAGCCGGCGGCGGAACAACAGGAAGAAGGGCAAGAAGGAAGTGCTTGCCGTCGAGAAGTCCGGCAAGGAGGCCTCCGCCAAGCAAGCGCAGGCTGGCGGCTCCGGCAAGGAGCCTGCCCCTGCGGCGGCGGCCGACAAGCCGGGTAGCTCCGACAAGCAATACTGTAAGATTCACCGCACCAAGGGTCACGATCTCTCCAACTGCAAGCGCGTCGAGTACCTCGTCGAGCAGCAAAAAGCTGAGTACGAGAGGCGCGACAAGGAGAAGGCCCAAGGTGGCGGGGAAGAGCCCAGCAAGAAGCGGCCGTTTAACGGCCGGGGAGGACGCCGCGGCAAGGCCAAGCAGCGGCAAGGAGATCGACCTCCCCGGGGCCGCGACAACGACGAAGACGACAATGAAGACATGGAGGACGACGAGAACAGCGAGCAGGAGTTCCAGAAGGCCACGGAGGTCCTGTGCGTCGACGGTGGCGCCTCCCTGCACACCTCCCACCGCCAGCTGAAACAGTGGGTGCGTGAGGTGAATGCAGCGGAGCCGCCCGTGGAGTCGCGCAGGCTCCTCAAATGGTCCAGCACGCCCATCGTTTTTGACCTTGAGGATCACCCTGACCGCACCACGGCGGTCGGGTGCTTGCCGATGCTGGTTTCTCCCACCATCCGCAACCTCAAGGTCACCAAAATGTTGGTTGACGGCGGGGCCGGGCTGAACTTGATCTCCTCTGCTGTGATCAAGAAGCTCCAGATTCAAGACGGCGAGCTCGAAGAGACCGGTTCATTCCAAGGAATCAACCCGGGAAGGAGCAAGCCCAAGGGAAAGATCACTCTGCCGGTGACCTTTGGCGGGGAGCTCAACTTCAGGACTGAGCGCATCACCTTTGACGTCGCTGATATCCCATTGCCCTACAATGGAATACTCGGCCGTCCCGCCCTCGCCAAGTTCATGGCAGCTTCCCACTATGCCTACAACGTGCTGAAGATGCCGGGGCCGATAAGCGTCATCACTGTCCACAGCGACAAGAAAGATGCGCTTATTTGCGCCGACAAGATTTACCGGGATGCGGCAGCTGCGGCCGAGAAGGATACTCTTGCCGCTGAAGCTCCCGGGGGGAAGAAGACGAAGACCAAGTCCGGCAAGTGCTCTGGGACCCACTCAGGCAACCGCACCTCTTCGGAGTGCTGCGCCGCCGTCGAGGACGTTCCATCGAGCTCCACCGGCAAGAGCAAGAAAGGAATGGCTGCTCCTCCGGCAACCAAGAAGGTGTCCGCAAAGGAGGATGGCGCTGGTGGTACCTTCACCATCAGTGCCACCCTTGACAGCAAATAGGAAAGCGCGCTCGTCGCCTTCCTGCGGGCGAATGTCGATGTGTTTGCTTGGCAACCATCTGACATCCCCGGTGTTCCCAGGAAGGTGATTGAGCACAAGCTTGCTGTCTGTCCTCATGCGCGGCCCATCAAGCAGAAAGTGAGGAAGCAAGCCGTGGAGCGCCAAGAGTTCATCAATGAGGAGATCAAGAAACTAGAGGCAGCAGGCCTAGTTAGAGGTGTGATCCATCCGACGTGGCTGGCAAACCCAGTCGTCGTGCGCAAGGCCAACGGGAAGTGGAGACTGTGTATAGACTTCACCGATGTCAATAAAGCATGTCCCAAGGATCCTTTCCCTTTGCCGCGCATTGACCAGATCGTTGACTCCACTGCCGGATGTGAGCTACTCTGTTTTCTTGATGCATATTCAGGCTATCACCAGATTTTCATGGCCAAGGAAGATGAAGAGAAGACTGCATTTATCACTCCATGTGGCACCTATTGCTTTATCCGCATGCCATTTGGACTGAAGAATGCAGGCTCAACCTTTGCAAGGGTAGTGTACACTGCTTTTGAGCCACAGATCCACAGGAATGTAGAAGCTTACATGGATGACATCGTGGTGAAGAGCAAGAGCAAAGAAACACTGATTCAAGATTTGGAAGAAACGTTTCAGAACCTGCGCAGGATACAGCTCAAGTTGAACCCCGAGAAGTGCGTCTTTGGAGTTCCCTCCGGCAAGCTTCTCGGGTTCTTTGTATCACAGAGGGGGATTGAGGCCAACCCCGACAAGATCAAGGCCATCGAGCAGATAGAAGCCCCAAAGCGCGTCAAGGATGTCAGAAGGCTCGCAGGTTGTGTTGCTGCCCTCAGTAGGTTCATTTCAAAGTCCGCAGAACGCGCCCTACCTTTCTTCAAAATCTTGAAGAAGGCAGGTCCCATGAAGTGGACTCCGGAAGCGGAGGCGGCGTTGCAGGATTTGAAACGATACCTGTCCTCCACTCCTATACTTGTCGCACCTAAACCACAGGAAAAGTTGTTGCTATACTTAGCGGCAACCAACCAGGTGGTTAGTGCTGCGTTAGTAGCGGAGAGGGAGTCCGACGAGGAGCCAGCGTCACCGGCAAGCGAATCTAGCGACAAGCAGGGGACTATCCCGACAAGCTCTGGCCCCGACAAGGAAGACTCTGCGCAGGAACAAGGAGAGGTGCGGAAGAAGATGGTGCAGCGCCCAGTGTATTTTGTAAGTTCCCTTCTCCAGGGAGCTAGATCAAGGTACTCTGGTGTGCAAAAATTGCTTTTCGGCCTCCTCATGGCCTCGAGGAAGCTGCGCCACTACTTCCAAGCCCATGAGATAACAGTGGTCACTCGCTTTCCGTTGAAGAGGATATTGCACAATCCAGAGGCAACAGGCAGGATCGTCGAGTGGGCACTGGAGCTGTCAAGCTTTGGACTCAAGTTTGAAAGTACTTCAACCATACAGAGCCGAGCTTTGGCAGAATTCATCGCTGAGTGGACCCCAACGCCAGAAGAAGAAGTTCAAGAAACAAGTGTACCCGTGCAAGAAGCGACAAGTGAATGGGTAATGTATTTTGACGGTGCCTTCTCGCTGCAAGGCGCCGGTGCCGGCGTGGTACTCATCGCGCCCACCGGAGAGCACCTCAAATATGTTATCCAGATGCACTTTCCCAGGGAGCAAGCGACAAACAACACTGCAGAATATGAAGGCTTGCTTGCCGGCCTCAGGATTGCGGCCGAACTTGGGATCAGAAAGCTGATTGTGCGGGGCGATTCTCAGTTGGTGGTCCGACAAGTTAACAAGAGCTACCAGAGCCCTTTGATGGAAGCATATGTCGATGAAGTGAGGATGCTTGAAGAGCACTTTGAAGGTCTGCAGATGGAGCACGTCCCAAGAGCTCAAAATGAGATTGCAGATGGCCTTTCAAAGTGCGCCGCGATGAAGTTACCTGTGGAACCAGGGACCTTTTTGCTCAAGCTGACTCAGCCATCAGTTACACCGTCAATTGGGCAGTCCAAGAAGAGAAAGTTGGTCTCCGGCGACTACTTGCCGGCGGATCTTCCTGAACCCGCCGCCAAAGTTCCCAAGATCAACAACAACGCTGAGGAACAGTTTGCTCCTGCAAGCCCTCGGGCTTGTACAGTTGAAGCGAGTGTTCCCGACAAACCTCGCCCCGGCGAGCTTGCCGGGGGACCGTCAGCTCCGGCAGGACCAGAGGTCTTTGCCGAAGAAGCTGAGGTTCCCGCAGCGGCCCTCGAGCCTTTAGTCCTTGCCGTCGAGCCTCGGGCTCCAGCATGGGCGCAGCAGATCGTCCGTTTTCTGCAAACTGGAGAACTTCCCGACGACCCTCAAGAGATAGAGAAGATAACCAGGCAGTCAAGTATGTATCAGTTCGTAGATAACGAGCTATACAGAAGAAGACTCAATGGTGTCAGGTTGAAATGCATCTCCAGAGAAGATGGACAGAAGCTGTTGGCAGAAATACACGGAGGCATATGCGGCCACCACATTGGCGCAAGGGCACTTGCCGGGAAAGCTTTCCGGCAAGGGTTCTTTTGGCAAGAAGCCCTCCAAGATGCAACTGCACTAGTAACCAAGTGTGAAGCGTGCCAGTTCCATGCAAAGCAAATCCATCAGCCAGCTCAAGCTCTCCAAACAATCCCTTTGTCATGGCCCTTCTCGGTCTGGGGGCTCGATATCCTCGGCCCTTTCCCTCGTGCTGTCGGGGGCTTTGAGTACTTGTACGTTGCAATCGACAAGTTCACAAAGTGGCCAGAAGTGGAGCCAGTGAGAAAGGTGACAGCACAGTCAGCAGTCAGGTTCTTCAGGTCGATTGTTTGCCGTTTCGGGATCCCTAACAGGATCATCACCGACAACGGTACGCAATTCACTAGTCGCACCTTCATGCAATACGTCCAAGACCTTGGCGCCAAGGTCTGTTTCGCTTCTGTCGCTCACCCGAAGAGCAACGGCCAAGCGGAGAGGGCAAATGCTGAAGTGCTGCGCGGACTCAAGACAAGGACCTTTGACAGGCTGCGCAAGTGCGGAAGGAATTGGATAGAGGAGCTCCCGGCGGCTCTTTGGTCAATCAGAACGACACCAAGTCGAGCCACCGGACAGACACCTTTTGCTCTAGTCTATGGAGCAGAGGCGGTTCTCCCCACGGAACTCGTATACGGATCTCCTCGAGTACTCGCTTATGATGAGCTCGAGCAAGAGCAACTGCGACAAGATGACGCGTTGCTCCTTGAGGAGGGACGTCTCCAGGCTGCTGTACGAGCTGCTCGATACCAGCAAGCTTTGCGCCGCTACCATAGCCGCAAAGTCAAGGCCAGGAGTCTCGAGGAAGGCGACCTTGTTCTTCGGCGTGTTCAGTCCGCCAAGAATTCCAACAAGTTGACGCCGAAGTGGGAAGGCCCTTATCGGGTGAGACAAGTTACGAGGCCCGGCGCTGTCCGCCTCGAGACCGAAGAAGGCTTACCGGTGAGCAACTCCTGGAACATAGAGCATCTTCGCAAGTTTCACCCCTAAGGCGCGGTTGCCGTGATCCGCTCCGGCAACCACCTTTTGTACAAGCCGTGCCGCTGTTGCATGTAACCCTTTGTACAAAGCCGGGCGCAGACCCCGTGCATCAGTAAAGTTTTCGTGTTTTCGCATCGATTGCCTTTTGCATGCTTCTCTTTGCTATTTGCATGTCCTGTTTGGCATTTGATGCAACACTCAGACATACGGTAAGCACTATTACGCCGAAAGGCAATATGCTTTTTCCCTCTCCCTTTCCTTTTCTCTTAAGCAGAAGGAACGTTCCTCGCGCACAAGTTTGCCGGGGGGGAAGGAGATGGAGGAGGAACTAAGTGCTGTTCAAGTAAGAAGAGCCTTACCGAAAAGCAAGCAACATGAGCAAGCAGCATATGAAAGATAAGTTGTTAGAATTTGACCTGTTCAAATTTTAAATTTTGGTTGTCTTCCTTGAACGATCACACTTTGTATGGAAAACCTGTACGCGGAGGAACCTACCCGTAGCTTGCCGCACCCTTATCTTGTTTTCGAGTCCACTCAACGATTTAAGTGAGCTGCGACAAGTGTCGCGCCCTTGCCTCGTTTCCGAGTACACTCAGCAAGCTAAGTGCGTTGCGACCAGCTGCGGCAAGGTTGCTTGCCGGCGAGGACCTTGGCCAGCAGGCTGCTCAGAGTCCAGCACTCAGCGCTCGCGGCAAGGGCCCCTTGCCGGCAAGCTTCCCGGGAGCGTAGGGTGAAAAACATACAAAGTCAAAGATTGGAACAAGGAAGATAACATTGCACTGATTAATTGAAGTAAAGCAAATATCTTACAAAGATAACTTGTCGCAATGGACTAATGAGTTCATAACATAATATGCAGCAACAAAAAGATAAAGATAAATGGAGCCCTAGTCTACGCGGTCGCCTTCCTTCCTGCCAAGCTTTGCCACCTTGGCGATGATGTGGCCGACCTGCTCCTTCAGGGCCTCCGTGTCTGCATCAGCCGGCAGGGTGCGAAGAACGTTCGTGAGGTTGATCCCCGGGTTGCGGTACACGATCTTCGTCAACACCCGCTCCAGAGTTCCCGCGCAGAGCCGGCGCGACTCCTCGGCCAGCTGCGCGGGGATGCGGTTCCGGAGACCTGCAAGAGCCGGAGCGACGCCTCTGAAGAAGAGGCTGAGCTTGGCGCTGTGCGGGAGATCTGGATCCGGCGAGTAGATAAGATGTTCAACCTTCAAAGCAAGCAACTCCTGGTCAATATTGGACGCAGAAGAAACCAGCTCTTCGGTCCACACCTCGATAGTCTGCCGGAAGAGCTCGGAGGCCTTGTTGACGCTCTCCACCAAGGTTCGCTCCTTGCGGAGCTCATCCTTCAACTTGGTCTCCTGGGCCCGGGCAGCATCAAGCGATTCCTTCAGGGTGGTGACCTTCAGCTCCAAGTCTTCAATGGAATCCTTGGCGGCCTTCAGCTCGTCACCCCTCTTGGATAAACTCACCTGGAGCTCTGAGTTCGTGTGAGCATCCTTCTCGCGCTCCAGGATGAGCGCGGCAACCTTCTCGGCGCTCACCTTCATCGCCTTCTCCAGTTGTTCGACCTTGGCGGCGAGCTCCTTCTTGGCGTCCTCCGCGGCGACCGCGGCGGCCTTCGCCTCCTTCAGCTCCCCGCCAAGGGCAGCCTCGCGAGCGGCAAGGTCTTCTTCATGAGAATCCAGCTCAACCTTCCGCTGCGCGAGCTCTCCCTCTCGCCGGGACATCTCCACCCCGGCGAGGCGCTGCTGTTCATCGGCTTCGGCCCTCTCAAGTACCCACTCTTGATACGCGCCGGCGAGACGCTCACGCTCCTCCGCCACCTGGCGGAGGGCAGCCTGATTGGCGGCGCTGAGCTCCGCCGCACGCTTCTCCATCTCTGCCGCGGCCTTGGCGGCAAGAGCCTCCCGGGAAGCGAGCTTTGCTTGCCTGGCCCGGTAAAGGGCCAGGAGCTGATGAAGCAATCGCTCCTCCTCGGGCCCCTCACCTCCACCGGGCGCCTGGACGATCTTCAGGCTGCGGAGGCGAGGACCTCTCCGTCGAACGCCTCGCCCTCCGCAGGAGCTCGCGACGAAGACCCCCACGGCATCTGGATGAAGACGCCATTGGGGGCCTCGAGATAGAACCTTTGCTCTTCGCCGGCGGAGGGACCGGTGGCCGGTGCAGCATCTGATGCTCCCGCCACCTCCGGGTCGGCGGTGCGGCCACCGTCCCCCTCCCCGGCCGCTGCGTCCGCAGCCGGAGCAGTCTCTTGCGCGGCCGGCTCGGCGGCCTCGCCCACCTCCTCGACGACTGGAGCGTCGCCGCCGCCGCCCTGCGCGTCCTCCTCCTCGAGGATAATTACCTCCGTCTCCATAGGCACAGGAGGAGGAAGATCTAGAAAGAAGAAGAAGACAAAGAAATTCAAGACTCAAGCAAATATCCAAAAAAGAGACAAGCCAAGAAGACAAGTTACAAAGGTTACCTTGGCGGGCGTCCTCAGCGGCGGGCTCCCTCGCCGGGGAGCTCGGCCTCGTCGGAGTAGTCGCCCTCGCCGGGGAACTTGGCCTTGGCGGGGTGGCCGCCCTTGCCGGGCTACTCGTCCTTGGCGGGGTACTCTGCCTTGGCGGAGTACCCGCCCTTGACGGAGCACTCTCCCTTGCCGGAGAGTCCTGCCTTGGCGGGGATGGCGGTGCCTGCAGCTCCTCGGCGGTGGTCTCCGGGCGCTCTTCCCGCTGCGGCTCCTCCTCTGCACGGAACAAGACAAGAGATGTCAAGATATGAAGATAAAATCAAAAGCCTCAGACGTACCCCGACAAGCGAAAAGAAAGAACCCCAGACTTACGCTGGGGGCTGCGCTGCGGGCTGCGCTGGGGGCTGCTCATCGGAGCAGTGCCAGAGTCCGGCAGGCTCGGCTCCGGCGCGCCTTCTGTTGCCGCCGCCGTCGAGTCCTCCGCGACCTCGGCCTCGGGCGCCTTGGCCTTCTTCGCTGCGCGGTGGGCCAGGGTCCTGAAATCAGAACAGAAGACAGAGTTAGCATCAACAGAAGCTCAAGACAAAAATCAAGAAGATGAGGAATCTCGGATCCTTACTCCTGGTCCTCCTCGTCGTCCTCGCTCAGGGCGGAGAAGTCATACTCCACCGTGGGCGCGTCGACGCGAGGAGCGGGAGGCGAAGACTCCCTCGCGCGCTTGGTACTCACCGGGGCTGGGGGCTGCGAAGACCCAGCCCCTGTGGCTGCCGGCGCCCGGGGGGCGGGCGGAGCCGCTGCTCCGCTCCGAGAAGACCCCTGCCGGCTCGCTGCCGGCCTGCGGGGCGCCTCCGTCGTGGTCCGCACACGGGCCGCCTCTGCTGCGGCTGGTGCGCCGGACGGCCTTGGCGCGGCTTGACTCCCCCGGGGAGCCGCCCGCCGAGGTGGCTGTTGCCGGGGCGCCTGTGCCCTTTCTCCCGTCGCCGCCTTGCGGAGACGCTTTGCCGGGGACTCCTTCGGGCTTGCCGGGGGCGGGGAGCTCTCCGACGAGGAGAGGTCGTCGGCGTATAACTCCGTAGATCCGCCGGAGTCTTCGGCCTCCTCCTCCTCCTCCTCCTCTGCCCCGGCCGGCTCGCTGGGCCCAGCATCCAGCGCTGCGGCCCTCTTCCCCTTGGCGCCTCCGCCCCTCGCGGCGCCTCTGCTCCCTCCGGCGGTGCCATCCCTTGCCGCAGCCTCCGTCGCGATCCCATGGATCCCGGAGTGCCTCAACGAGGGAACCCCGGCGAGCGCGTCGGGTGGGAGGTTCAGCAATCGGCGGATCTCCGCCTCTTCCGCCTGGGTGGACGCCTCTTCGGCCTCCGCCTCCTCCGGCGAGAACCCGAAGACTCCTGCCGCCGCGGCTGCGGCGGCCTCCTCAGCCCGAGAAGCTATGTAGGCAATTTCCTGTTCGGTGGTGTCCCGCGTATGCAGCTTGAGGTCCTCCTTGTTACTCGCCACCTCGACGAGGTTGTCGTAGAAGTTGAGGACGTCGATGGGCTTCGGGGCGATCCACGAGCGGTCCAAGCCATGCGAGTCGCACATCGGCATCATGGCAAGGATCCGGTCCCTCGCGGCGTTGTTGCAGAGCGGCACCACTTCCCGGGGAGTCCTGAACCACTCGGGGTGCGTCGGGTCGTACTTGAAGAGCTCTCGTACCATCCCGCGCAGCTCCAGAGTGGTGAAGTTGAAATTAAGCCCGGGGCGCAGCCTCATGATGTCTGCCGGGCCGCCGTACTCCCAGGCCGGCCTCTTCCGGTCTTGGAGAGGGGCGATGCGCCGGCGGAGGAAATCTGCGCCCACCTCGGCAACTGACAGCCGGGCCAGCCGAAGACGGAGAATCCGGACGAGGGCGATGTCGAGCTTGACGTCGTCGGAGTCTAGATCGCTCCAATCTCTGCCGCGCACGATAGGCGTTGTGCGCGGCGCAGTGAAGGCTTGCGGCTGGTCCTCTACGATCCAGCACCACTCCGCTCGCCATTCTTCCCACTTGCCGCGGAGCTCCCCCGGCAAGTACGACCCCTTCTTGTTGAGGCGGAAGACCCAAGAAATTCCTCCGGAGAGGGGGGCATCGGCCTCGGCTCTAGGAGTGAAAAAGTGTCTAAAGAGGGCTACGTTGGGGTGGACTCCTATGAAGTTTTCGCACATATGTGCGAAAACGGCCATGGTGAGAATGGCGTTGGGGGTGAAATCAAGCAGATGGAAGCCATACGTATTCATGATATCACAGAAGAAGTTCGAAAAAGGAGGACAGAGACCACAGTGGAAAAAGGCAGCAAAGAAGTGATACCCGCCGGGGTAGTTGTCCTTGGCGACGGCCGGGTATGCTCGGGTGCGGGGATGCGCATCGGTGCCCTTGGACCAGAACAAGTAATACTTGTTCCAGAGTTCTTGCACGCCGAGCTTCGGTGGGAAGACGACGTGCCGCTTCCGGTAAGCGATGAGCTTGGCTGCTTGCTCGGACTTCTCCTTCTTGGATTTCTCCGCTTTCGCCTTGTCGGTCTTTGGGGCCATGGCGGACGCGGCGGAAGGAAGGGGACGAAGAGCTCGGCGGCGGCGGAGCTGTGGAGGCGGAGCGCAAGAAGGAATCTTTTTGCAGGTAGAAGACGACGTAATGAGAGCACAGGGAGGGGAACCGCGCCCGCTACCTCTGCTTTTATGGGGGAGTGGGGGGCGTTTCGCCCTTTCCATTAAGAGATCGTGGGCACGTCCCATCCCACGGCGCCGCAATCGACGCGTGCCGTTACCGTGGGGTGCGGCGGATATGGAAGTGGATTCGGCGCGCCACGGGCCGCGGGTGCCCGTGCACTGTTTTGGGCCTGGCCCAATAGCGCTCGGCACCGTGTGTGGCCCAGGCCCGGGGGCTCCTGTCGGTGTACTAAGGTAGGGGTACCCCAGTACCCCAACTTGTGCACGGGCAGTTGCAGCTTCCCGCGGCAAGGTTTACTGCGTGCTCGCCGGAGACCTTCCTGCCCCCTGTTAAACCATTCAAAAACAAAGTATACAAGACAGAAGATCGAGACCCCGGCAAGAGGAGCTTGCCGGGAAGGCCGTCCCAGGCTCAAGACTGTTTTCACTAACACAAGACCCTGGCAAGAGGAGCTTGCCAGGGAGAATAGAAGACATCGCCTCGGCGCTGCGCGCGCCCCGGCAAGGGGCCCGGGGAGCGGCAAGTTCCCGGGCCCGGCAAGATCAAGGCCCCGGCAAGGTACTTGCCGGGAAGGCTACGCTGTGTGCCCGCGCTCCAGCTCATCGGCCCACGCGTCGCCCTGGGGCCTATCCAGGGACGCGTGGCGGATGGCCGTGCAGCCTGGGGTACACGGTGGCACACCACGGCGATAAATCCGTCGCCGTGGCGGACGGAGACGCTAAGGCGGGAGCTTTTGGGGTCGACGGCGACGGGCATTAAATGCCCTTGTCCCCCACTGTTAAAGTAGGTATAGACCACTGTTCTGTACTGTAGCTCCACTGTTCCCGCACTGTTACAACTACCACCTCTTTTACATTTTTACCCCTTTCTCCTACGTTGACACCTGTCGGTGACCCCTTGCACTATAAAAGGAGGCCCATGCACAACGTGGAGGGGGTTCGAAATCTAGATTACTCTCACGCACGGTGTAGCTGCTTCTTCAAGCTCCCGAGCGCCCCACTCAATACACAACCAAGCAGGAGTAGGGTTTTACGCATCCGTGCGGCCCGAACCTGGGTAAAACTGCCCGCGCGTCTGCTTCGATCTGCTCTTTGTGCTCCCTCCGCCCTCGTACCGCACAGACAAGGGGCTCCGGTCCCATAGGTGTTCGTGGCGGACAGTTTCCCCCGACAACAAGGGAATCCGCTTCTACCAAACAGCTCTTTAATTTTCAGAATATCACCTCTGCAAAACTAACTGTCCTGCTTCTTATCCATTCCATTCTTGCTTGTTTCTGTCAACATAACCAACGATTGTATTGTATTGTATTGTTCGCCATCCATATCCATATGACCTCTGACTAGATGAGCATGGGATGACTTATTATTATTATTAGCCCTCCTTTATTATATGATACAGTATGATACTTATATGGGTACGGTAGGTGCTTCATCCACATCACAATGTCCTCTCTCTGCCCAACCAACAAGTTGCCTGAAAAAAAGAGACAAATTTGACCAGCACCTCCCAAAAAAAAGCTATCAGTCCGGCTTTGACTGAATTATTCTTGCAAGTTAAGTATACTGGATTAGTAGTGCTTGTTTGGTGAGTAGGGCATTTTGGAGACCGAGCTTCATGGAGCCCTTTATTTTGAAAAATTCAAAATTCATAAATTTTGGTTTCAAAAAATTCTGAAAAAAATACACATGTATGCAAGGATGTAAAGTATATGTGTGAAAATTTTCAGGATGAAATACCTTGAATTACGAGCTACACAAAAAGAACAAAATCATTGACTTTAAAGATGAACAGTATATATGCTAAAAGCTTCAGATTTGTCTTTTTTGTGTAGCTCACATTTTAATGTATTTTGGCCTGAAAATTTGCACACATGTATATTATGCATCTAAGTATATGTGTATTTATTTTCATAATTTTTTGAAACTAAAAAGTTTGAATTTTGAAGTTTTCAAATATAGGCCTCCATGGAGCTCAGTCTCCATTTGGCATTTTCGTTGTTTGGCCAGCTGTCAATTAGCTTCTTCTTTCCAAACTCTAGTACCAATGGAAGATAATGTTGCCATACATTGTACTACAGGTAGCACTTAAACTCTGTAGGTACAGATTAAACGATATTTTTTGCAAATTTCATTAATTCTAGTCATGTGACTTGAATCACCTGAATTCTTTAGACACAGATGGATTTGAATGTACAAATTTAATTCCTCAAGCCCATTTATTTTATAGCTTATGTACCATGGGTCCAATTGGCACTTAGTTACCATGGATGGATGTTTATTTATTTATTAACCTAGTTAACCTAGTTAATTAATTCGAGAGGGATTTGACCTAGTTAACCTAATTAATCCCTAGCATTTAATTAATTTGACCTCGTTAACCTCCAGCAAGCAAGTTTGAACCTAATTTGACCTAAATTCGAGAGGGATTTGACCTAAACCTAGCAAAAGAGAGAAGAAGAGGGCATGGCCGGGAGGGAGGAGAGGAGGAAGAGAGGAGAATAGAGGCAGAGGGAGAAGGGTTACCTGAGGTAGTGGTGGCCGGAGCGGAGACGACGGAGGACGGAGACGGCGAGCTTGGGGGAGGCGGAGATAGACAGCGGGGAGGTCGCGGGCCTCCTCTCTTGGTGGACGTGGGGCCTCCTCTCCTGGTGGACTTGACGAAGCCGGCCGGCGCGGAGCTCCTGGGCCTCCTCTCCTGGAGGCGACGATGGTGAGCGAAGAGAGTGGAGGGGGCGGCGTGTGGTGG
>LR738716.1:72310416-72356144 GCA_902687465.1 Secale cereale
GGTGGGGCGGGGGCGGCGGCGTCGAGGCAGCGCGCGAGGGAGAGGGGGAGGGGATCGATCTGGGGCGAGGGCGAGGGAGAGAGGGAATAGGTGGAGTGGGGGAGGAAGTATGGATGGGGGCAGAATATTAATGGCGCACCTCCCCCTCGTGCGCCATAAGTACATCTATACTAATGGCGCACCTCCCCCTGGTGCGCCATTAGTTTTTTTTTGGTTTCTGTTCGAGCCAACAGGTTCTTTCACCAAACCTCATCTACATCAAACCCCATCTAGTAGCCTGACTGGTCAGCACGCAGCTCTCACACCAGGAGGTCCGGGTTCGATTCCCGGGCTCCCCAATTTTTTTTATGAATTTTTTCTTTGCACATATCTTTTTATCCATGCATCCAAATATAACATGTCACATATGCTAGATGCTGAGAATTTCATGCAGAAAAATAATATGCAGTTTGTTGCCATGTTAACAACATTTAAAATGTTGTTTGATATTTATTTGTGTTTAAATATGTCCAAACTTGTTTAAATCATAACTAAATATCCATAGCTCCAAATTTGACAAACTTTATATGCTTTTGGGGGTAACATATAACCAAGCACAACTAGTCTTTTTTTCGATTTTTAGTTGCATTCATTTGTGAATTGGTAAAACATTTATGAATATGAAAAAATATCATCAAATTTGAAAAAAATATTCATGAATTCGAAAAGTGCCCATGAAAAAACATTTATGAATATGTCAAAATACAATCGAGAAATGAAGGCTACAATGTAAATATAATCAATCTTAGCTAGCTATCTGTTCACAATCTTCTTGCCCTTCTTTTTCGCAAATGGAGTTCTTCTCTTGAATGGACGTCCCTTAGGTAGGGTGGTCCGGCTTCTTCTTGTGGTGTATGGCACTTCATCGTCGTCGTCATGTTCCATCTTCGGGTCGCCGTACTTGTCGAAGTCTTGCTCATTGGCGACTCCATCCATTCCGATGATCTTCCTTTTGCCTCTCCTCACGACAACACGACTGGGCTTTGACGGGTCGGTAATGAAGAACCATTGGTCCACTTGGGAAGCCAGTACCCATGGCTCATTTTTCACGGTGACGTTTATGCCCGCGGTCTTGGATTTGGCTTCGGGTATAACCATGGTGGTGAAATACTGGTCTGACACGGAACATCGGGACCTTCTCTCCAGCGTACCTCAGCTCCCAGATCTCTTTGATCCTTCCGTAGTATCTGTCCTTGTCGTTACCGGTGTAGGATTCCATCGTTACCCCGGAGTTCTGATAACCATCGCTCTTCATGTCCTTGTCCTCGGTGTAAAACGTGTACCCGTTGATACCGTACGCCTCATAGGTCAACAGGTTGTGCTCGGCGCCCTGTGACAAGGCGAATATGAGATTCTCTTCTACGGAAGAATCCTCATGTAAAGGGTACGACAGAAGCTTCTCCTTGAAGCAACGCGTGAAACATGAGTTGTGCTCTTTGATTATATCTCCGTCTGTCCTCTGTTGGCCTCGCTCATTGTACGCCTTCTCAATAAAGGTTTTGTGCTCTACCACCCAAGGATCGACCACGTCTATGTGTTGTAGCGCGACTAGGTTTGCTCTTTCAAAGTCGGCGAGTCGACCCTCGAAGTCGACATGCATTTCACGGCGACCCTCGCGGTGACCCCATCCAGCGAGCCTGCCGAGGTGCCTGTTGACGGGCAGACCAACGGGGTTCTCGATGCCTACATAATTCGTGCAGTAGGAGATGCACTCTTCGGTCAGAAAATCCCTGGCTATGCTTCCCTCTGGACGTGACATGTTGCGAACGTATCCTTTGATGACACCATTCATCCTTTCGAACGGCATCATGCTGTGCAGGAACGTCGGCCCGAGTTGGATGATATCCTCCACGATATGGACCAGCAGATGCACCATAACGTCGAAGAATGCGGGCGGGAAGTGCATCTCAAGCTCGCATAGTATCACCACGATCTCTTCCTGTAGCCTTCTGAGTTTCTTCATGCCAACCGACTTCCGAGAGATGATGTCGAAAAAGTTGCATAGGCTAAATAGCGTTTCACGGACGTGCGCGTCCATGATCCCACGGATTGCAACTGGAAGTATGTGCGTGATCAGCATGTGACAGTCGTGAGACTTCATCCCGCTGAACTTCTGCTTCGCTGGGTCTAGGTATCTGCTTATCTTCCCCGTGTAACCGTAAGGAAGTTTTACTCCAACGAGGCAGGTGAAAAACTGCTCGATCTCCTCCTAACTTAGAGTGAAGCACGCGGGAGGGTAGTCATTTCCGGTCTTCTTGGCCTTTTTGCCTTTGCGACGACTTTACGTGTCCTACTTTGCCTCATCATCATCATCATCATCATCATTAGCATGAAGCTCCTGCCTGATGCCCATTGATTTCAAGTCTGCCCTTGCTTTCGGCCCATCTTTGGTCCTCTCTAGCATGTTGAGCAGGGTACCAAGCAGACTCTCGCACACGTTCTGTTGGGGAACGTAGTATTTTCAAAATTTTCCTACGATCATGCAAGATCTATCCACTAGATGCATAGCAATGAGGGGGAGAGTGTGTCTACGTACCCTCGTAGACCGGGAGCGGAAGCGACTAGTGACGCGGTTGATGTAGTCGAACTTCTTCGCGATCCAACCGATCAAGTACCGAATGTACGTCACCTCCGCGTTCAGCACACGTTCAGCTTGATGACGTCGCACGAGCTCTTGATCCAGTTGAGCTTCACGGGAGAGTTTAGTCAGCACGACGGCGTGGTGACGGATATGATGTATCTACCGGCGCAGGGCTTTGCCTAAGCACTGCAACGGTATGACCGAGGTGTGTTTCTGTGGACGGGGGCACCACACACGGCCAAAACAATTCAACTTGTGTGTCTTTGGGTGCCCCCCTGCCCCCGTATATAAAGGAGCAAGGGGGGAGGCCGGCCGGCCCCTATAGGCGCGCCAAGGAGGAGCAATCCTACTAGGAATAGGATTGCAATCCTATTCCTAGTAGGAATCACCAAGAGGGAAAGGAAAGAGAGGGAGAGAAGGAGATGGAAAGAGGGGGCCGCGGCCCCCTCCCTTAGTCCAATTCGGACTGCCCTTGGGAGGGGGCGCGCCACCTCCTGGCTACTGCCCTCTTTTTCCTCTATGGCCCACTAAGGCCCAACTTTCCTCCGGGGGGTTCCGGTAACCCCCCGGCACTCCGGTAAATTCCGAAACTTTCCAGAACACTTCCGGTGTCCGAATATAGTCGTCCAATATATCAATCTTTATGTCTCGGACATTTCGAGACTCCTCGTCACGTCCGTGATCTCATCCGGGACTCCGAACTACCTTCGGTACATCAAAACTCATAATCTCATAATACCGATCGTCATCAAACGTTAAGCGTGCGGACCCTACGGGTTCGAGAACTATGTAGACATGACCGAGACTCATCTCCGGTCAATAACCAATAGCGGAACCTGGATGCTCATATTGGCTCCTACATATTCTACGAAGATCTTTATTGGTCAAACCGCATAACAACATACGTTGTTCCCTTTGTCATCGGTATGTTACTTGCCTGAGATTCGATCGTCGGTATCACCATACCTAGTTAATCACCGGAAAGTCTCTTTACTCGTTCCGTAATACGTCATCTCATGAATAACTCATTAGTCATTTGCTTGCAAGGCTTGTTATGATGTGTATTACCGAGAGGGCCCAGAGATACCTCTCCGACACTCGGAGTGACAAATCCTATTCTTGATCTATGCCAACACCACGATCACCTTCGGAGACACCTGTAGAGCATCTTTATAATCACCCAGTTACGTTGTGACGTTTGATAGCACACAAGGTGTTCCTCCGATATTCGGGAGTTGTATAATCTCATAGTCATAGGAACATGTATAAGTCATGAAGAAAGCAATAGCAGTAAAACTAAACGATCATAGTGGTAAGCTAACGGATGGGTCTTGTCCATCACAACATTCTCCTAATGATGTGATCCCGTTGATCAAATGACAACTCTTGTCTATGGATAGGAAACATAACCATCTTTGATCAATGAGCTAGTCTAGTAGAGGCTTACTAGGGACACTCTGTTTTGTCTATTTATTCACACATGTACTAAGTTTCCAGTTAATACAATTCTAGCATGAACAATAAACATTTATCATGATATAAGGAAATAAATAATAACTTTATTATTGCCCCTAGGGCATATTTCCTTCACGTTCTTCGTGATATGCATGACATCAAGGCTGTGAGGCACACGGTGGATCTTCCTGTACGGCAAGTCCCAGAAAACAGACCTCGTTTACCATACCTTCAGTAGCGGCTCTGGCGCCTTTCGCTTCTTTCCCGGCTCTAGCGCCTGTTACTTCTTTCCCGGCAGTGGGCAATATCTCCGATTATTCAACAGCTCGTCTATTTCCTCGCCGCTCCTTGTACGCGGGTGTCTTCGGGGTTCGGTTTCACCATCGAACAGATCCTTGCGTTTCCTCCACGGGTCATCTTCACGAAGCCACCTTCGAGGTCCCATGAACACGGTTTTCGAAGACCCGGGATCTCTATCTAGCTGGTGATACGTTGTGTCATCCATGCACCTGACGCATCCAGAAAATCCGTGGACCATCTGCCCCGCGACATATCCGTAACCGAGATAGTGGTGCACCGTCGTGAGCAGTGCGGCTCTCATAGGGAAATATTCTTTCTCGGCAGCGTCCCACGTATTGGCTGGCGTTTTTCACAGCGTGTCTAGCTCCTCTTTCAACAGCCCCAGATACAGATTGATGTCATTCCCTGGTTGTTTCGGCCCTTCAATTAGCATACTCATGTGAATGTACTTCCTCTTCATGCACAACCAGGGGGGAAGGTTGTACATCCACACAAACACAGGCCAGGTGCTATGTGTGCTTCTCTGGCTGCCAAACGGATTGACTCCATCGGTGCTCGCGCCCAGCATGATGTTCCTTGGATCGTTCCCAAATTCTAGGTCTTCGAAGTTCAACGCTTGCCACTCGCTCGCATCCTTAGGGTGACTCAGCATCTTGTCTTTTTTATTTATCTCCAGATCATTTCCGTCATCTTCTCACTTCTTCTCCTCCCTATCCGCGTGCCAACGCATGAGCTTTGCTACCTTAGGGTCCGCGAAATACTGCTGTAGACGAGGAGTGATCGGAAAGTACCACACCACTTTTCGAGGAGCTTTCTTCCGCTTCTTGTATCGACTGACGCCGCACACCGGACATATGGTAGACTCCGCGTGCTCGTCCCGATAAATGATGCAATTGTTCATGCACACATGGTATTTCACGTGCGGTAAATCTAGAGGACACATGATTTTCTTCGCCTCCTCAAAACTGGTCGGGCACTTGTTCCCCTTGGGAAGACGTTCGTGCCAGAATGACATGATCTCGTCGAAGCATGCGTCGGTCATTTTCTGCTTTACCTTCATCTCCAGATCCATGAGCGTTACTTTCAGGCGGGTATCCTCGGGCCTGCATCCTTCATACAATGGAGTAACCGCGTCTATCTCCAGTTGATATAGCTTGGCTTTCTCTCGGGCGGCAGCTCTTGCATTATCCGTCTGCTTGAGAAGCAGCTCTTGAATATGAGGGTCCTGCACCCAGCCTCCATCGTTGTCTACTCCGGCATCTTCATCTAGATCATGATCATGCCCTTTGTCTTGATCTTCCTCAGCATCATGTCCGGCATCTTCTACATGATGACTATGTACAGCATCACCGTCGTGATCATGTCCTGGAGATTCTTTGTCTTCTCGCCCGCCCTCGCCGTGGTGGTTGTCTTGCTGCCCTTCCTCATTTCTTGCCCGGCCATGGATGCCTTCATAGTCATCTGCATCACCTTGCCACTGATAGCCATCCATGAAACCACGCAAGAGCAGGTGGTCCCGCACCTGCCCGGAATCCGGGTCCGCAATAAGGCTCTTCAGCTTGCATCTTCGACACGGACATCATATCTCCGTTTCGTTCTTTTGAAGCATCTCGGCCTTCGTGGAGCTCAAAAACCTATTCATGATGCCAACGGTCATCGTGCGGACCATGGTCGCCTGCGGGGTAGAGCAAAACGATATTTTAGAACGAAGAAAAAATTTGGCATGACTTTCCCTAAAAATAGGACCAAAAAGAATGCATAGTGCCAAAATTCTCGCCGAAACGGAAATTAATCAACATTTTGGCAAAATATTGGCAACTATCGCATTTCAAATATCGGTACCTGCAAACACAAACATATATGAAACACCACAAACATACATAGATCTAGCTAGGCCATAAAAAGTGCATGTGCACGGTTGTTGGAGCTCGAGGGAGAAAAAATGATCTACAACATAAAGATAGCTTTCCCCCCTTACTTACCTATCAAAAAAAGGTACTTTAACCACTTAATTTTGATGAATATATGGTGCAAATGAGGTGAGGAGGAGGAGGCAGCCGACACAACCTTGGAGGAGGAGGTGGAGAGAATGAAGTGGGGAAAGTGAGTGTGTAGGTGTGGCTGTCCAAAATATCTAGCTGGTCCCACTTTACTAATGGCGTACCAGTCATCAATGTGCCATTAGTAACCAGTGTTACTAATGGTGCATTGATGACTGGTGCGCCATTAGTAGTTTTGAAAAAAAATAGTACTGGCGCACTGAGTTGGAGGTGCGCCATTACTAGTTAAACTAGTAATGGCGCACTGTGCCACCGTGCGCCATTAGTATGTCTGTAAAAATTAAAAAAAAGTTGTTACTAATGGCGCACCGTGTATCTGGTGTGCCATTAGTATTTGTACACTAATGGCGCACCGACACATGGTGCGCCATTGGAATATACTAATGGCGCACCACATGTCTGGTGTGCCATTAGTGGCCATATCATCTATAGCCCTTTTCCTAGTAGTGTAAATGATAGTTGAGTATGTGGACTTGCTGAAAATATCTTATATTGAATCTTTCCTGTGCTATGATAAATTGCAATTGCTTCAATGGCTGAGATCATGGTTTGTTAGTTTTCAATGAAGTTTCTGATTCATACTTGACATTGTGAATGGATTGTTACTCTATCATAAGAAATCATATGTCAAGTTATATATGTTGCTGATTATAAGAATGATCATGATGCCCTCATGTCCGTATTTTATTTTTTCGACACCTCTATCTCTAAACATGTGGACATATTTTTCGATATCGGTTTTTCGCTTGAGGTCAAGCAAGGTCTAAGCTTGGGGGAGTTGATACATCCATTTTTGCATCATGCTTTTATGTTTATATTTATTGCATTATGGGCTGTTATTACACATTATGTCACAATACTTATGCCTTTTCGCTCTTATCTTCCAAGGTTTACATAAAGAGGGAGAATGCCGGCAGCTGGAATTCTAGGATGGAAAAGGAGCAAATATTGGAGACCTATTCCGCACAACTCAAAAAGCCCTGAAACTCCACGAAACTCAGTTTCGG
Source organism: Secale cereale (assembly GCA_902687465.1). Taxonomy (NCBI): domain Eukaryota; kingdom Viridiplantae; phylum Streptophyta; class Magnoliopsida; order Poales; family Poaceae; genus Secale; species Secale cereale. The sequence goes on from LR738716.1 coordinate 72,317,859, forward strand.
AAAATATAAAAAATATCTGGCGAAAGAAATACAACAGGGGGCCCACACCCTATCCATGAGGGTGGGGGGCGCGCCCCTGCCTCGTGGGCCAGCCGGTGACCCACCGATGCCCATCTTCTGCTATATGGGGTGTTTTGACCTGGAAAAAATCATAAGGAGGCTTTCAGGACGAAGCGACGTCATCTTGAGGCAGAAACTTGGCGGAACCAAGCTATTCTACGGGGGACACTTCCCTCCAGGAGGGGGAAATCATCGCCATCATCATCACCAACAACTCTCCCATCTTGGGGAGGGTTATCTTCATCATCTTCACCAGCACCATATCCCCTCAAACCCTAGTTCCTCTCTTGTATCCAATATTTGTACCAAAACATCAGATTGGTACATGTAGGTTACTAGTAGTGTTGATTACTCCTTGTAGTTGATGCTAGTTGGTTTACTTGGTGGAAGATTGATATGTCTCCAATGTATCTATAATTTTTTATTGTTCCATGCTATTATTTATGAAGTCTTGGATGTTTAATGGGCTTTATCATTCACTTTTATATCATTTTTGGGACTAACCTACTAACCCAAATGCCTAGTCCAGATTGTTGTTTTTTGCCTATTTCAGGGTTTTGCAGAAAAGGAATATCAAACGGAGTCCAAACGGAATGAAACCTTTGCGAGAGATATTTTTGGAGAAAATAACGCACGGAAAACGTCAGGACTAAGTCAGGGGACAACTGGCCTGCCCTCGAGGGTGGGGGGCACGCCTGATGGCTTCTCGCCCCTCGTTGGTTACCCCAAGTGGAAGGTTGAGATGTAGTGTAGTGGCAAATTTCCCTTGGCAAAGATACCAAGGATCGAATCCCGTGAGACTCCGAGGGTCGACAAGTAGGTGTCAACGGCGCCAGAACTTAGCGGTTGATAGGACCTGCACACAGATACAAATAACTTTGCTCCCAACGAGTACAGAGAGGTTGTCAATCCCTCCGGCCTTGTTGTTTACAAAGGATCAAACACAAGAGGTAATAATGATAGCTATGACTGCAACTAGGAAATAGAAACAGGAAGTAAATAGAAGGTGTGATCAGTGGTGGTAATATGGACCGGGGTCCCATGATGTTCACTAGTGATGTCTCTCTCCCAAAAGACGATAAAACAGCAAAGCGAGGTAAACAAATTACAGCTGGGCAATTGACAGGATTATGTGCGCAAACCAATGCTAACTATGCTGCAAAGAAAGGTAGAGGCTCAAAAGCATGGGCGGTACGCCAAGGCAAGTAGACCGAAATCCATCTGCATCTACTACTAATCATCCACCTTGAGATATCTATCCAAAACATCTCGCTGATATTAAGTTGCGAGTCCCACCCAAAGTGTAAACTCAAAGCAACAGACAACTGCATTAAAAGAACTTTGCGTAAAGTAAACTATCCTTGCACCCGCAAGTACAAGCACCGTTGTTTTCTCCCTTGTGGCAACAGCACATCCCCTAGACTCATGTTTCTGTCACTCAAGCTAGTCATCAGGGGGCATGAACCCACAATCAAGCATAACGCTCCCTCTTGGAGTTACTACCTACTACTTGGCCAAAGCAATAAACAGCAATGGAGAACATGCTAGAATTACTCAAGAACAAAGATATAAAAGAGGTGAATCAAATATATTGCTCAAACACAATCTGAACATAGTCTCATAATCCATCAGATCCCAGCAAACTCAGCAGAGCAACAGCAGAAAGATTACATATGTGCCTCGATCATGTAGGGCAGCTCACGAGGTCTAAACCATGAAGAACAAAGAGGGGAGGAGAACATCACATAGCTACTGATCATGGACCCATGGTCCAAGGGGGACTACTCACGACTCATCCGGGAGGCGTCCATGGTGGTGGAGAAGCTCCCGGTGGTGGTTCTCCCCTCCGGCAGGGTGCCGGGAAGAGTTCTCCTGATGCTCCCGGTCTTGGAAGCGCTGCGGCGGCGGAACAGAGGCGAGGTCGCGAAAAAGGGTTCCGTCCTCGAGGGTTTCGGGACGAGAGGAATATATATGCGAAGGGGGTCACCAGAGGCGGAGCCGGGGCCCCAGGCGCCCCCCTGGCGCGGCCAGGGGTGGGGCCGCGCCAGGTGGCTGCCTGGGCCACTCCTGGCTCCCCTCCGGCCCCACTTTGGTTCTTCTCGAAGCTTCATGTACGCTGGTTTTTCCTGTGTTTTTCCCGGAATTTTTGGATCACTTTTAATATGGGGGAAACCTGAAATAGAAAAACAGCAGAAAACAGGAACTGGCACTGTGGTGCACTGAGTTAATAGGTTAGTCCAAATATGATCAAAAGTGTATGGATGTGCATAAATATCATAGCAATATCACACAAAAGAGGCATGGAGCAAGCAGAAATTATAGATACGTTTTGGACGTATCAACATCCCCAAGCTTAATTCCGGCTCGTCCTCGAGTAGGTAAATGATAACAAGCATAATTTCTGTGGTGACATGCTACCAACCATATAAGAACTTTTTAAGTAAAGAAATCAAGGTATGTAATTCAATTCAAGTCATAACAAGCAAGAGTCTATATTAGTATTGTAACAAGCAACATAAGAACATAAAGGTGCAAGAGCTCTCGCTGTCCGTGACTCGAATGTCTCCAAATGGTGTTTGCGTGCAACAAAGGGGATAGGGATATACGAGAGAGTAAAACATAGTTTTTGAATTGTTGAGAACTTCATCTACTAAAGTTTCACACTTGGTCTTCTTTGGAATCTTATCTTGACTCATCCCCAGACCACCAGCCAGGTACAAGTCAAAATGATCCACTCCCTTTCGATATTTTGAGCACTCATGCAATGGATGAGCGTAAGCAAGAAAGTCGACACTTAGGATGGCAAAGAGAGAAAAATGATGGAGGGGGAAGACAAAAAAGGTGTGAAGGGCTCACATCAATGAGGACAATTGATACGTCCAAAACGTATCTATAATTTCTGCTTGCTCCATGCCTCTTTTGTGTGATATTGCTATGTTATTTATGCACTTCCATACACTTTTGATCATATTTGGACTAACCTATTAACTCAGTGCACCCCAGTGCCAGTTTCTGTTTTCTGCTGTTTTTGTATTTCAGGTTTTCCCATTACGTAAACTGCCAGAAAAATTCCGGGAAAAATATATCAAAAATCAGCGTTCCGGAAGCTTCCATGCGGCCAAAGTAGGGATGGAGGGGGGTCACCAGGGCTCCAGGCGGCCAGAGGGCGCCCCCCCCCTCCTGGCCATGCCGCCAGGGCGCCTGGCCCCCCCAGGCCTCCTCTGACGCCCCCCTTTGGCATATATTTACACCGCGTCCTGAAACCCTCGAGGACGGAACCCTTTTTTCGCGATCTCATCTCTGTTCCGCCGCCGCCACGCTTCCAAGATCGGGAGCACCAGGAGAACTCTTCCCGGCACCCTGCCGGAGGGGAGGATCACCACCGGGAGCCTCTCCACCACCATGGACACCTCCCGGATGAGTTGTGAGTAGTCTTCCTTGGACCATGGGTCCATGACCAGTAGCTATGTGATGTTCTCCTCCCCCCTTTGTTCTTCACCGATTAGACCTCGTGAGCTGCCCTACATGATCGAGGCACATATGTAATCCTTATGCTGTTGCTATGCTGAGTTTGCTAGGATCCGATGGATTATGAGATTATGTTCAGATTGTGTGTGAGTAATATATTTGATTCACCTCTTTTATATTTATGTTCTTGAGTAATTCTTGCATGTTCTCCGTTGCTGTTTATTGCTTTGGCCAAGTAGTAGGTAGTAACTCCAAGAGAGAACGTTATGCTTGATTGTGGGTTCATGCCCCTCGATGACTAGCTTGAGTGACAGAAACATGAGTCTAGGGGATGTGCTATTGCCACAAGGGGGAAAACAATAGTGCTTGTACTTGCGGGTGCAAGGATTGTTTACTTTACGCAAAGTTCTTTTAATGCAGTTGTCTGTTGCTTTGAGTTTACACTATGGGTGGGACTCGCAACTTAATACCAGCGAGATGTTCTGGATAGATATCTCAAGGTGGATGATTAGTAGTAGATGCAGATGGATTTCGGTCTACTTGCCTTGGCGTACCGCCCATGCTTTTGAGCCTCTACCTTTCTTGCAGCATAGTTAGCATTGGTTTGCGCACATAATCCTGTCAATTGCCCAGCTGTAATTTGTTTACCTCGCTTAGTTGTTTTATCGTCTTTTGGGAGAGAGACATCACTAGTGAACATCATGAGACCCCGGTCCATATTACCATCACTGATCACATCAGTTATTTCCTTTCTATTCTTACTTACTAGTTGCAGTTATACCTATCACTATTATCTCTTGCGTTTGATCCTTTGTAAACGACAAGGCCGGAGGGATTGACAACCTCTCTGTACTCGTTGGGAGCAAAGTTATTTGTATCTGTGTGCAGGTCCAGTCAATTGCTAAGTATCTGGCGCCGTTAGCGGTTGACACCTTCTTGTTGAACCTTGGAGTCTCAGGGGAATTCGATCCTTGGTATCTTTGCCAAGGGAAAACTACCGCTACACTGCATCTCAAACCTTCCACTTGTGGTAACCAACGAGGGGCGAGAAGCCATCAAGCAAAGTTTTCTGGTGCCGTCGCCGGGGACTCCACTCTTCAAGATATGGGAGTTGCACGCTATCTTTTACCTTTGCTTTTTAGTCTTGTTAGTTTACTTTTCAGTTTTTGCTTTAGTATCTTTTATCAAAAATCACAAAAATAGTTATCTTGCTTGCTTGCTGCTATGGGTTCCACCGAGAACACCAAGTTGTGTGACTTCACTAGTCATAACAACGATGACTTTATCTGCACACCCATTACTACACCTGCCACTTTAGCACCTTCTTATGAAATTAAACCTACTTTACTGAACCTAGTTATGAAAGATCAATTCTCCGGTGCTGGAGATGATGCTGCTTTACACTTAAACAATTTTGTTGAACTCTGTGATATGCAAAAGTACCAAGAAATAGATGGTAATATTGTTAAGCTTAAGCTTTTTCCTTTCTCCTTGAGAGGAGGAGCTAAAATTTGGTTTCAATCTTTGCCTAGAAATAGCATAGATTCTTGGGACAAGTGCAAGGATGCCTTTATTGGAAAGTACTATCCACCTGCTAAAATTATCCAACTAAGGAGTAACATAATGAATTTCAAACAATTGGATAATGAACATGTTGCCCAAGCATGGGAACGCATGAAATCTCTTGTCAAGAACTGCCCTACTCATGGTTTGACTACTTGGATGGTTATCCAAACTTTTTATGCAGGCTTGAACTTTACCTCGCAGAACATGTTAGATTCGGCCGTGGGAGGAACCTTTATGTCAACTACACTTGGTGCTGCCACAAAGCTTCTCGATGAGATGATGACCAATTATTCCCAATGGCACATCGAACGTGCTCCAACAGGTAGGAAGGTAAACTCTGTCGAGGAGATTTCCTCCCTAAATGAAAAAGTTGACTTGATCATGTCTCTACTTTCCAAGCAATCTTCTATTGATCCTCGTGATGTTCCTTTAAATTCTTTGATTGCTCAAGAACAAGTAGATGTGAACTTTATCTCTAGAAACAATTTCAATAACAATGCTTATAGGAGTAATTTGGTAGCAATCCTAGACCGTTCCCCTCTAATTCCTATGGGAACAACAATGCTTATCCTAGCACCAAGAACTCCACTTCTGAACTAGAGATTATGCTTAAAGATTTCATCACTACCTAAAAAGCCTTCAATAAGAGTGTAGAAGAAAAACTAGCCAAACTAGATGATCTCTCTTCGAAGGTAGACAATTTAGCCCATGAGGTAGAATTGCTTAAAATTAGAACTTCCCCTCCTGAGGAGAGGAAGACCACTCCTATGAATGCTATTCAAGTGCAAATTAATGAAAACATTAGGATGTTGGCTAAACTTAAAGAGAGATGGGCTAGAGAAAAGGAGGAAGAAGATAGAATTAAGAACCTTCCTACCCACCACACTGTTGCTACTATCCAAGTTGTTGAGGATATCCAAACTATTAGCACCCAATGCACTCCTGGTCCCATTGGACCTATTAATGGTGATGCTATGATCATAGAAACTACCAAACAAGTGAGCCTAAAGGACACCACTACCACTTTACTTGATAGTAGTGACCTTGATTTTGATAATTGCACCCTTACCGAAGTTATTGATTTCCTTCACAAGATGTCTAGAGATCCCCGCACTAGCACGCTTAATCTTGCCTTCACAGAGCATATCACTAATGCTCTCATCAAAGCTAGGGAGGAGAAACTTAGGGTAGAAGCCTCCATACCTAGAAAGCTAGAAGATGGTTGGGATCCTATGATTAAAATCAAGTTGAATAACTTCTCTTGCTATGCTTTATGTGATGTTGGAGATAGTACCTCCGTTATGCCCAAAAGAATATATGATATGCTTAAATTGAAACCTTTTGATTCTTGTTCTTTTGGTGTTCGTCTTATCGATTCTTGTCGGTGTACTAAAGTAGGGGTACCTTAGTATCCCGACTTGTGCACGGGCAGTAGCAGCGTCCCGTGGTCAGGCTCACCACGCGCCCGCCAAGGTCCACTCTAGATCCTTTGGAGCCATTCAAGAACAAAGTATTCAAGTTAAGAGACAAGACCCCGGCAAAGAGGAGCTTGTCGGGAAGGCCGCACCAGGCTCAAGATTATCATTCCAGCACAAGACCCTGGCAAGAGGAGCTTGCCAGGAAGGCCAAAGGACAGCACCTCAGAAGATATATCGTGGCGCATCATGCGCCCCGACCGGACCGGGAGAGCGACAAGCTTCCGGGCCTGGCAAGATACCGACCCCGGCAAGGTGCTTGCCAGGGGAAGCTTACGCTGTGTGCCTGCGCTCCAGCTCATCTGGCCACGCGTCGCCCTGGGGCCCTTCCAGGGGCACGTGGCAGATGGCTGTGCAGCCTGGGGTACACGGTGGCGAGCCGCGGTGACGAGGCCATCGCCGTGGCGAACGGAGACACATGGACGGACGCTTTTGGGGTGACGGCGACGGGCATTCAATGCCCTTGTCCCCCACCGACAGGGTTAGGTATAGACCACTGTGCATACACTGTTCATGCATTGTTACAACTACCACCGATTTTACACTTTTACCCTCCTCTACATTGACACCTGTCGGTGACCCCTTTGAGCTATAAAAGGAGGCCCATGCACAACGTAGAGGGGGTTCGATTCCAGAAACTTGATCACTCCCACGCTCGGTGTAGCTAGCACTGTAGATCTTCAAGCTCCCGAGCTCAAGAACTCAATACAACCAAAGGCAGGAGTAGGGTTTTACGCATCCGTGCGGCCCGAACCTAGGTAAACCGCTCGCGTGCGCCCCTTGATCTGCTCTTCGTGCTCCCTCCGCTCCCTTGCCGTACAGTAAAAGGGGCTTCGGTCCCATAGGTGTTCGTGGGCGGTCAGTTTCCCCGACATCTTTTGTCCCCCACCGTCAGGGTTAGGTATAGACCACTGTGCATACACTGTTCATGCACTGTTACAACTACCACTGATTTTACACTTTTACCCTCCTCTACGTTGACACCTGTCGGTGACCCCTTTGAGCTATAAAAGGAGGCCCATGCACAACGTAGAGGGGGTTCGATTCCAGAAACTTGATCACTCCCACGCTCGGTGTAGCTAGCACTGTAGATCTTCAAGCTCCCGAGCTCAAGAACTCAATACAACCAAAGGCAGGAGTAGGGTTTTACGCATCCGTGCGGCCCGAACCTGGGTAAACCGCTCGCGTGCGCCCCTCGATCTGCTCTTCGTGCTCCCTCCGCTCCCTTGCCGTACCGTAAAAGGGGCTCCAGTCCCATAGGTGTTCGTGGGCTGTCAGTTTCCCCGACATCTTTGGCACGCCAGGTAGGGGGCGTCGAGGTTGTGCGAACCTGATACGGCGCTCATGCGGGCGCAACCTTCAGCAACTTCACCAGCTTCGTCAGCTTCATCGACTACATCAGCATGCCACCGAAGAAGAAAGCTTCGAAGGTAGGAGGCCCGTCCGCGTCGATCCCACCACCACCAGAACCAACGGTTGGTGGGGTAGACGCTGGCGGAAGGGAGGACGCCTGCGAGGACACTCACGGCGCAGCCAAGTCCAAGGACAAGATGGACGACCGGGCGAACTCCAAGGCCTCGGCGTCCGTGCACGCACCCCGTCCCTCTCAGGAGGTGCCGGGCCAGCAGCGACGTAGTACCCACGGTACCATCCGCCTGCTGGGACAAGGCCAAACTGGCGGGTCGCGGGATGCTCAAGGCCAGCGTGCTGGCACGAGCAAGGCGCGGTCGCCGGGGCGAGAACCTGCTCCTTCTAACGCTGTTAGAAGTCCGAGCATATCTCGCTCCTCGTACAGCTCGCCACCGCTTCCCTCCTCTCCAGCAGAAGCTCTAGCCAGAGCTCAACTGCTCCTCGACTTCCCTCCAGCGGCAGACAAGGCCGAAGACTGGAGGGCTACAATCCAGAGCCTCATCACCTTCGCCAACAACGACTCGCCGCAGCAGCCGGCAACATCACGGCCGCGGCAAGTCAGCCAAGCGAAGGCCGATGGAGACAAGACCGCCGGGGGTGCTACTACCGTGCACTCCCCGCCGCAGAAGCAGAAATCGCCGACCCGCCGGATCAACGTCGACGATGACTCCACGGCGTCGTCGGATCCGCGGGCTCGCCGCGATCAGCGCCAAGTCCTCGACGACAGGCGACAAGAAGACGCTCGGACACGTATCGAGCGTCGAAGAGAAGCCCGAAGACAATCCAATCAGCGCGCTGGGACTGCTGTCGACATGCACGCGCCCGGTGAACCAGGCGACTTGCCGTACGCGGCAGGCTGCCCTGCGTTCACCCGAGGGCTGCGGCAAGTCCAGTGGCCGAGCATGAAGAACTTTAAGCCCGACGTACCCGAGAAGTACGACGGCAAGACACACCCCTCAGAGTTCCTCAGCATCTACACCATTGCGGTGCAGGCTGCTGGGGGACGCGACGAGAAGATCTTAGCAAACTACTTCCCGCTCGTGCTTAAGCCAAACGTCAGATCTTGGCTTATGCACTTGCCGGAGAATTCCATCTCTTCTTGGGCAGATCTACGCCACCAGTTTGTTGGCGCCTTCACGGGCGGCCACAAACCCCACGGCCAGGAGAGCGATCTCCACATTCTTGCCCAGAAGGAGGGAGAGTCCCTGCGCAAGTACATCCAGAGGTTTACCCGCGTTCAGCACAACATCCCGGATGTCCACCCCGCCGCGGTTATCAGCGCGTTCCACCAGAACGTGCGTAACCGCCGGATGAGGGAGGAAATGGCGATGACCAAGATCCGGGACGTCAGTGAGCTTTACGCTCTGGCTGACAAGTGTGCACGCGCTGAAGAAGGGAGGAGACTCCCCGGAGAGGATACCGGTGCAGGAGGAAGTGACAGCGAGGATGCCGCCCCGGCAAGGAAAACCGGCGGCGGAACAACAAGAAGAAGAAGAACAAGGAAGTACTGGTTGTCGAGCAGTCCGGCAAGGAGGCTGCCACCAAGAAGACACAGGCTGGTAGCTCCGGCACAGAGGCCACCCCTGTAGCGGCCGCCGACAAGCAGGACGGCTCCAACAAGCAGTACTGCAAGATCCACCGCACCAAGGGCCACGATCTCCAGAACTGCAAGAGGGTAGAGTACCTCGTAGAACAGCAGAAGGCTGAATACGAGCGTCGCGACAAGGAGAAGGCCCAAGGGGGCGGAGGGGAGCCCAGCAAGAAGCGGCCATTCAATGGCCGGGGAGGACGCCGCGGCAAGGCCAAGCAGCGGCAAGGAGATAGACCTCCCCGGGGCCGCGACAAGGATGAAGATGAAGACGATGACGAGGACATGGATGAAGGAGACAACAGCGAGCAGGAGTTCCAGAAGGCCACGGAAGTTTTGTGCGTCGATGGAGGTGCCTCTCTGCACACTTCCCACCGCCAACTCAAGCAATGGGTGCGGGAAGTGAATGCAGCTGAGCCACCCGTCGAGTCACGCAAGCTGCTGAAGTGGTCCAGCACGCCCATCATCTTCGACCTTGAGGACCACCCTGACCGCACAACGGCGGTCGGGTGCTTGCCGATGTTGGTTTCCCCAACTATCCGCAACCTCAGGGTCACCAAGATGTTGGTTGACGGCGGGGCCGGTCTCAACTTGATCTCCTCCGCTGTGATCAAGAAGCTACAGATCCCCGACAGCGAGCTCGAGGAAACCGGGACTTTTCAAGGAATCAACCCGGGAAGGAGCAAGCCGAAAGGGAAGATTACGCTGCCGGTGACCTTTGGCGGAGAGCTTAACTTCAGGACTGAGAGGATCACCTTCAACGTCGCCGATATCCCATTGCCGTACAATGGGATACTTGGCCGTCCTGCGCTCGCCAAGTTCATGGCAGCCTCCCACTTTGCATACAATATGCTCAAGATGCCAGGGCCAATAAGCGTCATCTCTGTCCCCGGCGACAAGAAGGACGCGCTCATTTGCGCCGACAAGATCTACCGGGACGCAGCAGCCGCGGCAGACAGCAAGACACTTGCCGCTGAAGCTCCCGGGGGGAAGACCAAGACCAAGTCCGGCAAGAGCTCTGGGGCCCACTCCGGCAAACGCACCTCTTCGGAGTGATGCGCTGCCGTCGAGGACGCACCATCGAGCTCCACCGGCAAGTGCAAGAAAGGAATGGCAGCTGCACCTGCAACCAAGAAGGTGTCCGCCAAGGAAGACGGCACTGGTGGTACCTTCACCATCAGTGCTACGCTCGACCCCAAATAGGAAAGCGCGCTCGTTGCCTTCCTGCGGGCGAATGTTGACGTGTTTGCATGGCAACCGTCTGACATCCCCGGTGTTCCCAGGAAGGTAATTGAGCACAAGCTTGCTGTTTGTCCTCACGCGCGGCCCGTCAAGCAGAAGGTCAGGAAGCAAGCGGTGGAGCGCCAAGAGTTTATAGCTGAAGAAATCATGAAGTTGGAAGCAGCAGGCCTTGTTAGAGGTGTACTTCATCCCACGTGGCTGGCCAATCCAGTTGTCGTGCACAAGGCTAATGGGAAGTGGAGACTTTGTATAGACTTCACTGATGTGAATAAAGCTTGTCCCAAGGATCCATTTCCCTTGCCGCGCATTGACCAGATTGTTGACTCCACGGCTGGATGTGAGTTGCTTTCATTTCTCGATGCATACTCAGGTTACCACCAGATATTCATGGCTGAGGAAGACGAAGAGAAGACCGCAGTCATTACTTCATGTGGCACTTACTGTTTCATACGTATGCCCTTTGGACTGAAGAATGCAGGCTCAAAATTTGCAAGGGTGGTCCACACTGCTTTTGAGCCACAGATACACAGGAATGTAGAGGCCTACATGGATGATATAGTGGTCAAGAGCAAGGACAAGGATACCCTGATCCAAGACCTAGAAGAAACCTTTGAGAACCTGCGCAAGATACAACTCAAGCTGAACCCCGAGAAGTGCGTCTTCGGAGTTCCCTCCAGCAAGCTTCTCGGGTTCTTTGTGTCCCAGAGGGGGATTGAAGCCAATCCCGACAAGATCAAGGCCATCGAGTAGATCGAAGCCCCAAAGCGCATCAAGGACGTAAGGAGACTTGCTGGTTGTGTGGCTGCCCTCAGCAGGTTCATTTCAAAGTCTGCAGAACGCGCCCTGCCTTTCTTCAAAATCTTGAAAAAGGCAGGTCCTATGAAATGGACTCCGGAAGCGGAGGCAGCGCTGCATGACTTGAAAGGATACCTGTCCTCTACTCGAATACTTGTCGCACCAAGGCCACGAGAGAAGTTGCTGCTATATTTAGCAGCAACCAATCAAGTGGTTAGTGCTGCGTTGGTAGTAGAGAGGGAGGCGGATGAGGAACCCACAGGCCCGGCAAGCGCATCTAGCGACAAGCAGGGGGCTTCCCCGACAAGCTCTGGCCCCGACAAGGACGAGTCTGCGCAGGAACAAGGAGAAGTGCGAAAGAAGATGGTGCAGCGCCCAGTTTATTTTGTAAGTTCCCTCTTGCAGGGAGCTAGATCAAGATACTCTGGGGTGCAGAAACTGCTTTTCGGCCTCCTCATGGCCTCAAGAAAGCTGCACCACTACTTCCAAGCACATGAGATAACAGTGGTCACTCGCTTTCCGCTGAAGAGGATATTGCAAAACCCATAAGCGACAGGAAGGATTGTCGAGTGGGCACTGGAACTGTCAAGCTTTGGTCTTAAGTTTGAGAATACTTCAACTATACAGAGCAGAGCTTTGGCAGAGTTCATAGCGGAATGGACCCCAACACCAGATGAAGAGGTTCCAGAGACAAGCATCCCCGTCAAGGAAGCGAGCAAGGAATGGATAATGTACTTCGATTGTGCCTTTTCGCTGCAAGGCGCCGGTGCTGGTGTGTTATTCGTAGCACCCACCGGGGAGCACCTCAAGTACGTTGTTCAAATGCACTTTCCCAAGGAGCAAGCGACAAACAATACGGCTGAGTATGAGGGTTTGCTTGCCGGCCTCAGAATTGCAGCCGAACTTGGGATTAAGAAGCTGATTGTGCGGGGAGATTCACAGTTGGTGGTCCGACAAGTAAACAAGAGTTACCAGAGCCCTTTGATGGAAGCTTATGTCGATGAAGTGAGGAAGCTTGAAGAACACTTTGAAGGCCTGCAGATGGAGCACGTTCCAAGAGCTCAAAATGATATCGCAGATGGCCTCTCAAAGTGTGCTGCAATGAAGTTACCTGTGGAACCAGGGACTTTCCTGCTCAAGTTAACTCAACCATCTGTTACACCATCAGTTGGGCAGAGTAAGAAAAGAAAGTTGGTCTCTGGTGACTATTTGCCGGCGGATCTTCCTGAAGCCGCTGCCAAGGTCCCCAAGATCGACGACCGAGTTGCTGAGGAACAGTCTGCTCCTGCGGACCCAAGGGTTCGTGCAGTTGAAGCAGATGTTCCCGGCAAGTCTTGCCCCGGCAGGCTTGCCGGGGAACACTCAGCTTCGGCAGAGCCGCAGGTTTTTGCCGTAGAAGATGAGGTTCCCGAAGCAGCCCTGATGCCTTTAGTTCTTGTTGTTGAGCTTCAGGCTCCAGCATGGGCACAGCAAATCGTCCGTTTTCTTCAAACTGGAGAACTTCCCGAAGAACCAGAAGAGATAGAGAGGATAACCAGGCAGTCAAGTATGTACCAGTTCGTCGGCAATGAACTGTATAGAAGAAGACTCAATGGTATCAGATTGAAGTGCATTTCCCGGGAAGATGGACAGAAGTTGTTGGCAGAAATACACGGAGGCATATGTGGCCACCACATTGGCGCAAGAGCACTTGCCGGGAAGGCATTCCGGCAAGGTTTCTTTTGGCCAGAAGCCCTCCAAGATGCAACTGCACAAGTAACCAAGTGTGAAGTGTGCCAGTTTCATGCCAAGCAAATACATCAGCCAGCTCAAGCTCTCCAGACGATCCCTTTGTCCTGGCCCTTCTCGGTCTGGGGGCTCGACATCCTCGGCCCCTTTCCCCGTGCCGTCGGGGGCTTTGAGTACTTGTACGTTGCTATCGACAAGTTCAAAAAGTGGCCGGAAGTGGAACCAGTGAGAAAGGTGACCGCACAGTCAGCAGTGAAGTTCTTCAGCTCAATTGTTTGCCGTTTCGGAATCCCTAACAGGATCATCACCGACAACGGCACACAGTTCACGAGTCGCACCTTCATGCAATACGTCCAAGACCTTGGCGCCAAGGTCTGCTTCGCTTCTGTTGCTCACCCGAGGAGCAATGGTCAAGAGGAGAGGGCAAATGCTGAAGTGCTGCGCGGACTCAAGACAAGAACCTTCGACAGGCTGCACAAGTGCGGAAGAAACTGGATCGAGGAGTTGCCGGCGGCTCTTTGGTCAATCAGGACGACACCAAATCGAGCCACCGGACAGACACCCTTTGCTCTTGTCTATGGAGCAGAGGCAGTTCTCCCCACGGAACTCGTATACGGGTCTCCTCGAGTGCTCGCATACGATGAGCTCGAGCAAGAGCAGCTGCGGCAAGATGATGCACTGCTCCTCGAGGAGGACCGTCTCCAGGCTGCTGTACGAGCTGCTCGATATCAGCAAGCCTTGCGTCACTATCATAGCCGCAAGGTTAAGGCCAGGAGTCTCGAGGAAGGCGACCTTGTTCTTTGGCGCATTCAGTCCGCCAAGAACTCCAACAAGTTTACATCGAAGTGGGAAGGCCCTTATCGGGTGAGGCAAGTCACAAGGCCCGGCGCTGTCCGCCTTGAGATCGAAGAAGACTTACCGGTGAGCAACTCCTGGAACATAGAGCATCTTCGCAAGTTTCACCCATAAGGCGCGGTTGCCGTGATCCGTTCCGGCAACCATCTTATGTACAAGTCTTGCCGCTGTTGCATGTAAACCTTTGTACAAAGCCGAGCGCAGACCCCGTGCATCAGTAAAACTTTTGTGCTTCGCACAGCTTGTCGTTTCATGCATTCTTGTTTGTATTGCATATATTATCTGACACTTCGTGCAGCACACGATCCCGGTAAGAGACAACAAGCCGCAAGGCTCCATATCTATGTTTCCTCCCTTCTTCCTTTTTCTCTCAAGCAGAAGAAGTGTTCCTCGCACACAAGTTTGCCGGGGGGGAGGAGACAGTGGTATGGACCAAGTGTTGTTCAAGGAAGGAAGGCCTTGCCGGGAAGCAAACGGAACACAAAAGCTAAGTTGCCAAAGTTTGAGCATTCAAAATTTTAAAAATTCTTAGTTATCTTCCTTGAACGACCACACTTTGTATGGAAAACCTGTGCGTGGAGGAACCTACCCGTGGCTAGCCGCGCCCTTACTTTGTTTCGAGCACGCTCAATGTCTTAAGTGAGCTGCGATGAGTGTCGCGCCCTTACTTCGTTTTCGAGTTCGCTCAACGATCTAAGTGTGCTGCGACTAGCCGCGGCAAGGTTTCTTGCCAGCAAGGGCATTGCCAGCAGGCTGCTAAGAGTCCCGCACTCAGCGCTCGCGGCAAGGGTCCCTTTGCCGGCAAGTTCCCTAAAAGCGTAAGGTGGAAAGCATACAAAGTAAATGAACCAAGCAAGGGATATAACACTGCATTGACTACCCAAAATAAAGTTATATTACAAGATAATTTGCCACTGTTCTAACCAACTACTACCCATGACTTAATCGACAGCGGCAAGGGAAGCAGAAAGAAGGGAGCCTAGTCTACACGGTCTCCGTCAACCCTCTTGATCTTGCCCGCCTTGGCTACGATGTGGGCAACTCGTGCCTTCAGCGCTTCCATGTCAGCTTCGGGCGGCAAGGTCCGGAGGACGTTCTCAAGATTGATCCCGGGGTTGCGGTAGACGATCTTCGTCAACACCCGCTCCATAGTACCCATGCAAAGCCGGCGCGCCTCGTTTGCCAGCTGCGTGGGGACCCTCTCCCGTAGCTGCACGAGGGCCGGCGCCACCCCCCTGAAGAACAAGCTCAACTTGGCGCTGTGGGGGAGGCTCTCGTCGGGGGAGTACACGAGGTGCTCCGCCCTTAGCGCCACCATCTCCTTGTCGATGTTGGCGGCGGAGGCGACGAGTTCCTCGGTCCACTGCTCCACCGTCCGCTGGAAGTTGTTCTGTGACAAGGCGGCGCTGTCCAGCAGCGCCCTTTCGGCTCGGAGATCATCCTTCAGCTTCGTTTCGCGGTCCCGGGCGGCGTCAAGCGAGTCGGTGAGGGTGGAAACCTTCAGCTCTAAGTCTGCAATGGAGTCCTTGGCGTCGTTGAGCTCTTTGCCCTTCTCGGAGAGACGGACTTGCAGCTCCGAATTGGTGTGGGCGTCCTTCTCCCGCGCCACGTTGAGCGCAGCAACCATGTCCTCGCTCGCTTTCAAGCCCGTCTCCAACTGCGCCACCCTGGCCTCCAGATCCCTCTTGGCGGTCTCTGCGGCAGCAGCGGCGTCCCTCGCCTCCTGCAGAGCCCCGCCAATGGCCTGCTCACGAGCGGTGAGGTGGTCCTCGTGGCTATCGAGGTCGACCTTCCGCTAGTTGAGCTCTCCTTCCCGCCGAGACAGATCCTCAGCGGCCAGTCGCTGCTGCTCCTCCACCTCGGCCTTCTCGAGGAAGAACGCCTGGTGTGCTCCGGCAAGCTCTTCGCGCTCCTCCGCCAAGTTCCGGAGGGCCGCTTGGTTGGCGGCACGGAGCTCCGTGGCGCGCTTCTCCAGATCAGCACCAACCTTGGCAGCCAGGGCCTCCCGGGACTCCAACTTAGCCTGCCTGGCCCGGTACAAGGCCAGGAGTCGACGTAGGAGTTGCTCCTCTTCGGCCTCGTTGCTGCTGCCGGGCGCGTCGACAACCCTCAGCCCGGCGGAGGCGAGAACTTCTCCGTCGAAGCTCTCCCCCTCCGCGGGTGCCCTTGATGAAGACGCCCACGGGACTTGGATGAAGACCCCGTTGGTGGCCTCCAGATAGACGCCCGACCCAGCCGTAGGGGCGGAGGGGTCGGCGGCCGGTGCAGCGTCCGGCGCTCCTGCGGCCTCAGGGCCAGCAGTACGGTCGCCGGTCCCTTCCCCAGCTGCCGCGTCAGCGGTCGGGGCAGTCTCCTCAGCGGCTGGCTCGTCGGCGCCGGCCATTCCTTCAGCGGTGGTGGCGTCGCCAGCGTTGCCGCGCACTTCCTCCTCGGCGATGGTCTCCATCTCCATCGGCTCTGGGGCGGGCGGATCTAGCAACAGAAAAAGAAAAGAAAGAATTGTCAAGCAAATATCCAAAAAGAAGAGTTCAAAAGAAAGAAAGTACAAGGACTACCTGCGCGGGCCTCTTCGGTAACTGGGTCCCTCGCCGGGGAGTTCTTCGTTGGCGGCGTAGTAGTGGCCCCTGCTGGCGGAGGGCCGCTTGCGCTTTCCCTTGGCGGTGTGCCCTCCCTTGTCGGGGTGCTCGCCCTTGGCGGGGTACTCGACCTTGGCGGAGTACCCATCCTTGGCGGAGCGCTGTCCCTCGCCGGGGAGCTCCTCCTTGGCGGGGAGGGTGGAACAAGCGGCTCGTCGGGGGCGGCCTCTTGGTGCTCCTGCGGCTGCGGCTCCACTTCTGCACAAGACAACAAGACATCAATAAGGATAAAAAGCTCAAGCGCGCCCGTCAAGCGGAAAAGAGAACGCAAGGCTTACGCTGGGGGCCGCGCTGGGGGCTGCTCTCCGGAGCAGCAGGCTGGTCCGGCAAGTTTGTCGCTGGCGCATCCCACGTCGCTGCGACAGGCTCGTCGTCCTCAAGGTCAACCACAGGGATCTTGACCCTCTTCGCCATCCTCTGGGTCAAGGTCCTGGAAGCCAAACAAGATCAGAACCAAGCAAGAGAATTCAAGACAAGAACAAAAATCAAAGGAAATAAAAGTATCAAGTGCTTACTCTTCCTCCTCCTCGTCGGAGCTAAGGGCGGAGAAGTCAAATTCTGCCTCGCGTGCCCCAGCGCGAGGAGGTGGAGGAGTAGGCTCCCTCGGGCGCTTGGCGGGTTCCGGAGCCATGGGCTGCGAAGACCCCGCTCCGGTCGTCGCCGAGGAACGAGGGGCAGAAGGAACACCAGAGCCGCTTCGGGAGGATCCCCCTCCGCTTGTCGCTGGGACACGGGGCGCCTCCTTGACGACCTTGCTCGTCGTGGTGGCACGCGTCGCACGACGCTTCGGCTGCTGTCGGGGCGCCGGTGGCCTCGCCGTCTCAGTGGTCTTGCGGAGGCGCTTCTTCGGCTGTGGCGGAGGACTTGGTGGTGACGGAGAGTTCTCTGAGGATGAGGAGGCGTCGTCAAGGTTCAGAGACCCACCGGAGTCTTCGTCGGAATCGCCAGATTCGGCGTCCTCTTCGGCGGGCTCACTGGACTCGGTGCCCTGCCCGGCGGCCTCGCTCGTCCCGGCAGGCTCCCCGGCAAGCTCCGCGGCAAGCTTTCCCGCGGCCCCGAGCAGTTTGAGGATCTCCTCCTCCTCGGCCTGACTCACCGCGTCCGCCGCTTCCGCTTCCTCCACGGTGTACCCAAACTCACCCGCGGCCGCCGCTGCGGCGGCCTCCTCCATCCGGCTGGCTATATACGCCACATCCCGGTCGGTGGTCGCACGGGTGAGCCCCTTTTTCTCCTCGGGGTTGCGTGGCCGTTCAACCAGGCTGTCGAAGAAGGCCTGCACGGTCTCCTCTGAAGGCGTCAGCCAAGTAGGAACGACCCCGTGGGAGTCACACTCAGGCATTGCCGCGCGGATGGCACTAAGAGCAGTATTATTGCACAATGGAACTACTCCCTGGGACGGGGTGAACCACTCCTTGTGCTTGGGGTCGTGCTTAAACAGCTCCCGGACCATCCCTTTGAGTTCCAAGACGGTGAAGTTATAATTCAGCCCGGGGCGCAGCCTCATGCGGTCTGCTGCGTTACCAAACTCCCAAGCAGGCCTCTTCCTTTCCTGCAGGGGAGCAATGCGGCGGCGGAGGAAATCAGCCCCAACCTCGCCTACAGTAAGGTTGGCTGCCCGGAGGCGAAGGATCCTAGTAAGGGCAATCTGCAGCTTATCATCCTCCGGGGCCAAATCACTCCAATCCTTGCCGCGCACTACTGCAGTCCGGCGCGGCGAGGTGAACTGCTCGGGTTCTTCTTCCATGACCCAGCACCAATCAGCCCTCCACTCTTCCCACTTGCCGCGGAGCTCTCCAATCAAATACGCTTCCTTCTTGTTGAGCCTGAAGATCCAGGAGATGCCGCCGGAGAGTGGGGATCCAAACTCTACTCTAGGTGTGAAGAAGTGGCGGAAGAGAGGTACGTTTGGATGGACCCCGACATAGTTTTCGCACAGATGTGAGAAAACGGCCAAAGTGAGGACGGCATTCGGGGTGAAATCTAAGAGGTGGAATCCGTATGTGTTCATCACATCACAGAAAAACTCGGAATACGGAGGACAAAGACCACAGTGGAAGAACAGAGCGAAGAAGTGGTAACCTCCCGGGTACATGTCGATGGCTTGGGCGGGGAGGACTCTGGTGCGCGGGTGAGCCTTCGTCTCCCTCGCCCAGAACAGGTAATACTTGTCCCGCAGCTCCCTCGCGCCAAGCCTCGGCGGAAAGACCACCATCCTCTTCCGCATGGCTGCCAGCTTCACCGCCTTATAGGACTTGTCGCTCTTTGCCTTGCTGCTCTTCGGGGCCATGGCGGGGATGGCGGAAAGGGTCGGCGGTGCCGGAGAGGCAGGCGGCGACGGAAGAGTGGTGGAGCTCGGCTCTCTGTCAACCTTTGGGGAGGCGGGGAGCACTGGGGGTTTCTGGAGATTGAGGACACAATGAAAGCAATGGGGGGAAACTGCCCCTGCTTCCTCTGCTTTTAAGGGGGAAGTGGGGGACGTTCCGCATTTTCCCATTAAAGAAACAGGCCACGATCTCTCCCACAACGCCGCAATCGACGCGTGCCATTAGGGAGGGATGCGGCGAATCTGGGGTGGGAAACGGCGTGCCGTGGGCCGCGTGTGCCCGTGCGCTGTTTTGGGCCTGGCCCAACAGCGCTCGGCACCGTGTATGGCCCAGGCCCGGGGGCTCCTGTCGGTGTACTAAAGTAGGTGTACCTTAGTATCCCGACTTGTGCACGGGCAGTAGCAGCGTCCCGTGGTCAGGCTCACCACGCGCCCGCCAAGGCCCACTCTAGATCCTTTGGAGCCATTCAAGAACAAAGTATTCAAGTTAAGAGACAAGACCCCGGCAAGAGGAGCTTGCCGGGAAGGCCGCACCAGGCTCAAGATTATCATTCCAGCACAAGACCCTAGCAAGAGGAGCTTGCCAGGAAGGCCAAAGGACAGCACCTCAGAAGATATATCGTGGCGCATCATGCGCCCCGACCGGACCCGGAGAGCGACAAGCTTCCGGGCCCGGAAAGATACCGACCCCGGCTAGGTGCTTGCCGGGGGAAGCTTACGCTGTGTGCCTGCGCTCCAGCTCATCTGGCCACGCGTCGCCCTGGGGCCCTTCCAGGGGCACGTGGCAGATGGCTGTGCAGCCTGGGGTACACGGTGCCGAGCCGCGGTGATGAGGCCATTGCCGTGGCGAACGGAGACGCATGGACGGACGCTTTTGGGGTGACGGCGACGGGCATTCAATGCCCTTGTCCCCCACCGTCAGGGTTAGGTATAGACCACTATGCATACATTGTTCATGCACTGTTACAACTACCACCGATTTTCCACTTTTACCCTCCTCTATGTTGACACCTGTCGGTGACCCCTTTGAGCTATAAAAGGAGGCCCATGCACAACGTAGAGGGGGTTCGATTCCAGAAACTTGATCACTCCCACGCTCGGTGTAGCTAGCATTGTAGATCTTCAAGCTCCCGAGCTCAAGAACTCAATACAACCATGCGTAAAACCCTACTCCTGCCTTTGGTTGTATTGAGTTCTTGAGCTCGGGAGCTTGAAGATCTACAGTGCTAGATACACCGAGCGTGGGAGTGATCAAGTTTCTGGAATCGAACCCCCTCTACATTGTGCATGGGCCTCCTTTTATAGCTCAAAGGGGTCACCGACAGGTGTCAACGTAGAGGAGGGTAAAAGTGTAAAATCGGTGGTAGTTGTAACAGTGCATGAACAGTGTATGCACAGTGGTCTATACCTAACCCTGACGGTGGGGGACAAGGGCATTGAATGCCCGTCGCCGTCACCCCAAAAGCGTCCGTCCATGCGTCTCCATTCGCCACGGCGATGGCCTCATCACCGCGGCTCGCCACCGTGTACCCCAGGCTGCACAGCCATCTGCCACGTGCCCCTAGAAGGGCCCCAAGGCGACGCGTGGCCAGATGAGCTGGAGCGCAGGCACACAGCGTAAGCTTCCCCCGGCAAGCACCTTGCCGGGGTCGGTATCTTGCCCGGCCCGGAAGCTTGTCGCTCTCCGGGTCCGGTCGGGGCGCATGATGCGCCATGATATATCTTTTGAGGTGTTGTCCTTTGGCCTTCCTACCAAGCTCCTCTTGCCAGGGTCTTGTGCTGGAATGATAATCTTGAGCCTGGTGCGGCCTTCCCGGCAAGCTCCTCTTTGCCGGGGTCTTGTCTCTTAACTTGAATACTTTGTTCTGGAATGGCTCCAAAGGATCTAGAGTGGGCCTTGGCGGGCGCGTGGTGAGCCTGACCACGGGACGTTGCTACTGCCCGTGCACAAGTCGAGATACTAAGGTACCCCTACTTTAGTACACCGACAGGAGCCCCTGGGCCTGGGCCATACACGGTGCCGAGCGCTGTTGGGCCAGGCCCAAAACAGTGCACGGGCACACGCGGCCCACGGCACGACGTTTCCCACTCCAGATTCGCCGCATCCCTCCCTAACGGCATGCGTCGATTGCGGCGTCGTGGGAGAGATCGTGGCATGTTTCTTTAATGGGAAAATGCGGAACGTCCCCCACTTCCCCCTTAAAAGCAGAGGAAGCAGGGGCAGTTTCCCCCCATTGCTTTCATTGTGTCCTCAATCTCCAGAAACCCCCGGTGCTCCCGCCTCCCTAAAGATCGACAGAGAGCCGAGCTCCACCACTCTTCCGCCGCCGCCTGCCTCTCCGGCACCGCCGACCCTTCCCGCCGTCCCCGCCATGGCCCCGAAGAGCAGCAAGGCGAAGAGCGACAAGTCCGATAAGGCGGCGAAGCTGGCAGCCATGAGGAAGAGGATGGTGGTCTTTCCGCCGAGGCTTGGCACGAGGGAGCTGCGGGACAAGTATTACCTGTTCTCGGCGAGGGAGACGAAGGCTCACCCGCGCACCAGAGTCCTCCCCGCCAAAGCCATCGACATGTACCCGGGAGGTTACCACTTCTTCGCTCTGTTCTTCCACTGTGGTCTTTGTCCTCCGTATTCCGAGTTTTTCTGTGATGTGATGAACACATACGGATTCCACCTCATAGATTTCACCCCGAATGCCGTCCTCACTTTGGCCGTTTTCGCACATCTGTGCGAAAACTATGCCGGGGTCCATCCAAACGTAGCTCTCTTCCGCCACTTCTTCACACCTAGAGTAGAGTCTGGATCCCCACTCTCCGGCGGCATCTCCTGGATCTTCAGGCTCAACAAGAAGGAAGCGTATTTGATTGGAGAGCTCCGCAGCAAGTGGGAAGAGTGGAGGGCTGATTGGTGCTGGGTCATGGAAGAAGAACCCGAGCAGTTCACCTTGCCGCGCCGGATTGCAGTAGTGCGCGGCAAGGATTGGAGTGATTTGGCCCCGGAGGATGATAAGCTGCAGATTGCCCTTACTAGGATCCTTCGCCTCCGGGCAACCAACCTTACTGTAGGCGAGGTTGGGGCTGATTTCCTCCGCCGCCACATTGCTCCCCTGCAGGAAAGGAAGAGGCCTGCTTGGGAGTTTGGTAACGCGGCAGACCGCATGAGGCTGCGCCCCGGGCTGAATTATAACTTCACCGTCTTGGAACTCAAAGGGATGGTCCGGGAGCTGTTTAAGCACGACCCCAAGCACAAGGAGTGGTTCACCCCGTCCCGGGGAGTAGTTCCATTGTGCAATAATAATGCTCTTAGTGCCATCCGCGCGGCAATGCCTGAGTGTGACTCCCACGGGGTCGTTCCTACTTGGCTGACGCCTTCAGAGGAGACCGTGCAGGCCTTCTTCGACAGCCTGGTTGAACGGCCACGCAACCCCGAGGACAAAAGGGGCTCACCCGTGCGACCACCGACTGGGATGTGGCGTATATAGACAGCCGGATGGAGGAGGCCGCCGCAGCGGCGGCCGCGGGTGAGTTTGGGTACACCGTGGAGGAAGCGGAAGCGGCGGACGCGGTGAGTCAGGCCGAGGAGGAGGAGATCCTCAAACTGCTGGGGCCCGCGGGAAAGCTTGCCGCGGAGCTTGCCGGGGAGCCTGCCGGGGAGCCTGCCGGGACGAGCGAGGCCGCCGGGCAGGGCACCGATTCCAGTGAGCCCGCCGAAGAGGACGCCGAATCTGGCGATTCTAACGAAGACTCCGGCGGGTCTCTGAACCTTGACGACGCCTCCTCATCCTCAGATAACTCTCCGCCACCACCAAGTCCTCCGCCACAGCCGAAGAAGCGCCTCCGCAAGACCACTGAGACGGCGAGGCCACCGGCGCCCCGACAGCAGCCGAAGCGTCATGCGACGCGTGCCACCACGACGAGCAAGGTCGTCAAGGAGGCGCCCCGTGTCCCAGCGGCAAGCGGAGGGGGATCCTCCCGAAGCGGCTCTGGTGTTCCTTCTGCCCCTCGTTCCTCGGCGACGACCGGAGCGGGGTCTTCGCAGCCCATGGCTCCGGAACCCGCCAAGCGCCCGAGGGAGCCTACTCCTCCAGCTCCTCGCGCTGGGGCACGCGAGGCGGAATTTGACTTCTCCGCCCTAAGCTCCGACGAGGAGGAGGAAGAGTAAGCACTTGATACTTTTATTTCCTTTGATTTTTGTTCTTGTCTTGAATTCTCTTGCTTGGTTCTGATCTTGTTTGGCTTCCAGGACCTTGACCCAGAGGATGGCGAAGAGGGCCAAGATCCCTGTGGTTGACCTTGAGGACGACGAGCCTGTCGCAGCGACGGGGGATGCGCCAGCGACAAACTTGCCGGACCAGCCTGCTGCTCCGGAGAGCAGCCCCCAGCGCGGCCCCCAGCGTAAGCCTTGCGTTCTCTTTTCCGCTTGACGGGCGCGCTTGAGCTTTTTATCCTTATTGATGTCTTGTTGTCTTGTGCAGAAGTGGAGCCGCAGCCGCAGGAGCACCAAGAGGCCGCCCCCGATGAGCTGCTTGTTCCACCCTCCCCGCCAAGGAGGAGCTCCCCGGCGAGGGACAGCGCTCCGCCAAGGATGGGTACTCCGCCAAGGGCGAGCACCCCGCCAAGGGCGAGCACCCCGACAAGGGAGGGCACCCCGCCAAGGGAAAGCGCAAGCGGCCCTCCGCCAGCAGGGGCCACTACTACGCCGCCAAGGGACAACTCCCCGGCGAGGGACCCCGTTACCGAAGAGGCCCGCGCAGGTAGTCCTTGTACTTTCTTTCTTTTGAACTCTTCTTTTTGGATATTTGCTTGACGATTATTTCTTTTCTTTTTCTGTTGTTAGATCCGCCCGCCCCGGAGCCGATGGAGACGGAGACCATCGCCGAGGAGGAAGTGCGCGGCGACGCTGGCGAGGCCACCACTTCTGAAGGAATGGCCGGTGCCGACGAGCCAGCCGCTGAGGAGACTGCCCCGACCGCTGACGCGGCAGCTGGGGAAGGGACCGGCGACTGTACTGCTGGCCCTGAGGCCGCAGGAGCGCCGGACGCTGCACCGGCCGCCGACCCCTCCGCCCCTGTGGCTGGGTCGGGCGTCTATCTGGAGGCCGCCAACGGGGTCTTCATCCAAGTCCCGTGGGCGTCTTCATCAAGGGCACCCGCGGAGGGGGAGAGCTTCGACGGAGAAGTTCTCGCCTCCGCCGGGCTGAGGGTTGTCGACGCGCCCGGCAGCAGCAACGAGGCCGAAGAGGAGCAACTCCTACGTCGACTCCTGGCCTTGTACCGGGCCAGGTAGGCTAAGTTGGAGTCCCGGGAGGCCCTGGCTGCCAAGGCTGGTGCTGATCTGGAGAAGCACGCCACGGAGCTCCGTGCCGCCAACCAAGCGGCCCTCCGAAACTTGGCGGAGGAGCGCAAAGAGCTTTCCGGAGCACACCAGGCGTTCCTCCTCGAGAAGGCCGAGGTGGAGGAGCAGCAGCGACTGGCCGCCGAGGATCTGTCTCGTTGGGAAGGAGAGCTCAACCAGCGGAAGGTCGACCTCGATAGCCACGAGGACGACCTCACCGCTCGCGAGCAGGCCATTGGCGGGGCACTGTAGGAGGCAAGGGACGCCGCTGCTGCCGTAGAGACCGCCAAGAGGGATCTGGAGGCCAGGGTGGCGTAGTTGGAGACGGGCTTGAAAGCGAGCGAGGACAGGGTTGCTGCGCTCAACATGGCGCGGTAGAAGGACGCCCACACCAATTCGGAGCTGCAAGTCCGTCTCTCCGAGAAGGGCAAAGAGCTCAACGACGCCAAGGACTCCATTGCAGACTTGGAGCTGAAGGTTTCCACCCTCACCGACTCGCTTGACGCCGCCCGGGACCGCGAAACGAAGCTGAAGGATGATCTCCGAGCCGAAAGGGCGCTGCTGGACAGTGCCGCCTTGTCGCAGAACAACTTCCAGCGGACGGTGGAGCAGTGGACCGAGGAACTCGTCGCCTCTGCCGCCAACATCGACAAGGAGATGGTGGCGCTGAGGGCGGAGCACCTCGTGTACTCCCCCGACGAGAGCCTCCCCCACAGCGCCAAGTTGAGCTTGTTCTTCAGGGGGGTGGCGCCGGCCCTCGCGCAGCTACGGGAGAGGGTCCCCACGCAGCTGGCAAACGAGGCGCGCCGGCTTTGCATGGGTACTATGGAGCGGGTGTTGACGAAGATCGTCTACCGCAACCCCGGGATCAATCTTGAGAACGTCCTCCGGACCTTTCCGCCCGAAGCTGACATGGAAGCGCTGAAGGCACGAGTTGCCCACATCGTAGCCAAGGCGGGCAAGATCAAGAGGGTTGACGGAGACCGTGTAGACTAGGCTCCCTTCTTTCTGCTTCCCTTGCCGCTGTCGATTAAGTCATGGGTAGTAGTTGGTTAGAACAGTGGCAAATTATCTTGTAATATAACTTTATTTTGGGTAGTCAATGCAGTGTTATCTCCCTTGCTTGGTTCATTTACTTTGTATGCTTTCCACCTTACGCTTTTAGGGAACTTGCCGGCAAAGGGACCCTTGCCGCGAGCGCTGAGTGCGGGACTCTTAGCAGCCTGCTGGCAATGCCCTTGCTGGCAAGAAACCTTGCCGCGGCTAGTCGCAGCACACTTAGATCGTTGAGCGAACTCGAAAACGAAGTAAGGGCGCCACACTCATCGCAGCTCACTTAAGCCGTTGAGCGTGCTTGAAACAAAGTAAGGGCGCGGCTAGCCACGGGTAGGTTCCTCCGCGCACAGGTTTTCCATACAAAGTGTGGTCGTTCAAGGAAGATAAGTAAGAATTTTTAAAATTTTGAATGCTCAAACTTTGGCAACTTAGCTTTTGTGTTCCGTTTGCTTCCCGGCAAGGCCTTCCTTCCTTGAACAGCACTTGGTCCATACCACTGTCTCCTTCCCCCCGGGCAAACTTGTGTGCGAGGAACACTTCTTCTGCTTGAGAGAAAAAGGAAGAAGGGAGGAAACATAGATATGGAGCCTTGCGGCTTGTTGTCGCTTATCGGGATCGTGTGCTGCACGAAGTGTCAGATAATATATGCAATACAAACAAGAATGCATGAAACGACAAGCTGTGCGAAGCACAAAAGTTTTACTGATGCACGGGGTCTGCGCCCGGCTTTGTACAAAGGTTTACATGCAACAGCGGCAAGACTTGTACAAAAGATGGTTGCCGGAACGGATCACAGCAACCGCGCCTTATGGGTGAAACTTGCGAAGATGCTCTATGTTCCAGGAGTTGCTCACCGGTAAGCCTTCTTCGGTCTCAAGGCGGACAGCGTCGGGCCTTGTGACTTGCCTCACCCGATAAGGGCCTTCCCACTTCGGCGTCAACTTGTTGGAGTTCTTGGCGGACTGAACGCGCCGAAGAACAAGGTCGCCTTCCTCGAGACTCCTGGCCTTAACCTTGCGGCTATGATAGAGATGCAAGGCTTGCTGATATCGAGCAGCTCGTACAGCAGCCTGGAGACGGTCCTCCTCGAGGAGCAGTGCATCATCTTGCCGCAGCTGCTCTTGCTCGAGCTCATCGTAAGCGAGCACTCGAGGAGACCCGTATACGAGTTCCGTGGGGAGAACTGCCTCTGCTCCATAGACAAGAGCAAAGGGTGTCTGTCCGGTGGCTCGATTTGGTGTCGTCCTGATTGACCAAAGAGCCGCCGGCAACTCCTCGATCCAATTTCTTCCGCACTTGTGCAGCCTGTCGAAGGTTCTTGTCTTGAGTCCGCGCAGCACTTCAGCATTTGCCCTCTCCGCTTGACCATTGCTCCTCGGGTGAGCAACAGAAGCGAAGCAGACCTTGGCGCCAAGGTCTTGGACGTACTGCATGAAGGTGCGACTCGTGAACTGTGTGCCGTTGTCGGTGATGATCCTGTTAGGGATTCCGAAACGGCAAACAATTGACCTGAAGAACTTCATTGCTGACTGTGCGGTCACCTTTCTCACTGGTTCCACTTCCGGCCACTTTGTGAACTTGTCGATAGCAACGTACAAGTACTCAAAGCCCCCGACGGCACGGGGAAAGGGGCCGAGGATGTCGAGCCCCCAGACCGAGAAGGGCCAGGACAAAGGGATCGTCTGGAGAGCTTGAGCTGGCTGATGTATTTGCTTGGCATGAAACTGGCACCCTTCACACTTGGTTACTTGTGCAGTTGCATCTTGGAGGGCTTCTGGCGAAAAGAAACCTTGCCGGAACGCCTTCCCGGCAAGTGCTCTTGCGCCAATGTGGTGGCCACATATGCCTCCGTGTATTTCTGCCAACAGCTTCTGTCCATCTTCCCGGGAAATGCACTTCAATCTGATACCATTGAGTCTTCTTCTGTACAGTTCATTGCCGACGAACTGGTACATACTTGACTGCCTGGTTATCCTCTCTATCTCTTCTGGTTCTTCGGGAAGTTCTCCAGTTTGAAGAAAACGGACGATTTGCTGTGCCCATGCTGGAGCCTGAGGCTCAACAACAAGGACTAAAGGCATCAGGGCTGCTGCGGGAACCTCAGCTTCTACGACAAGAACCTGCCGCTCTGCCGGAGCTGAGTGTTCCCCGGCAAGCCTGCCAGGGCAAGACTTGCCGGGAACATCTGCTTCAACTGCACGAACCCTTGGGTCCGTAGGAGCAGACTGTTCCTCAGCAACTCGGTCGTCGATCTTGGGGACCTTGGCAGCGGCTTCAGGAAGATCCGCCGGCAAATAGTCACCGGAGACCAACTTTCTTTTCTTACTCTGCCCAACTGATGGTGTAACAGATGGTTGAGTTAACTTGAGCAGGAAGGTCCCTGGTTCCACAGGTAACTTCATTGCAGCACACTTTGAGAGGCCATCTGCGATATCATTTTGAGCTCTTGGAACGTGCTCCATCTGCAGGCCTTCAAAGTGTTCTTCAAGCTTCCTCACTTCATCGACATAAGCTTCCATCAAAGGGCTCTGGTAACTCTTGTTTACTTGTCGGACCACCAACTGTGAATCTCCCCGCACAATCAGCTTCTTAATCCCAAGTTCGGCTGCAATTCTGAGGCCGGCAAGCAAACCCTCGTACTCAGCCGTATTGTTTGTCGCTTGCTCCTTGGGAAAGTGCATTTGAACAACGTACTTGAGGTGCTCCCCGGTGAGTGCTACGAATAACACACCAGCACCGGCGCCTTGCAGCGAAAAGGCACCATCGAAGTACATTATCCATTCCTTGCTCGCTTCCTTGACGGGGATGCTTGTCTTTGGAACCTCTTCATCTGTTGTTGGGGTCCATTCCGCTATGAACTCTGCCAAAGCTCTGCTCTGTATAGTTGAAGTATTCTCAAACTTAAGACCAAAGCTTGACAGTTCCAGTGCCCACTCGACAATCCTTCCTGTCGCTTCTGGGTTTTGCAATATCCTCTTCAGCGGAAAGCGAGTGACCACTGTTATCTCATGTGCTTGGAAGTAGTGGTGCAGCTTTCTTGAGGCCATGAGGAGGCCGAAAAGCAGTTTCTGCACCCCAGAGTATCTTGATCTAGCTCCCTGCAAGAGGGAACTTACAAAATAAACTGGGCGCTGCACCATCTTCTTTCGCACTTCTCCTTGTTCCTGCGCAGACTCATCCTTGTCGGGGCCAGAGCTTGTCGGGGAAGCCCCCTGCTTGTCGCTGGATGCGCTTGCCGGGCCTGTGGGTTCCTCATCCGCCTCCCTCTCCGCTACCAACGCAGCACTAACCACTTGATTGGTTGCTGCTAAATATAGCAGCAACTTCTCTTGTGGCCTAGGTGCGACAAGTATTGGAGTAGAGGACAAGTATCCTTTCAAGTCATGCAGCGCTGCCTCCGCTTCTGGAGTCCATTTCATAGGACCTGCCTTTTTCAAGATTTTGAAGAAAGGCAGGGCGCGTTCTGCAGACTTTGAAATGAACCTGCTGAGGGCAGCCACACAACCAGCAAGTCTCCTTACGTCCTTGACGCGCTTTGGGGCTTCGATCTGCTCGATGGCCTTGATCTTGTCGGGATTGGCTTCAATCCCCCTCTGGGACACAAAGAACCCGAGAAGCTTGCCGGAGGGAACTCCGAAGACGCACTTCTCGGGGTTCAGCTTGAGTTGTATCTTGCGCAGGTTCTCAAAGGTTTCTTCTAGGTCTTGGATCAGGGTATCCTTGTCCTTGCTCTTGACCACTATATCATCCATGTAGGCTTCTACATTCCTGTGTATCTTTTGCTCAAAAGCAGTGTGGACCACCCTTGCAAATGTTGAGCCCGCATTCTTCAGTCCAAAGGGCATACGTATGAAACAGTAAGTGCCACATGGAGTAATGAATGCGGTCTTCTCTTCGTCTTCCTCAGCCATGAATATCTGGTGGTAACCTGAGTATGCATCGAGAAATGAAAGCAACTCACATCCAGCCATGGAGTCAACAATCTGGTCAATGCGCGGCAAGGGAAATGGATCCCTGGGACAAGCTTTATTCACATCAGTGAAGTCTATACAAAGTGTCCACTTCCCATTAGCCTTGCGCACGACAACTCGATTGGCCAGCCACGTGGGATGAAGTACACCTCTAACAAGGCCTGCTGCTTCCAACTTCTTGATTTCTTCAGCTATAAACTCTTGGCGCTCCACCGCTTGCTTCCTGACCTTCTGCTTGACGGGCCGCGCGTGAGGACAAACAGCAAGCTTGTGCTCAATTACCTTCCTGGGAACGCCGGGGATGTCAGACGGTTGCCATGCAAACACGTCAACATTCGCCCGCAGGAAGGCAACGAGCGCGCTTTCCTATTTGGGGTCGAGCGTAGCACTGATGGTGAAGGTACCACCAGTGCCGTCTTCCTTGGCGGACACCTTCTTGGTTGCAGGTGGAGCTGCCATTCCTTTCTTGCACTTGCCGGTGGAGCTCGATGGTGCGTCCTCGACGGCAGCGCAGCACTCCGAAGAGGTGCGTTTGCCGGAGTGGGCCCCTACCATACGCCGGGGATGTTGATTATTAGTTAGATTACAGTCAATGACACCCGGGTCCCACGCTTCAGATTGACCAATCAAACGTTCTGTTGACTACTGACGAAATGCTGATGTCATGCTGACGTCAGCAAGCACTATTCTGGATAATGTTGATTATTTAATAATTAATAAATTAGAAAATGATTTAAAAACTTTAGAAAATCATATCTTTTAAACCGTAACTCGGATGAAAATACTTTATATATGAAAGTTGCTCAGAATTTTGAGATGCATCTGAATATGCAGACCGTTCGTCAACCACACATCCCTAACATACCGAACCCGCAACTTTCCCCCTCCGTTTCATCCGCCCGAAAAGGTGAAACGCCGGGAATACTTTCCCGGATGTTTCCCCCCTTCGTCAGTATCACGCAATACTGTGTTAGGGCACACTTAGCACCGTTACATGTCATGTCATGCATCGTTATGCATCTGTTTGCATTGTATTCACTGTTTCTTCCCCCTCTTCTCCCCGGTAGACTACGAGACCGACGCTGCTGCTGCCCCGATCGACTACGGTGTTGACGACCCCACTTTGACTGCCGAGCTTCCAGGCAAGCCCCCCTCCTTTGATCACCAGATATCACCTACTCTTCTCTCCACTGCTTGCATTAGAGTAGAATAGCATGTTACTGTTTTCGATAATCCTATTCTGCTGCATAGCCTATCATTGTTGCTACCACTGTTGATACTTTACCTGCAATCCTAAATGCTTAGTATAGGATGCTAGTATTCCATCAGTGGCCCTACACCCTTGTCTGTCTGCCCTGCTATTCTATCGGGCTGTGATCACTTGGGGGTGATCACGGGTATATATTACATACACTTATACATGATACTTGATGTGACTAAAGTCGGGTCGGCTCGTTGAGTACCCGCGGTTGATTCACGGATTGGGGGCTGAAAGGACATACTTTCCCGACGGCCCTCTGTGTGGATCTTTGTGGCGGAGCGACGGGGCAGGTTCAGACACATAGGAGACAGGTGGCCTGGCCCTGGACGTTGTCCGCGGTTGTTTCATAATAACACGCTTAACGAGTTTGGATATTTGATCTAAGTCTGGCCATTTGGTCTATACGCACTAACCAGCTGCGTGGGAACAGTTATGGGCACTCGACGTCGTGGTATCAGCCGAAGCCTTTTTGACGTCAGCGACTTAGCGGCGCGCGCCGGATTGGACTGGAAAGCCTACTCTGGTATTAGGAGAGGCTAGGTCTGCTTACCGGCCGCGTACGCAACGTGCAGGTGTGCGTTGGGCGATGGGCCCGGACCCCTGCGCGCCTAGGACTTAGACCGGCGTGCTGACCTCTCTGCTGTGCTTAGGTAGGGCTGCGACGTATTGATCTTCCGAGGCCGGGCATGACCCTGGAAAGTGTGTCCGGCCAAATGAGATCAAGCGTGCTGGGTTATGTGGTGCACCCCTGCAGGGAAGTTAATCTATTCGAATAGTCGTGTCCCTCGGTAAAGGACGACCCGGAGTTGTATTCCGACCTCATGATAACTAGAACCGGACACTTGATAAAAACACACCCAGATGAGTTCCAGATATAACTCGGTGGTTGCTCTCTCACAGGGTGATGTGCGGGAGGATCGCCGAGTAGGATTATGCTATTCGTTGATACTTGGTGAACTTACCATCTATTCTATCCTACTGCTGCAAGATGGAGGCTGCCAGAAGCGTAGTCTTCGTTTGGATTAGTTGTCCCCCTCTTATTCCCGCTTGCTGCAGTTCAGTCCACCGATACTACCCATGTCATTGTTACCATTGCATTTGTAGTATAGATCCTTGCTTGCGAGTCCTTTGGATGAGTACTCACGGTTGCCTTGCTCCCCCTTTTCCCCCTTCTGTTCCTTCTTCTCGGATGATGCAACCAGATGGTGGAGCCCTGGAGCCAGACGCCACCTTCGACGACTCCTACGACACCGGAGGCGCCTACTACTACGTGCAGTCTGCCGACGACGACCAGGAGTAGTTAGGAGGATCCCAGGCAGGAGGCCTGCTCCTCTTTCGATCTGTATCCCAGTTTGTGCTAGCCATCTTATGGCACCTTGTTTAACTTTATGTCTGTACTCATATATCTGTTGCTTCCACTGACTTGTCTATGATCGAGCTCTTGTATTTGAGCCCTCGAGGCCCCTGGCTTGTAATATGAAGCTTGTATGACTTATTTTACTTTTAGAGTTGTGTTGTGATATCTACCAGTGAGTCCCTGATCTTGGTCGTACACATTTGCGTGCATGATTAGTGTACGGACAAATCGGGGGCGTCACAAGTTGGTATCAGAGCCGACTGCCTGTAGGAATCCCCCTTCCACACTCCTTGGCCGAAGTTGAGTCTAGACATTGCAAAACTTTTACTAACATGGCTGTGTGGCTTACGGGCCCACGTCGCCATTTGGGTGGTACTAGATTCTTTTACTCCTCGATCTATACTCCGGGATTCTGAACACTCTCCTATTTCGGGTAAAACGATTTTACTAACTCTAACATTAGGATCCCCGAGACCCCTCACCCCGAAGTTGGATTAGCCATAGTTATTGCTTAGACTAGAATTTTGAATAATCCCCGCATTGTCATTTGACTCCTTTGAAACATCTTTGCTTTCAGATGGAACCCACGAGGCAGGTCGTGCGCCACACGCAGGCCTTTGGTGCCTCGGGATCACCTGCCGTGCTAGTTGAGATGATGACCTATCTGGGTTATCACTGGCACCCTGAGTATACCGTGTACGAGCAGTACCAGGACTTTGACCAGGAGCAGTATCGTGCCATCGTCCGCCTCTCACGAGCAGATTACTCCTCTACTGTGCTGCACACCGCTCATGGTGTTGGAGTGACCGTCGATATGGCAGTTCACGATGCTGCTTACGCTGCTCTGACACGCCTTCGTGGAGAGTATCGGGCGTTGGACACTTCCCCTTTCAGGCACGTTGCTATCGCCTCCGACGATGGAGCGGAGGGATACTACACTGCTGCCTACTCCACCCTCACCCGAGAGCCCTTCCATCATCGGAACCTTGTTCTGCATGCTGATGGGCTGGATCGAGCTAACCGAGCTCTTCGCCACGAGTTGTACACCACCCGTCAGCACCTGTACCGCGCCTTGACGCTGTTGCACCCCTTTGTCCTATCTGGACAGCTGCCTCCTACTGTGCTCTACCCAGCTAGGACCGTGATGCCTCCTGGTGTCGGTTGGCCAGACGTGGGAGGCGACACACCCGCACCTGGTCCTCTGTTGCCACATGGACGTCGGGTCCTACACCAGAGTATCCACGGCCCTCAGGTTGATGGCGTGGAGGACTTCTCGTTGCAGCACTGCCAGCTGTCAGACTACCTTTACCTCCACAGTACCGCCTGGGACTGATGTAGTCTTGCTTACTAGTACTAGATGCATTCGCCGCGAGCCTGCGTGCCGCCTATGATGTCCTTAGTTATGTACTGAACTCTGTGTACTGAATTCTATGCATGCACCCCTTTTGTAACATATGCCGACTACTATGTGGTATTTTTACGTGCTCCTTTCATTATGCATGTTTCATTCATGAATGATTCCTGTGTTTGCAAATTTCTCAATGCTGAACTACCCCTGTTATATATTAGCAGGATGGTTAGACCAGCTCGCCGTGGTGGCAATGCCCCACCACCGCCCGAATACATGGCCGGTATGATCCAACAGTTGGAGATGAATCGCCAGTTCATGGAGACTGTCATGGCTCAGTTCCCTCATCCCAACATGGGTCAGCAGCAAGGCGTTGTGACACTGAATGACTTTGCTCGCCTCAACCCATCCGTCTACCGCAGCTCAACTCAGCCTCTTGATGCTGATGACTGGCTCCGTGACATTGCTTTTGAACTGGAGTCTGCTGGAGTTGCCGCTGCCAGCTATGTCACCTTTGCGGCATACTATCTGAAGGGTCCCGCTGCTCAATGGTGGGACAGCCACAGGCATACACTGCCTGCTGGAACAATCATCACTTGGCCGGAATTCCAAGCTGCCTTCCGTGCCCGCTTCATTCCTCAGGGAATCATGGATAGGAAGAAGCGTGAGTTCCGCAACCTCACCCAGGGCAACAAGACTGTGGATGCTTATCAGCGGGAGTTTCTGGACTTATCCCGCTATGCTGAAGAAGACATTGCCACTGATGCTCGTAGACAGGAAAAGTTCCGTGACGGACTTCAAGCTGACATCAAGCTCGCACTTCTTGTGCATGACTTTGGAGATTTCGCCACCATGGTGAACAAAGCCATCCAGGTTGAAACTGGTCTGCAGGAACACCACAGCACTATCAGGCGCAACCGTGAACCAAGCTCATCCTCGGGCCCTCCCTCACAGAAGCGTAAGGTCTGGATTCCCAACAATGTGTACCGTCCAGCTGCACCTGCTCCAAGGCAGTCCTATGCTGCACCTCGTCTGCCTCCACCACCTAGGCAGCCAAGACTTCCAGCTGCACCACTCCCAGCTCCTGCTTCTGCTCCCAATGATGGTTTGTGCTTCAGGTGTGGCCACCCAGGTCACCGCGCTAAGGATTGCACTCAGAACAAGAATCAACTGGCACTTCCGGCAACTAGCCGTGGAGACAATCAGTCCCGCAACAGCAACGCCAGGTCTTATGGCCGTGTTCATGCCAACCACGTTGATCTCAATGAAGCTCAAGACCAACCTGCTACCGTGATGGGTACTCTCCTAGTTAATTCTGTACCTGCATCTGTTTTATTCGATTCAGGAGCATCGCATTCATTCATGTCAGAAGATTTTGCATATAAGCACGACATTAGATGTGATGAAATGAACACTTCGGTAGTGGTAAAAACCCCTGCCGGCCAATGTCAAACCTCTATGGGTTGTCACGATGTTCCCGTTGAAATCGAAGGGTTGGAGTTCTATGCCTCTCCCAATATCCTGAAGTCGTCCAACATCGACCTCATTCTGGGAATGGATTGGCTAAAAGCCCATACTGCTTCTATAGTTTGCGCCACCAAGACAGTCCACCTGTTACATCCTTCCAATGAGATAGTAAGCTATCAAGCTTGTCTGGTTCAAAATGCTGAAGCACGTCTTTATGCATTGAATGCATTGAACGCTTCACCACTCGAGGGCATCGAAAACATTCCCATCGTGCGCGAGTTCAGGACGTCTTTCCTGAGGAACTTCCAGGGATTCCCCCTGCTAGAGCTGTCGAGTTTATCATCGACTTGAAACCAGGCACCACTCCTATCGCCAAACGACCCTACAAGATGCCACCTCATGAACTCATTGAGCTTAAGGAGGAAATCGACAAATCTCTTGCTAGTGGTTTCATCCGCCCGAGTTGTTCTCCTTGGGGAGCACCTTCCCTCTTTGTCAGGAAGAAGGATGGGACAAACCGATTGGTCCAAGATTACCGTCCTATCAACCAAGCAACTATCCAGAACAAATATCCGCTTCATCGGATCAATGATCTGTATGATCAACTGGCTGGTTCATCAGTGTTCTCTAAACTCGACTTGAGGTTGGGATACCACCAGATCCGTGTTCGTGAAGAGGATATTCCAAAGACCGCCTTTGTAACTCGATATGGTTCCTTCGAGTACACCGTCATGTCATTCGGCTTGACCAATGCTCCAGCTACATTCTCTCGCCTGATGAATTACATATTCATGGAATACCTCGACAAATTCGTCGTGGTTTATCTGGATGATATCCTTGTATTTTCCAAGAATAAGGAAGAACATGCTGAACATCTTCGCCTTGTACTGGAAAAGCTTCGAGAGCATCAACTTTATGCTAAGTTTTCCAAGTGCGAGTTCTGGCTTCCTGAAGTAACCTACCTTGGTCATGTCATCTCCAAGGATGGTATTGCCGTCAACCCTGAACGAGTTCAGGCCATTCTCGATTGGACTCCTCCGAAGAATGTCAAGCAAGTCAGAAGTTTTCTCGGTCTCACCAGCTATTGCCGTCGATTCGTCGAGAACTTCTCCAAGATCGCCAAGCCTCTGACTGGTCTACTTCACAAGGGCGTTAAGTTCGAGTGGACAGACAAATGCCAGGAAAGTTTCCAGGCACTCAAGGACAAGCTGACTTCTGCTCCAGTGCTTGCTCCACCTGATACTAAGAAGGACTTCGTCATTTACTGCGACGCTTCTCGTTAAGGATTAGGATGTGTCCTAATGCAAGAGCGCAGAGTAATTGCTTATGCCTCTCATCAATTGCGTCTTCATGAAGAGAACTACCCAGTTCACGACCTTGAGCTTGCTGCTGTCATATATGTGCTAAAATAATGGCGACATTACCTTCTCGGTAATCGTTGCGAGATATTCACCGACCACCAAAGTCTGAAGTACTTGTTTACTCAACCAGACCTGAACCTCCGTCAACAGAGATGGATGGAGACCGTAGCAGATTTTGACTTGGGTATTTCCTATACCCCGGGCAAGGCTAATGTGATGGCTGATGGCTTAAGCCGCAAGTCATATTGCAACCACCTAAAGGTTCACAAGGTTCAGTCCTCGCTCGTTGAAGAATTCAGAAAGCTGAACCTCCATATTGTTCCTCCTGGGGCACTCGCTCCCCCTCCCCTAGAGTCCCGCCAGATGAATCTTCGTGTTGTTCCTCAGGGTTCTCTAAATACCCTGGTTGTTGAACCAGATCTTGTGGACGGTATCAAGACTATTCATGGTTATGACTACGAAGTCGAGAAGATTAAACTCTATCTCAAAATGGGAAAGCCCTCATTTTTCACTATTGCCGATGATGGCGCCTTATACTTCAAGGGCCGCTTAGTGGTACCATGTTCGAAGAAAAACCTGGATATGACTCCAAGGGTTATGAAAGAAGCTCATGATACACCTTTGACTATTCATCCCGGTAGTACCAAGATGTACCAGGACATTCGTCAGAGATTCTGGTGGTCTAATATGAAGCAAGACATTGCTCGTTATGTTGCTGAGTGTGACGTTTGCCGTCGTATCAAAGCAGAACATCAAAGGCCTGCTAGAACTTTGCAACCTATCTCTATTCCCGAATGGAAATGGGACCATGTTGAAATGGACTCCGTCACTGGATTTCCCAAATCGCAGAGAGGTAGTGATGCAATACTTGTCGTCATTGACCGACTTTCTAAAGTTGCACATTTTCTGGCAGTCAAATAAAAAATTACTGCTAGTCAGCTGGCAACTCTCTACATGTCCCGAATTGTTTCACTTCACGGTATTCCACTGGTTATCAGTTCAGACCGTGGCAGTTTATTCACTTCAAGATTCTGGGCAAGTTTCCAAGAAGCTATGGGAACACATCTATCATTCAGCACTGCCTTTCATCCTCAGTCGCAAGGGCAAGTTGAACGCGTCAACCAAGTTCTCGAAGACATGCTTCGGGCTTGTGTTATTTCCTTCGGCAAGAAATGGGAGGAATCTCTCCCGTATGCTGAGTTCTCTTATAATAATAGCTATCAAGCTAGTCTGAAGATGACTCCCTTCGAAGTGTTATATGGACGGAAGTGCCGAACCCCTCTGAACTGGTCAGAAACTGGGGAACGTTCACTCTTCGGTCCGGATATTATTCAACACGCTGAAGAGCAAGTCCGCGTCATTCGTGAGAATCTGAAGACTGCTCAGTCACGTCAAAAAAGTCAGTATGATCGTCATCATCAAGACATGGTCTATCAACCTGGCAAAAAGGCTTATCTTCGAGTTACACCAATGAAGGGTGCTCACCACTTCGGGATCAAGGGCAAATTAGCTCCTCGCTATATTGGTCCATTCACTATTCTGGAAAGGCGTGGAAAGTTGTCATATCAACTGGAGCTGCCACCGAACCTTTCTCAGGTTCACGATGTGTTCCACATATCTCAACTCCGCCGCTGCTTCAAGGACCCAGTTCGCGCAGTGGATCACGAAGTGCTCGAGTTGCAACAGGACCTCTCCTATAAAGAGCATCCGGTCCGCATTCTCGAACAAGCTGAACGTCGCACACGTCAGAAGGTGATCAAGTTCCTCAAAGTCCAGTGGTCGCATCCCTCTGAAGATGAAGCCACTTGGGAACGCGAGGATCGTCTTCGTGAAGAATACCCCGCACTGTTTCCTTCTACCTCCTAAATCTCGGAACGAGATTTCTTGTAGTGGAGGAGATTTGTAACGCCCGGGTAATCACGCTATAGTAATTCTCTGCTAATGATGCCACGTCATCGTGTTACTGTCGATAACATCACGTTAATCGA